>JANAVB010003800.1:2984265-3349265 GCA_029216955.1 Iris pallida | reverse complement strand
TTGATCAAACAATCAAATATGCTCATGATGTCGTCCTCGTCAAAAGAATATTCCTTCTTCGGACGTTGTGCTCTTTGTGGAGGAGTCGTCGTAGTAGGTGTTGATTGACCCACATTAACAGCCAAAGCTTCTTTGCCTTTCACATTGATGGCTAAAGCTTCCCTGTTCTTGCGGTTGTTCAGACGACCACCGATGTTAGGATGTTCATCTTTATTAAGATTAGGCATCTGGATGTCTAGTTGTTTGAACTTGTCACATTGTCTTTGGCTGCCCTGGCACTTACTATGAAGGAGGCCCAATCTTGAAATTGTGTGGGTCCAGTCCACATGCTGATTATAGGGAACAAATTTGATTTGCAGGTATTTATAGTCTGTGCATCTGGAGTACCCATAGACATTTTGAGTGCCTCTCGACGAAAGCGCTCAATGAAACGTTTAGTTGTTTCATTAGGCCGGTGCTTGATTTTGATAAGGGCCAACATAGTCATGTCATTTGTTCCCTCATAGAATCGGTCCAGGAACATCTACTTGAACCCTGCAAAGGAGGTTATGCAACCATCTAGCAAACTGCGATGCCAGTCATAAGTTGCTCCCGCCAAACACCCGACGAATACTCTAGTGAGTAGAGCATCATTCAGCTGGAGCTGATCGGTCATTACCTTGAAGTGATTGAGGGACTGACTTGGAAATAAACTGTCGTCAAACATCATGATGGTTGGCGGCTTATATTTAGGTAGAAATGGGACTTCCTTTCACTCTATAGGATAGGGTTACTTGATCCCTAACTTCTGCAGACCGTCCTTCTACTTGAAAGCTTCGAACTAGCTACGTAGAAGCTTCACTGCCTCATTAGTATCCGCTAATGCTTGGGGAACAGTAGACTAGTTCGATGCATTAGGAGGCAGGACTGCATAATAAGCACCACCCGCAGCACTAGAATGACTTAGAGTTGGCACGGTGACGTTGTGAGGAGATTGTACTCCCAAACCGGTGTTAGCAGGGGCTGATGCTACAATGTGTTCTTGGGTTGGAACTGGATTCGTAACCGGCAGAATAGTATATTGTGCCATAATTATAGTATGCATACTTACCATCATTTCGGCCATGTTCTTCAAATTGGCCTCTAAAGCGGCGATCCTCTGCTCCTGACTACCGAAGCTAGATGCATCTTGTTCTTTGTTAGTGACGTAGGTAGTCACTTCTCTGGCCACCGGAGAAGAGCTAGTAGAAAAGATGGTCTGTTCAGAGCCTTCACTATCGGCATCGAAGTCATGCAAGAAACCACCCCTTGGATAAAGAGTAGGAAGATTCCTTTGATTGAAAAAATCTTGGTTAGAATCAAGAAGATTCTTTTGACCGATTGTTACTTGGTCGAAAGGAATATTTCTTTGACCGATTGTCTCTTAGTCGGAAGGAAGATTCCTTTGACCAATTGTCTTTCGGCTTCTTGATCTGGTATGTCGGTAAACTCCTTTGTCGGAATCACAGATCCGATCAAGATTTTGTTGACTAGGGTTGCGGGCTGCATTATATCTTAGATATTTTCTACCCCAGTGCTTCGAGATGTCATGTTGATTGAAGCATACAACAGTTCATCTTCGTCCACCATCACAAGTTCAGAAGTCCGAGTATAATTCAAACGGTCGAAGATAGACCATTTAGCTGACTAGCAGCAACATTTGATCACTACTTCATGGTGGTGATTACAGTGATGTTTTTGATACAAAATTACTGATGGACGAGATGGTCCTACGATCTTTCGCTTTTGTTCAAGAAGATTGTGGAGGTCTATTACAGTAACAGGATAAGAAGAAGTCGAAGGTACATATTCCATGATGATGTTAGGAACATAATTCCGGTTCTTGAGGTGCCATGTTCTCTGTGTGTATAGAAAGGTATTGACTTTATTGGCATAGGTGAGAGGATTCTTGATTCAAGAAATTCCCCTTGTCCGTAACTTGACAGGTGGCGTAGGTTGTTCTTGATGCATGTTTGATATTGTTCTGCGCTGGTTAAGGTAGGTACGCATGTCAGGGTTGTGTGCCACTTGACTACCTGTCTGAGACACCTTCAATTTACCCTACTTTGTTCTTGCAATATGTAGGGTCGGCAGATCTTGGCTCTAGCTTGACTGACGCCGGCCATGAGGAGTGGGCAGTAAGCCCTGTTGTTCTGTGTACCATTTTTTAGTATATTTGGCACAACGTAGTTGAGCAGCAAAAGATGGACTTCTAGCAGAATCTAGTCTCTTGGCGTTTACTTAACTGTCTTTGCCAAGAAGAGTAAGTTCTCTACTCATAAGCATTATTGTATTGACTGGCACAGGGGCACAATCTAATGCATTTTCTACCAAGTCCAGGACTAGGGAATGATAAGAAAAGGCCATAGGGCACTTTCCTTTGTTCTGCACAGGGGCAAAAGTCAGTAATTTCTCTACCAAGTTTAGAACTGGAGTGAAAGAAGGAGTGGCCTGGCGGTACTGTCTCCTGATTAGCACCTGAGCATTGGCTGGCGCACCCTCCACCGAGTTTAAAATTGGAGAGGAAGAAAGAGTGGCCTGGCGGCGCTGTCCTTTTATTGGCACCTGAGCATTGGCTGGCACACCCTCAACCGACTTTAGAATTAGAGAGGAAGAAGGAGTGGCCCGGCGGTACTGTCCCTTGATTGGCGCCTTAGCATTGGATGGCACACCCTCCACCAAGTTTAGAACTGGGGACTAAAAAGGAGTGGCCGGGCGGCTCTGTCCCCTGATTGGCGCCTAACCATTGGCTTGAGTGTTCTCTACCAATTTCAGAATTGGTGAGAAAGGAGAAGTGGCTACAGAGCTTTTCTCCATGACTGGCACAACAGTAGTGATTGGTGCACTGGAGGACTTTGGAGTCCAGATGGCGCACGCCTTGTTTATGGCATTAATAGTGGTGCGCTTGGCACCCCCTGTGCCAATCATTGCTTCATAGGCAGTTTGGTCCACTTTAACGACCAATGTCTTATGCGTCATTTTGACTGACGCAACATTGCATTGAGTTGTCACTTTCTAGTCAGAGAAGAAAGTTGTCCCAGCATAGTCATCATTTTGTTTGCAAAAAAATAAAAACAAAAGTATTTCTTCACAAACTAGAAAAAAGAAAGTACATTAAACACAAAAAGGAAAGAGTCCCTGCCTCCCCGCCTGGCCGCTCCTCCGCCTACCATCACCACCATCCATTATCACCAATAGCCACCCTGATATCCACCTCCGACCAACTGAACAAAAATGCACCACCATCGCCAACAACCTCCCCATCGACACCACCTCCAGACCACGGCCATCTCGGCCGACCAAGCCAATCGACCACCCCAACAAATGGAAAGAAGAAGAAAAAGAAAAAGAAGAAAAGGATCAAGACCATTCCGCCACCACCACGTTCAACCTGACGACCTTTCCCATACCACCACACTACCACCGTTATCGCCATTCTACCACAGCCAACCTTCCGTCGTCTCCGTAATCTCACAGGCACCAAAAATACCGCTACCTCGAAAAAATTGCCACCACCAAAAACACTGCTACTATCATAAACACCACCACCACCAAAAACACCACCACCATCAAAATACCACCAAGGAGTAGAGACGACCTCACCTGAGCCGAGCCGCTCGTTCCCCTTTTTGTCGCCCTATTCCGGCACCGCCTCCGGGCAACAGATCCTCGCTCCTCTCCGTAATCCCGCCCGCTCTATCGGCGTAACCCTGGCGCCATCCCAAACCGACGATCTCCCGGCTGCGATCGCCCCTCTCGATCGGGCATCGTCGCACCATCGACGGAGGCACCGTCTGCTTGGCCCGACGCGACCCCTACCGTAGATGCCACCTTCGGAACCTCTAAGAGCAGCCCACGCCCCTTCGCCGCGCACCATGCGAGCTTCAAGCCTCCGCCGAAGCCCCTGTGAGTCGCCTTCCTTTCCTTCCCTCACTCACCGTGAATGTATTCTAAGGGGGAAGCCCCTTTGATTTTCTGATCAGGAAAAGAAACCCTCCTTGTGACCTTTATTAGGGATTTAGAATGTTTGAGTTCTCACTGGTCCAAGCCATTAGAGAAGTATTTTTCTTTATATAGAAAGAATTCTATTAACTGTTACTATTTTCATCAAATATTATAAATTTGGGCTAATTTTGCTGGAACATTGTGCTATGGGTTTATTTGTCTTTATATATGGAGTTGATTAGTGGACTTATACAAATTTGGGTTGTTACATATATAATTGGTAAATAAATTTGGGCCTACTTATTTATTAATAAACTTTGGTTTTTATGTTAATTTGTAGGGACCAAGGTACTAATGGGCTTTATATTTTTGATGGGCTAATATATATATATATATATATATATATATATATATATATATATATATATATATATATATATATATATATATATATATATTTATCATTTTGGTTTTAGTTTTGATTTTCTTTTTGACTAAAAGTTATATTATGAAAATTTCCTTGGGCTTAGGCCTACATGACTTAAAATGGATTTTTATTCTATGGCTACGAATGGTTTAGTTGGCCTAATATCCATTTAAATTTTCTTTATATTTCAATCATGGACCTTGAGTCCTAGAAATTATTAACATGGTTACGGGCTCCTATTACCAGTTAATGGTTAGCCTTAGCTTAAAATATAGTATTAGAACTTTCTAAATATTATATTATCTTGAATTAATAATATTAACTATAATTTTGATTTCATTCCTCAATCATTCCTTTTAACTTTAAAATCATAATCACGGCTATTATAGTATTTTCTTATTCTCTTGGTTCGAGTATCGTGTCGAACTCTGATTTTGGACTCCAATATATCAAACTAGGCTAATTGGACTATTTTGGACTCGTTGGGACCGTCTATACCATCGTTTGAGACCAGCTTATGGAGCATAGCATCATACCTATCCCACGTCGATACGTTTGTGTCGCGTACATCAACTCCAACCAAATTTAGGCGAGTACATTCTCTGTTAGTTTTTATTGCTTTGATATTTAATATATATGTTCAGTTGTAGTGTTTTACTTGATTCTCGACACGAGGATGCACAGACTAGTGTACGTTGGGTCCCATCATGAGATGTTATTTCTGGTTTACCTGGTATATGGGTACATTGTTCGATCTTTTTTTTTTGTACTTGTATAGGCACCGATTTGGGAGTGGGCAGGCACCCTGCTTTTTGAATCCCGTGTCATGATGTGTCATGGTTGGATCCATTATACTATTCGGGAATGGAGAGTTATTAGAGGTTATATAATCAATACTCCCTCATGTTTACTACTTCTGCATAGCTCCACCCTCACCACACGAAAGTGTAGCCTGACCTGATACTACTTGTGCATAGCTTTCCATTTTGGCCGGCCTGATCCTCTATACTACTTGTGCATAGCCGATCAAATAGAACAGCCTGATCTGGATCCAAGCCGATCACATGACGTTCTAATATCTCAAGACACCGTTTATATTTATATTGTACATCAGATTTACCTGTACTACTTTATATTCCAATTTTACCTTATATCTCACACCATGACATGATATTCAGTCTACCTTGTTCTATTTTACTTCCAGTCTTGATATTCTGTCTTGTATTTCATTATAACTGTTTCTTATAGTATTTGTCAATTCATTGGAAGTGCTGTTAGTTTATGTACTTCGCTCTAATCCTGACTGGATGCATTAACAAATTATTATGCCCCAAGTTATTGGACTATAGGATGATGCTAGCTAAGACGGATCTTGAGATTCTTTCACCGTGAGTTGTTCTCTCGGGTGTTTTAGGCCCTGGTAGTTTGATTTAGTTTTTTTTTTATTATTTTGCCTCTGATACATTCGGGTCTTGTAAATTCATTTTTAGACGATGTCTGTTCAGTGTTATTGATATCTTTCTATTTCATATCTTTCTTAGTCGCTTGGGTGTGATTTGAGTACATTTATTATTATGGATCATCTAGATGTTGTAGCTATTTATTGGGTACTTGACAGCGTTCTACTATCGATACTACGAAGTAAGCTAGGCATGGCCTATGTACTCATATCCGAATATTCGGGTGCTGGTCGTGACACGTTCGACCTAGGGAAACGATGTTTACGTATTAGCATGGAGTGATTTTGGGCCTTCAGTTGGACTCACTACCCTGATTGGAAGGATCGCCAACTCACTAAAAGTCCAAGATGGCTTGTGGTGCCAGTAACTGTCATAAAGTTAGGTTGTATAGGGATGTCATCAGCTTGTAGGCCTAGTAATTAACTTGACGCAGGGATAGACACTTGACCTACTTATATATTATGAATGTTGACAGGGAATGATGGTAAGTATTGGGTAATATCCACTGTAGTGAGTAACACTTTTTTGCTTATATATACTTGCATGCTTATGAATTATTAACTGATCCAAAGACAACATTAGAAACCACATAATATTTGTCTACACTCACAGAATCGACTGTGTTGTTTTATTTGAGTTTGGTAAAGGCCGCTCACTAGTGCATTCTCCAATGTACTGACATTCCAATTCTATATGTGCCAGAAGCTGTTGGACGCATGCTAAGACACTGGAGCTCGGTTGGCAACTTGAAATTGTTCGGCTAGATGATATTGTTATTCTTTTTTATATAAAGGACATAACGTATGGAACATCGTTGATTAGTTCATGATTTATAAGCCTTGTATCATCATTTGTTGTACTAAGATTCATTATTTGTAATCGAGTTGTTCTTTGGCCCAAAGTTGTAATTCCGCTGTAATTATTTATAAAAAGATTCATTTTTTATATATCTTGTGTTTATCAACTTTTTTACTTATTTTTGCTTCAATAACTTGATTTTTAAAGGTTCTATCGAGCATGTTTGGTTATTACCTTGTACAAGTGCAATTTAGACATGTACGATTTCACATCCAGAGGTGACTTTCGGTCCTACACGATCGGGACATAAGAACTTTAGCCCTAATTTCCCTAGGGGAAATATCTAGCGACGTACGATTCAAGACTAGATGCTTATCCAAGACTTCTCATACATTCTTAAGGAAGTACTATTTATGCTCGTGGGGATCGACAACTATCTAGACTATAACTCTTGTTAAGTACTTCTTGACCAGTTTGATGCTCTACTATCTTCTCAAAGGACCCCACCAATAAGTTAATAAGGAAGGCCTTAGTTGTTGCGCACGTAAAATAGAATAATTATGGATTGTTTTTTAATAGGAATTATCAACTCCCTTCACATTTCCTATTCCCTCAACAGCAAGGCAATAAGCACAAAATTGTTAGTCAAACATGTGTTTCCTTAAGCAAAGAAAGTAACAGGTGTGACACTTATGAACATCTACTAGAGTGCCCACTCTAAGGGATTGAAGCTTTTTCTCTAGGAATATATTTAAAGGTAAAGAAGGGGAGTACATATAGAGTCTCAAGAGCCTACATCAGGGGGATAAAGTCGGGCCTCTCCTAAGATATATTAAGTGCATTCTCCAACCGAGCTTTCTACTTAAATCTGAAAGAAAGCATGAAACAACTCGACTAAAGGAACCATGTTTTTCTCACTAGAGAGTGAAAAAAATGCCAAACAATGGCGTTTGGGATAAGACACATCAAAGGCATTTGAATAGATATTAAAAATCAACTAAATATTGGGATGAGGGGGGAAATGGAGCCCTAACCGAAGTTTTACCTTCAGTAATGTTTGCCATAAAAATCAATAACATGTATTATAGAACACTGGAATTGGTTGCAAACTCGCTTGTATAAAGAAGAGCCTAGAAAGAAAGCTTAGGAAATAATCTAAGTACAATTGTTTAGTTTTGATTCTGGGGGGTGACGGTGGAGGCTCGAGAAAGTGCTATAAACTCTGCCTTACTCCGTGGACTATCTAATGCAGTCTCTAGCTCGTGAAGATAATGATTTTCTCTTGAAGGTTGCCAGCCATTGCAGGGGAGTGATACCCTGCTATTTATAATAGGATGGATTTTAAGCCGCATGGTCGGTTTGCTGCCATGTGGCTGGTTGGCACGCAAAGACCCACTATCGGGCTGCCATCTGTCAATTTGTTGGGATTTTGTTGCAGCAAATCTGGGTGGTTAAGGAATCGATCAGATTTCTACGTGTCCCGTTGCGTATGGTGTTCTCAGTCTTTGATCTTGTGGGGTCGCATGAGACTCATGCGGCCTGGATCACAGTTGCATGGAGTTTGAAAAATTTGGGGTCGCATAAGCTGGGCCGCATGAGGTTCATGCGGCTTGGATGACGCTCCTTTGGCCGCATGGAGGCGTACGAACCCTTCTTTTTGGTGACGTCTCACGTCTTATCTTTCTTGTCAAAATGTCAGAACTGTCATGCTTTTGCCAGTACTTGTCAGCTTTGTCAGTCGAACTGCTCCTCCTTGGTCGCATATTTTCCTTCTACAGCTGTTCATCGATGGGCCACATGCGGTTTTGAACAGTTATGCGGTTGTCCTTCATGCGGGCCTGTTTGGCCCGAAGTATCTATGCGACAATTTGTAATCCGCATGAACTCCATATTTTTCAGGTTTCTACAAGACCCCCTTCTAAGTTTCCAAATTGCAAATTTGGAATACTTTGAATAAGAAGCATGAAAAATATGCCAGCCGTGGGGAGTCCTCATGTTTACTGGAAGTGATTTTCAAACTTGAGTTGCAGAGAAATACTGAGCCGCATGAGGATCCTGAGTCGCAGGGATGCCTTGCGCCGCATAGAGTCTGCCAGCTGTCACGGCTGTATTTAATTCTCCTGACTTGGTTGTGGATCTAATTTCAAGATGAAGCCGACGGTTACTGGGTATAAAGTTCCCAAATGTCGGCTCTATCTTTACTGATCTCAAAAACCAAAGATATGCTCGACGGTTACTAGGGATAAAGTCCCCAAACGTCGCCCCTATCTTAAATGATCTTGAGAATCGAAGAGTCTCCCTTCAGCAACTCTATAAATAGAGGTCATTCAGAGAGAGTCTTTCCTCTTTCACCTTCTCCTCCTTATACTTTCTGCTATAGCTCCAAAAGCTTCTAAGTCGGTCGGTGCGACAGCCAAAGGGGAGAGACTTGCTTCACCGTTGAGAGCGGTAGACTCTCCTTCCATTCATTCCGATGTGCAACCTTCTCCCAAGGGTCAGGATGGTGAGCAGATGTTGACTAAAATTTTGTACGTGGGGCTGTCATATACTGTCTCTGCTTGGTCGATGTATGCCCTATCTCGTCTGGACCACATGTGTCCTATACGATAGGGCTGTATAGACTGAGTCTCATAATCGCTACTTATTTGAACTTGAACTGGCTGAGTTCTTCAAGATGAACCTGTATGAACTTTTCATGACCGAGCCGCATAGGTGCCGCATGAGCACTTTATGGTTGGGTCGCATAAATGCTGTAAGATTGGGTCGTATGATCGCCCTGGGCCGCATGAGTTTTTCATGACTGAGCCGTATGATAATGACTAAGCCATATAAATGCTGCATAAGTGCTTCATAAAGCCGACCTCATAACTGTGGACTGTTTGAGTTCTGTTTTGGCTGGGCCATCTAACTGACTAGGCCGTATAATAGAGTTCTTTGTTTTCTTGGTGCTAAATCCCCTTTCTTCTTATGTTTTTTGTAGCGGTCTGGCTAGCAAGCTTCTTCATGACCGGTGTCGGTGATGGAGTGAAAGTACAACATTCTGGCGCCTAAATCAGAGAGCTCAAAACTCCTCATGCTTTGGAAGAGTTTTTTTACGCCTTTTTGGCATACACATCAAACAACTCATGACTCTTCATGCTTCGGATGAGTTTTCCCCAGATGGTAGGAAGAGCGTTTATACCTCGAAGAGGTGGTCGGTGGTCAGGCATCGTTATGAACGTCACGTCTTCACGGCTCTCCAAGTAGGCGAAACCACCATCAGGGGCCATGTTTTGAAGGTATTGTCCCTTGGAGAAGTGGGGCTAAGGCATCCGCAATATGGAGGGGAGGATAGCATGCTATATTTACCCTCCTCCTGGCAGCTCCTTGGAGATTAAATAGCTTTGTTTGCTTCTCAGTAGTAAAATATGACTTCCTTCGAGGGCCACGAAACTGCTTGAAGACGAAGCGTTGTCAAACCCAACTATGTATTGCCGGATTTTCCTTTCTTTGCTGTCGATGTAGTCCTATGAATGTAACTAATCTTGAATGACCAGAGTATGTTCACTCCATTCTATTTGTGGTATTTTGTGGTGCTTGTACTAGAGGGCCTAATACAGCATTTGTAAAGGACATCCCACTGGGGGATTTTTGTGGACCTATTGCCCTTTTGTGCATTTGGAAATGCGAGGAAATAGATTTGAATGATATTTTGTGGACCTACTATTCTTTGGTACACCAATGGTGTGAGTAATAGATTAGGATAATTTTTTGTGGACTTATCATCATTTTTGTGTATTGGCGATGCGAGTACTGATAATAAGTGGAGAGAAAACCAACGTATTTACTCAAAGGTAATGAGGACGTGGTAAATACGGGTCAAAATAAAGCCTTCCTACTCAGAGGTAATGAGGACATGTTAGGGGTAGGCATGATAGGGATACACAGAACAACTCAGAGGTGCTATCAACGTGGAAGTTCTATGCATTGGGTGATTTGTTTGTGGTGGACGGGAGAACAACTCAGAGGTAATATGGACGGGAGAACAACCAAAAGAATTCATTTGGAGTAATCATAGAGTAAGTTTAGTGGTACCTGAGGGTACGTAACTCAACAATCTGGGAGATTTGAAGTCAGAGTGTAAGTTCAGCGATACCTGTGGGTATATAACTCACCATCCGAGAGATAGTTGGAAGGTGTCGTTTAGACATAGTATTTCTTGAGGAACATTACTGTTGATGGGCATCATGAGCAAGTCTCTATTTTGTTTTGCGAGGCGGTATGCGCCGTTGGAGAATACGATCTCGATGACGAACGAACCCTCCCACTTAGGCTGGAATTTACCGGGGGTCTTGTGAGTCATGACCATTGGTCTGCGAATGGCTAAGACAAGATCGCCCACTTGGAATATCCTCTGCTTGACTTTCTTGTTGAAAGCCCGTGAGATGCGTGCATGGTAGAGCTATATGCTTTGTTGAGCCTGTAAACGCTTCTTATCTAATGCTTCTAATTCCTGTAGCCGTCGACGATAGTTATCGTCTGCCGTTAACTGGTAGGTAAGGGCCACTCGAAGTGAGGGGATCTGAGTTTCCAAGGGGAGGACTGCTTCGCTCCCGTAGACCAAGAAGAACGGTGTGTTTCCTTTAGCCGTCCGAATCGTCGTCCGATACGCCCATAGGCACTCACCAAGCTTTTTATTCCAGTCGCGTTTGTTTATAGACATAAACTTTTTGAGGAGCTTTATTATAGTTTTGTTGAATGCTTCAGCCAGACCATTGGCCGAGGGGTTATATGCTATCGAGGCCATGTTTTGGATCCGATTCTTATCACAAAATCGATAGAAAGTATGGCTTGCGAACTGCGGACCATTGTCGTAGAAAATCCTTCGGGGTAGTCCAAAATGTTAGATGACGTGATATTTTATGAAGCTGATCACGTTCGATGTCTTGACCTCTGCCAATGGAACAACTTCTATCCATTTGGAGAAGTAATCAGTAATTGCAAGTATGAACTGATGCCCTCTAGACGACGGCTGGGTGATTGGCCCAATGACGTCCATTTTTCATGCTTCGAATGGCCAAGAGTCTACAGTTGGGTGCAAGAATTCAGATGGCAGATATATAAAATCTGTATAGATCTGGCAAGCCTTGCACTTCTTTGTACAATCAGCTGCATCCATGACTATTGTGGGCCAGTAATAACCCATCCGACGAAGGCGATCTTGTAATTTTGGGCCAGGTTGGTGAACCCCACAAGTACCATCATGACCTTCATGTAGGGCTTCTTTGGCTTCTGTATTTGACAGGCATCATAGTAGTAGCCCATCATAGGATCGTCGATATAACATTTTTGTCTCGGTATCGTAGAAGAATCTGAGAGAGCATCTTTTGATTGAGGTAGCTTCCTAATTCACATTCTCTGGCAGAATTCCATGGACCGCAAAGTCGATGAGAGGGCGTCTCCAGTCTTGTACATCGTTGGTTATCTGGGCGGAGCAACTCATACTCAGTTGAAGATTGTTTCTAGGGCAGACCAGTTCATGGCCTATTACATCGACTAGATGATGAACATTATTTGGGGGTGCCAAGGAAGCGACGAGGCCGACCAGGGCATCAGCTTCGATGTTTTGAAGTCTAGGAACGTGCTCTATAAAGAATCCCTCCAAGGTTGTAATAATGGCAATTATTGTCTGATAATAGGGAATCAGGTCCTCATTGTGAACCTCGTATGAACCTGGGATCTGGTTAACAACCAATTGTGAGTCACCATAAGCTTCCAGGTATCAGATTCCCACTTCTTTCGCGAGTTGGAGTCCAATGACTAGAGCGTTATATTCGGCTACGTTGTTCGAACAGGGTTCTGTAAGAGAATACGCCCGATTGACTACTAGTCCGGAGGGAGAAATTAATACCACCCCGACTCCAGCGACGATATCACCTTGTGGCCCCGTTATCAAAGCACCGTCGAAGAATATCTGCCAAATGGCATCGTGTGAAGCCATGTACGAGGCGGCGACTTCATCGAGAATTTTTTCGTAAATTCTGGTTGTTTCTGAGCCTGAATGGGCTGCTAGAAAGTCAGCCAGGGCTCGACCCTTGATAGCTTTCTGCGGAACAAAAACCATATCATAAGGGGATAGTAGTATCGCCCAGGTGGCTAGACGAGAACTGAGTGCGCCTGGCTTGGTCATGAGAACCATGAGGGGGTTGACTCACGAAATCACATAGATGGTCTGCCCTGTCACATAGTGTCGTATTTTCTGAATAGCGAAAACTAGGGCGAGGTACTCCTTCTCCACGGTAGTGTACCTATGTTCAGGTCCTACCATCATCCGGCTGAGATAGTAAATGGCTTGTTCGTGTCCTGTATCATTATTTTGGGCTAGCAAAGCACCGAGGGAATGTTCCATCGCCTGTACATAGAGCAAGAAGGGCCTTCCGGCGAACGGGGCTACGAGAACTGGCGGATTCATCAGGTACTCCTTTCCTCGTTCCATACAAAGGAGATACCTTTCTTCATGAGTTGAGTGAAGGGTTGGCATCGCCCCAAGAGGTTAGATATAAACCTCCTGATATAGGCTAGTCTTCCCTGAAGGCCGCGGAGTTTGCGGAGGTTCTTTGGTAGGTTCATCTCCAGGATTGCTTTTATTTTGTCGGGATCTATGTGAATACCGCGGGAAGTAATGACGAAGTCCGAGAACTTTCCACTGGACACCCCCAGAAAAGACGGTAGGATTCATCTTCAGGTTGTGTGCCCGTGTGAGGTCGAACACTGTTTTCAAGTCATATAAATGAATGTTTTTGAAGCGGCTCTTGACGGCGATGTCGCCTATGTAACACTCCACCGTCTTGCGCAAATGATCTCTGAAGATTACACTCATAGCCCGTTGATATATTGCACCGACGTTCTTCAGGCCGAAGGGCATGGCCGTATAATAATATACGCCGATCGGCGTACGGAATGATGTATGCTTCTCATCATCGGGAGCCATCTTGATTTGATTGTATCCCGAAAAGCCATCCATAAAGAACATACGTTCAAAGCCGCACGTATTATCAATCATTATATCTGTGATCGGAAGAGGGAATTCATCCTTAGGGCATGCCGCATTGAGATTGTGGAAATCAATACAGATTCAGATTTTCTCGTTCTTTTTGATGACTGGCTCCACGTTGGCTACCCGGTCTGGGTGCTGCTCTTCACGGATGAAACTGCTAGCTATAAGCTTGTTCACTTCTGCCTCAATGGAATTCATGATATCTGGACGAAATTGTCACTGCTGTTGCTTGACTGGTTTTGTGTCCGAATAGATGTTGAGCTTATGGAGTGCAATCTCGGGATTCAGCCCTGGCATGTCTTCATAGCTCCAGGCAAAGACGTCGATGTATTCTTTGATGGGTTGTAACAACGACTCCCGTTCGTCGTCCATCAGACTTTTACTGACGAAGATTGGCTTTGGAGATGATTCATCGCAGAGGTTGACTTGCATATCCTCATCTTCATTGGGAGGATCACGAAGTTCGAAGCGTTTCTCCTATTGTGCATCTAGTTGTTGGACCCACGGCTCCAACTCAAGCGGTTCAAGTAGGTCTTTGTCTTCTTCTTCGACATCAGCAGATGTCATATTGGCAGATAATGTCTGTCTGAATATATCCCCAATACTGCTATCGGAGTCATAAGTGGTGACTCGGACGAATGGAAGTGCCACTCGCATTCTTCATCAAAACTTTTGGGTGTTGTGGGTGGAGTGACGTATCCGAGGCCACGTCTGGATTTGTGATAATGATCCTGAGGCTTCCCTACCGGTGCCGACGGCTGTAAAGGCAATCGTCGACCACTGCCATAATTAAGAACCGGAGTAGTCTGCATGTCGTACCCCTGCTTTTGCATGAAGTACTTGGCTTGAGGACTATATAAGTAGAGCGGTAGTCTTCCAGTCTCGGGTCCAAGGTCGAACTCTTGTGGCATGAAAGATTGAGGACCTTCTTTTCGGCCAAAGATGACTGTGTGATCCTATCCTCTTCTGTCTGAGACTGGGAAGTAAGCGCCTTTTACGGGAGCAAGTCGATTTGGGGTATGGACAGCTGTCACCTGTGTGTGCAGGCTAAAGTCCAGACAGTCCCGTGCGGCATACGTTAGATTAGGTTTATCATACTCAGAATAGTCTAACGGCAGCCTCTTATTGATAAAATAAAAAATCTTGTCCACCGGGATTACATCATCAAGAGAGGGGCTATCCGCCTGTGTAACCACATATTTGGCGAGTTCTCCGTCTTCCTTGGCTACCCCCTGCGTGCTCAGAATTTGGGCCGCTATCTTGGGTAACTTGACCACCGAGGGTTCTGCTTGAGGCATTGATCTGCCTGGTAGTGTTGGATCAACACTTGGCTGCTGGCTCGTCTTGGAAAAACGGATGACCATCGGCTCGACATGGGATTTTGTGTCTTCTGGTCGCCTTGGAGCAGATTTTGGCAATCGGATTACCATCGGTGCTACTGAGGGCTTCACATTTTCCTATTGCCTTTGATCAGACCTTGGCAGCCGATCACCATTGGTCCTAAAGCAGGTTTTGGTTCTTGGCTGGATCTCGGGAGACGGATGATCATTGGCTCCGACTGTGCCGGTGTGACAGAAGAATTGAGTACCTCCTTATGTAAGGTTGCGATAAGGGGTGCAGCCTTGCTCGATTTACGGGATTGGAGACAGATTCTCAAGGATTCTTCTGGCCCTGCAATGGCCTCCAGCTCGTCCATTATGTGTTTCCTGGATTCGTCATATAGACAACCCTCTGATGAGTAATAAGATTCAACCCCTTTGAAGGGGTCAATGTCAGCGAATTCGATCTTCATGGAACCATGTTTACTGACATAACACTGGTGAAGGGTGGATGGCACAATCATATAGTCATGTATCCACGGACGTCCCAGGAGGATGTTGTAGGAGGTGTCTGCATCTATGACGTAGCAGGTAACTTTCGTCCTCAAGTCACCAATCTGGCACATGAACCGAATTTACCCTAGGGGATAGCTTCTCCCTGAGTTAAACCCGCTAATGGATATGTTGGTTGCTGCTAGCCGGTGCATAGGGATGCCAAGAAGTTGGAGCAGAATTTTCGAGATGATGCTTATTGACGATCCCGGGTCGATATGCATCCGATCCACCTTGATGTCGCCGATGTATCCAGTGTAGTATAAGGGGCGATCATGCAAGTTGGTCTTAATCAACATGTCCTGCGGAGTAAATACGATGTTGGGTATTGCATCTGTGCTACCGTCGTCTTGTAGATCTGCTGGCAGATCTTCCCCTGAAGGCTTGACATGGGCTAAGTAGGCATCGGCATTCTGGAGTGCTTCGCATAATGCAAAACGAAGATCTTTGGAGAGCCTTAGGAGCTCATATAGCGACAACTTTGCTGGCGTATTAGCCAATTGTGCTAATATATCGAAGTTGTAAGGTCTCTCCAGTCCCTGAGGTACATTATTGCGGAGTGGCCTATCAAAGCAGGTTTCCTTTGTTTTGGACTTGTCCGCCAGTGGAGGCTGAGATGGCCTTGGAACATCAGAAGGAGGCAACGTTGCTGGCTGAGGATCTTCGGCTGGGCTATCCCGTACGGGCTGGACTTGTGCTCCAGACCGGGTAACAACATCTACAGCTTCTTCAGCTTCGGCTGAAATTGTGTGGCAGGCTCTAGACTTCCTGTCCTTCTTCTTGCTGGGAGGAGATGACACCCACTGGGTAACTTTGGGTACCAAGTCTGGGTGTACCCACATGATCTATCCTCGCGATGTAGTGAGGGGTACCAATCCAGATGTCTGGCTCCGGGCGGGTGGAAGGTTAGTAACCTCCATCATTGCCCGGGGGACAGGTATTACCCCTATCACGACCCGTACCCGCTTTTCGGATGCGAGCACGTGAGCAAGCCAGCTATGTATCGAGCGGACACCAGCCCCTCTCGAATACGTAAACGCTGTCAAGGATATGGTATACTGCCAAATGATGGCAAAATAATCTATATCTCAAATCTACATTAAGTGCACGAAACAGAAATGAACACTATGGGTCGTAGTCTGCAGCCCACTAGCATATATGTCCGATAAGACTCCAAGAGTATAATAAGAGTCTCTAAACTGAATCAATAAGCAAAATATCTCATGATAAGGAATGAAAAGCACGAAAGGATAACAATGTACTATCACTAACAAATACCTAAGACATGCATCACAATCATCCACCATCCCGCTCTGCCACTAACTCCATGCAATCACTAAACCTGAAGAGATCATCAGGTCCTCAGAGGACATAGCAAAATACATATAAATATGCCTATCTAGCAGTTTAATCATGCATGATAATATATAAACAGGATATAACAAGGAACGACACTTAATCATGGTAAGAGACTGCGACCAAACTGCTAACAAGTGACTAACGACAAATGGCTACCGACAGGTGACTATGAACTGGAATACAAGAACAACTACACGTAACTGAACTGCTGGATGAACAAGCGAACACGATATCAATGGAATACCAAACCCTCGCCCCGAGTGGACTCGCAGGTTTGAACTAATCACTAACCCTCGTCCCGAGTGTGGACTCTCTGGTTAGCACTAACCCTCGTCCCGAGTGTGGACTCTCTGGTTAGTTCACGGCAAAGCACCCTCGTCCCGAGAGTGGACTCTCTGGTGCAAGTATAACATCCTCGTCCCGAGTATGGACTCTCTGATGTAAACACCCTCGTCCCGAGTGGACTCTCTGGTGCAAGTAATCGACATCCTCGTCCCGAGTGTGGACTCACGGATGTAAACAGATCAAGGCAAACACCCTCGTCTCGAGTGGACTCTCCGGTGCCAAAGAAACAATAACAAGGATTTAGCAATTCAATTACATGCACTCGTTCTATGACACAACTCAAGCAAGGTACTGGTGAGACAAGGTACGACTCAGTCAAGACACAGTCAAGTCCAGTATAACTACACTGTCAAGTCAAGCAAGACCATAAACTAGTGAACACGGTATGTAGAAACTAGATAAATCAAGTCCACTAGAAAGCTAATAAATCATATAAAATCTATAACAAATAGAGTATCAATATGAAAACTATAAACATGGAATTAAAGTGTAGAGGGAGGCAAGGTATCTTGCCTGTGGTCCTTGCACAAATCGTAATCACAAGTCGAGGATGAGAGGATGCCGATCTAGAAGCTGTCAACCTCGAGACGAATCCAATATAAAAAACGACACGCTAAAATCAGGTCGGAGTTGACGGCAATCGTCTCCGGAAGAGATCTCTACAAGAACTCTCTTTCAAAAATACGGCTGAAATTTAATTAGGGTTTCGAATATAATAATATATATAGGAGAGAGAGAGGCGATTCAGCCTGGGCGCCGATAGATGCCCCCCCCCCCCCCCCCGGTGAAATTTTGGGTAATTAATTAATTTAATTCAGAAAATCATTTAAAAATTATTTTAAGTCCAAATAAATCAAAATAAATTGCAGAAAAATTCTAGAAAACTTTAGAAAATATTTCTAAGTGTCTAGAATCTAAATAAAATATTTTAACACAAAATATCATCATGTGACCTCACAGTAAATTTCCAAAGCCTATAAAATATAATTTCTATAGGTTTTAATTATATAAAAATTCCCAAAAAATCCTAAAAATTCTTGAAAAATTCTAAAATATTCTAGAAAATATTTTTAACCTCCTAGAACCTAAATAAAAATAACTTGTCTCAAAATAGTCCCAAATAACCTTATAGTAATTCATGAAAGTCAAGAAAATAAATATATCTTTAATAAATAAATATCTAAAAATGTCTAAAAATTATAGGAAAATATAATATAGGTATAGCATGCTTATAAACCCTATCTAGAGATCATGTGACCACAAGATGGTCATAAATCACCTGTGGGCTTAGTCACAACTCCTATGATCATAGAAAAATTAAATGTAAACTAATTAAAAAAAAAATAAAAAAATATATCAAAAATTTCGGGAAGAGGAGTTACAACCACGTCTGGAGTACTTGTTGGAGGGAAGTCATCGAACTGAATAGATACCATGTTCGCCACCACGGTAACCTCTTCAAAGTCTATTGACAAGGCTTTTGAGTCGATAAGACTCTGAATGTACCGCTTCTATTGGAAGCAATCATGAGTGGCATGATGGACATAGCGGAGGAAGTGACAGTACTTCGGGTCCTCCATTTCTGCTGCTCGGGGCTCGCGTCTTGGTGATGGAAGATGGATCCTACCCTCTTGCAAGTGCATATCGAAGATAGGTTTGACATGACTATCTTTGAATGAGTAGTTGATCTTGGGTCGCTGACCTTTCGCCTATTTTTGCTCAGGCTTCTGAGTCGCATCAGTGACCATGGCCTGTTTGCCCTTGTTGTCCCGGTTGGTGGTGGTGCCACTGTTGTTGTTACTGGAGATGGGACCAGGATGTCTGCCCTTCTCTTCTCCGTCTGGGATGTGTATCCCCAGCTGGTGAGCCTTCTTCAATTTTGCCTCCGTGTTGGTAGCACTTATGATGAAAGTCGTCCAGTTTCTAAACTGATCGTCGCCCATCCAGAGGCTAATTGTGGGAAGCAACTTCTTCTGGCAGATTTCAATCAAGGAGCTCTCGGGATTACTTTGGGACAATCTTATTGCGGTTTGGCGGAACCGCTCGATGTAGTTCCTCGTTAGCTCCCTCTCTCCCTGAACGACGTCCATGAGAGATGACATCGTTACATCATGCCCCACTTCGTAGAATCTCTCCAGGAACATGTGCTTGAAGACATCAAAAGAGTGAATATAGTTGTCGGGAAGGTTGTGGTACCAGTCGAACGCGATCTCCTCCAATACTCTGATGAATAATCGTGTGAGGATGGCATCACTATGCGGCAAGTGGTCGATTGTGACTTCAAAGTAAGTCATGTACCGACTAACAGAGGTCTTCCCATCATAAGAATCGATATGGAACGGCTTGTACCACGGTAGAAAAGGCACATCTTTCCATGCAACGGGATATGGCTGCCGTATTCTGAGATCCCGAGAGGAGTCTCGGGCATTGAACATTGCCCGAAGCTCCTGGACTTCCCTCCTTGCCTCCTTGGCTTCATCTGCAGCTGAAGGAACGGATGGAGCTACGGGATCATTACCCAAAGGAGGGGTGGTCGTGTTGGAGTCCGCGTTGACGACGGGTCCCAAGCTTGTTTGTCCGGGTATCCTCGCTGGTTGAGTTGGCAAGGCGGCTTTGATCTCGTCTACCGACTTGACTAAGGACAGGAGTATGGCTTTGAGCACTTCTAGCCGTTGTCAGTCAAAAGGTGCTTCATGATCGTCGTCAGTCATAAAGACTGTCCTCACGTGGGTAGAGGTGGAAGGGTTTGTGGCAGAGGCACTCTCGGTGTCGTACCCTTGTAAAGAGAATCCTCAGGAAACATCGGAATATCATCTTCGTCACACTCGGAAGGGGTGCCACACCCTGTGCCGGAAGCCATATCGTCTTGGTGAGGGAGGTGGCCCTCAGGGAAATCTGGTTCTGTTGCAGAGTTCTAGGGTATCTATACCCCCTGCGCGTGCTCTTGGTACACCGGGTTGTTGCATACATTGAGAGGGCTGCATCCTCCAGCTTCATCTATTCTTAAGGAGGCCAAAGGTGCACCCCTGAGTGCCGGAAGCTTATTTTTGGATCGAGGTCCTAAATTGACACCCCCTGTGGTTGATGGAAATCCCCCAGATGAGGGTCTCCTTGTAATACTGGCCGAGATGGCCGGGCTGAAAGAGCCTATCTTCTTTTCTCTCTTGCCAGGAGAAACTTTTTGAGTTGAATTACAGGAGGCGAAAGGAAACTCCTCGTCCCCTGGAATTTGGACAGGTGGTGGCTGCTGCAGTCGCTGGAAAACTGACTGCCGATCTTCAGGTGCTGCTGATTTGTCGCTACAGCAGTTGATGATAACTTGGGCGCAATGACGCCCCGAGAGGGACTCATTTCATGTTTACGCTGTCGTCTTGCGCTTGTGAGTAATCACGTCACGTAAGTCGGTAGGAAGCTGCTCTGCCTTTGCACCAAACTTGTGAACTCGGGAATCCCGAGCACAGGGGTTCTTAGGCATCTTGTTTGCTCCCTGATCCGTGGCTAGTAAAAGCACTTGCTCTGGATCTTTAGAGGGAGACTTTACATCAGGAGCCCGTGTAACGGTTAACGGGGCCCACTAACAGTCAGCAACTTGGACAGTTGACTGGGCTGGTTGAGCCCGTACTGCCCTAGACCTTTCTGACTTAGCGCCCAAAGGCACATAGTAAAAAGTGTCCAGACTGATACATCCCGATTTTTTAATAGGCCGCGTGGCATCGGGACCGCATAAGAGGCGGTCAAACACAGAGCTTCTGACAGGGCCGTATGAGATGTCTTGTCTGTGGGCAGGATTGGTGGTCGTACGGCCCATCTTCTTGCGGCTAGAGCTGGTTGCCGCATGAATCATCTTCCTGTGGCAGGAGTTGGCTGCCGGATGAGTTGTCTACCTGAGACCAAAGTTAGCTGTTGCATGGGCAGACTGCCCATCTCCTCTCTGCGACCTCCTATTTGTCTGCATAGAGTTCCCTTGTGCCCCCAAAAACTCACCATCGTAGTATTTTCCTCTACTAGATTTGGGACAGTGGGGTCCTCTGCGGTCGGAAATAAAGCCACAAGAGAGTTCTGGTCACCGTCTTGGGCTGCAGAAAGAGCTTCTTCGAGAACTTGGTCGGAGGCAACAATTTTGTGCACCGACGCCTTGCGAGTCCTCTTCGGGTTTGCTCGCATCTGAGACGGGCTGGCGCTTCCTTCAGAGAGCAATTCTTCGAAGGCTTGTTGGTCGAAGCGGACCACAAGCATCTGCTGTGTAGAGCCGAGCTTGGACACGTCAGATTGTGTCACCAACTTCTCATCGGAAGAGAAGGATGTCCCCAGCAGAGTCGCCATCGTATTTGCCATGAAAATCAATAACATGTATTACAGAATACTGGAATTCATTGGAAACTCGCTTGTACAAAGAAGAGCCTAAAAAGAAAGCCTAGGAAATAATCTAAGTACAATTGTTTAGTTTTGATTCTGGGGGGTGACGGTGGAGGCTCGAAAACGTGCTATAAACTTTGCTTACTCCGTGGACTATCTGATGCAGTCTCTAGCATGTAAAGATACTGCTTTTCTCTTGAAGGTTGCCAGCCATTGCAGGGGAGTGGCACCCTGCTATTTATAATAGGATAGATTTTGAGCTGCATGGTCGGTTTGTTGCCACGTGGCTGGTTGGCACGCAAAGACCCGCTCTCGGGCTGCTATCTGTCGGTTTGTTGGAATTTTGTTACAGCAAATCTGGGTAGTTAAGGAATCGGTTAGATTGCTACGTGTCCCATTGCGTATCGTGTTCTCAGTCTTTGATCTTATGGGGTCGAATGAGACTCATGCGGCCCGGATCACAGTTGCATGGAGTTTAGAAACTTGGGGGCCACATGAGGTTCATGCGGCTTGGATGATGCTCTTTTGGCCGCATGGAGGCGTACGAACCCTGCTTTTGGGCGACGTTTCACGTCTTATCTTTCTTGTCAAAGTGTCAGAACTGTCATGCTTTAGCCAGTGCTTGTCAGCTTTGTCAGTCGAACTAATCCTCCTTGGTCGCATATTTTCCTTCTACAGCTATTCATCGATGGGTCGCATGTGGTTTTGAACAGTTATGCGGCTGTCCTTCATGTGGGCATGTTTAGCCCAAAGTATCTATGCGGCAATTTATAATCCGCATGAACTCTATATTTTTTATGTTTCTACAAGCATCAACAATTGACTAGTTCTTCCTTGGACTCTTATTGTAAAATAATTGAGGATGCTATACATTCTCCTCTAATATGCGAGATCAATATCATTGACCTCCTAGTAAGCCCCTAAAACGGTCAAGCATGGACTAAATCATTTTTAGGCGACATATATGTGATCAAGGGGAGTGCAAGCACCCCTTTCTTCTAAGGACTTGATTCCTACCTTCTTTCTTCCCTCCCTTGGGGGATAATTTTCACTCTAGTAGTTTATTCGGCATCATTCTTCTTCTTTTGCTTCTTTTCTTAGAAGAATAAGTTTTCGATACGCCTCCTCTTGGTTGTCAATATCCTCTTTGGTGTCCCATACCTTGTAGGAAGAGAGTGTGCATTATTCCCTCATAAGTAACCACGAACATGGTCATTGATGTCGCCATTGCGATTTGAACAACCAACATGGTAGCAAAGTGAAAAAATGAAGAAGATAACGAATCTAGGTTTTCTGAAAGATTAGGGGAGAGTGAAACAAAGTTGAGAAAAGATAAAGTTCTTCCCTCTCCTATTTTCTGGCTTCAAATGTAAGGCATACGTGAACATTTTCTATCCCATCAAACATCACATAACAACGAGAAATCATGATTGCGCTATATCCTGAGTATCCACCTCTAGCTTGATACTTGGACATCTACGGCACACGAATGTCTCATATTAACACTAGTTAAGTCGTGTGGGTCCCATATTTTCAATTGTTGGTAAAAGCATCCATAGTGGAGTAGTTTGAAGTGCTATCTTTTTTTTACTTAGTCAAAATTTGTAGGATTTAGGGGCTGCAGTGGGCTCTTATCCACACTTGAAAAATACTAGCAAGCCAAGAGGATGTTCAAATTTGGAGCGTATCCTAGCTCATGAATAGTATCCCAATTGGGCCCTACCAAGAGAGAAAAAAGAAGAACAAATAATAAAAAAATAAAGGGATAAAAAGAGGAGGTTGATTTGGTGTGATATTTGGAGCGTACCATTGTGTGCCAATATAAAGGAGATAATCCAAAAATTATTAGTTTACACGATTTCCAAAATAAATTGAGTATTGCATGGATTATTCCCACTGTGGATGCTCTCAACTGTATATAAAGAGGTGAAAGACAACCATTATGTCTAGACAAAGGGACCATATTAATGTAATGGACAAAGCCCAAATCATTCGATGAGCCCACAAATCCTTAGACTGGGATAACTAAAATCAGCTTTATGTCCCGAGGCCTTATTTCTCCTAAGAACAAGATAAGTTGGAACGGAGGCGTTGAATCCTGATATGATTCGATCAAGTTTGTTGAGACTTAATTCTTGAGCTCTCCTTCTTTTACATTACCATGGAGACATTGGTATTGGTGGGGTTCCCAACCTATGTGGAAAAGTCTATGTCACGCCCTAATCCTAATATGCGTAGGACTAGGAATAGATAAGCATGTCAGCTATATATATACGAAAGCTACTCCAATATATGGTCGGGTACGCTATATCTCATCGTAGATAAATTACAATCAAGGGTACGTTATATCTCATCCACAGAAAGTAAAAGAAATTACTAATCAAATATATCAACTAATCAACTACGAAATGTCAAATAAACAAATGGTCGGGTGGAGACAATCTACTACCAAACAACTAAATTAACTTAAATAAAAATGGAGCCCAACCTCCTAAATAAATAGAGAAAAAAATTTGTAACTATAAGATCCATCAACTGAAAGAATCAAATGTAATCGAAAGGTAAAACCTCCTCGATAGAGAACGAAGAATCTGGTTCGGGTCTGTATTCTGCGGATAGTCCTGATCATCTACACTTGGAGATATCACCAGATCCTCAGAGGGACGTAGCAAGATACATAATATACATTCTATATGAACTTCTATAGTAAATATAAACATACAAATGACTATCATAGTAAATAGATATGCAAAGGGTGCTCCTAAACATCTCATGTATAATTTCAAAGACAACTTGATGTATGGACAGGTGAAGTTGACTTCCCCATGACTACTCACAAACACACACACGTACATTTAACATCAGCTGACATAGCTCAAGGTTAGCAACCATCACGACATGACTACCGTAGTACGTACAACTATAGCTTTTTGATTTAGTAGCCCATACATGTAATTGTCCTCTCCCTCCTACAATGATACTAACAAAGTCGTATCCACAACTTGTCCAGTTTGTAATTGCATGAGTCTCTAATACATTATTTATGATAGTTACGTTTCTAACCGTCACACTACTTATACGTATCGATGGTAGATCGAATACATATGACTGTGCCATAGCAAAGTGCCACAAATCGTGTAATATTTGTGTCATGGCCAAAGAAGATATAAGGATATCCCATAATCATGAGATAGTCTGCTAAAACTAGGCCAGTGTGCATAAAATAAGTACAAGTAAGGTAAAATGACTAACATAGTTGTTTGCACCCAAGTATGACTTTGACGTGCAGTTTATAACATATGAAATAAAAAACATATAAAATAATATAATAACATGATAAAAATAAATACTTAAATTAGTAAATGTAGCAAGCTATATTTGTCTATTTTTGAAGGTGATTTAGTCACAATATCTCGATAATGCGATCCAATCTACTTGCTATCCAATCATGTCATCCATCCACGTATCCTATCATACCAAATTTAACATGTCAGATCTATGAATTCTACGAATAAACAATGATTCTAAATAATTAATTTTTCTAGGAAGGTTAATAATAATTCTGAATAATATTAATTTTAATTATATTTTCTCTATCTTAAGTTCTGATTTGTGGATTAACTATGAATTTTAAGCCATTAGATTCAAGTTTGCAAATATAAGATTCATGGCTCACAAATCGAGTCATTCTATTGACCCAAAAGTCAACCGACACAAACTTGTAATTTGAGTGCACAACATATATATTTCAGCATTAGAAGAACACTAGAATCAATTGTTCACACAAATCTCAAATCAGTTATGAGATATTTAATTTATAAGTTACATATTATAGTTTCGATAGATCGCTAATTGACTACAACTTCTATCATTTAGACAATAAACTAATTACTTTCTGAAAAACTTATACTTTATAGTTCTCAGTTTCAGCTTTCCAAAGTATCAAATGGATCACGAAAACGAGTTCAAAATCTCCCAAAATCTTGAAAACAGAGAGACGTAGTCGTATTTCATACAACTGATGCAAAATAATTTTACAGAAGTATTTGTTTTGGATTAATTCTACTAAAATATATATTATGAAAGCTTACCTCCATACGGTTCCAAAAAAACTGGAGTCAAATTGGAATCTGAAACTAGGAGATATGGCACTTCCAAGTCGATGTAGCTGTTAAAAAATGGAGATATTTTTTGGACAAATTTTAGGTTTGCTTTGGACGAAAGTAGAGCCACGGTTTGACTTGTAGGAAGTTAAAGTGAAAGATTTTTCTATGTACTTATTTCAAATTTTATGTACTTATATTTATGATTCATAGGACTTGGTTATTAATGATAAGATATAGATGAAGTTGCTTTATTAGTGGATATATGATTGGATTAATTTTAAATATAGGTTAGATAATCTAAATTATCTATAATCTTATTTATATTACCATAGATAAGAGCATATAATCCATATAATGTATATCATTTGAATAATCTATATCTCATTTTATACCATATAATTGTATCTAATCTGAATAATTTATATTTATAAATACTAAAGTAACATCGTCACACCCATTTTTCTAAGTAAGGGTATTTTGGTAATTATGTGATTTTTTTGGGATTAATTTATAATATTTTAATTGGTGTTGTGTTAGTAGTCAGTTTAACCTTAGCTAACCATGATTAGAGACTAACCATGACATTAGAAACCTAATTACCTGTCATACTCACAATTTCTAATTAGGGTTATTTTAGTCATTGTACATTATTTGATTTTTATTGATTGTTGTGTGTTTTGATTGGTGCCTTGATAGGACCTAGATGGTATAACCTTAGTCAACCATGTTAGAAGCCTAGTAATGTGATTTAGGTTCATTATTGACTTGTTAGAATTAATTTAGAATTTTTACCTATTTTTCTAGAATTGTTTAGTGATTTTTTAAGCTATTTTCTTATAAGCCTTTTTAGCCTTTTTGACATGGGCCTTTTTAGCAACTTAGGAGTGCTTGGTCCATGTGCAAACCCTAACCCTAACACTCCCTACCCCTGTTCGGCCATAAGTAGCCCCCTTCACTTGTGAAGAAATTCCTTAGACTCCATTAGATCAAAGAGCAAACCCTAATTTCTCTTTTCTCCAAAATTCTAACTTTCTTATCCGGCGTCCGTTTCACCTCAAACAAATTTCGTGGCGCTCGTTGGGAAGAGGAGAACTTGCTGGAGTACTGCTAGCAAGGAGTTGGAGGCATTTGCTCGGGAGAAATCGGCCGACAAAGCGCTCGGGGAATTCCTTTTATTGAGATTCTGACTCTCAATAGGTAAACCTCGTTCTACCTTTGTTTCTTCTGAAATTTCTTCATGTTAGCATCCATATAGGCACCCTCGACCTGTGCATACAGTTTAGTAGGATTTTGGTTTCGTTTGATAGCGGTATCGGACACGTATCGGTCTTATAGAACATGTGTTCGACGAAATGCCACTTAGAACTGAAAAGTAATATTTTTCGATTATGTTTTCACGAATTCCTTGCTAATATTATTTGTAACAACTTTCGTGAAGACGAATTTGAAATCGATACGATTTCAGTGTCCGAAACGGACACGGACACGCGTACACGAGATCCCATGCATCCCCTACTGTCCGAGCGTCATAACTCGACGCACAGGGCTCCGTCTCATGTGAAATTTCATGAGAACGTGGGGGAAACCTCTGCCCATATGCTCCAAAAATTTCACGATGTTTCGTCGAGCGAGCGTGGAGAAATACGATGTGCACTAGTCAGCCCGCACAGTGCACGTGGCTGAATTCCGCCACTGACACGGCTTTCGTACGCGAACACGGCACGTCGAGGACCCGTTCCAGGAGCATGGGCACGTAGCCCTATACCTAGACTACCCAGGGACCCGATCTCGGGTCACGGCGTGGCTCGAATCGCGAGCCACAAGGCTCGACACGCGCCCACGGGCACGCACGCACGCGCACGAGCGCGCGCAGGCCGCATGGCAGTTCACGGGTCGCTACATCGCGTAGATGCGACGTGGTGTCATTTTAGCATGTCCTAGCCCTACCCCAGGACCCTACCTAGCTGGTTACACGAGCATGAGGTTTCTCTTTGTGCATGTGGCGCTCAATCGAGCAAGTTACGTACTCTTCGACACGCGAAATCGATTTTTCGATACGCGTTCTGTGGAAATGAGATGGACACGGTTTTGACTCTGTGAGTACCCGAGCACGTCCCACATGTCGAGACCAACATATTTGCCAAGTTTCGTGAGTTATAGTAGTATATTTTTGTAGCACCCAGTTTCCCAAATGAGGGTAATTTTGAAATTTCGTGTTTATAATTATTTTAATAATGATATTTAATTCATGATATAATTTTTGGTGATTTTAAATCATTTTAAAATTATTTAAATCAATGACTTGTGGTTTTGACGTTTTGCTAGTGAAACCCTAGAGACTGTTTGACCTAGAGCCTAACCATATAATTATGATATTTTAATGTCATTTTTGGCCTAAGGATGTTTTTGCATTTGACCTCTTTGAATTATTTTGATATTATTTTATTATTTATGATATTGTTTTGGGGTTATTTGAGTCGGGTTCGAATTTTAACTCAATCCGACTTGAAACGGGGACCCGGGGGTAGTTTGACTCTAGTGGGACCCACACACTAGTTAGGCATGGCCCACATGATATTAATTTTAGTCCACATGATAGAAATATTTTAGTTAGAGGTTAGACTAATTATTATGGATAAGGTTAGTGTGATTAGAGACTTTAGAATGACTAATTTAGCCCCAACCAATTAGCCCTTTCCTAATACTCATAGAATAGGTTAGTAGAGGCATTTTGGACCTTACCATAATAGGACAAATAGCCCCATATGGCCAGCCCCTTTGGGAGAGGATAGGCTCAAGTTCATTTCATTATTCTCATCCACACTCTCTCTCTTGTTCTTCCCCAAATTCCTAGAGAGCAATCCCTAGCAATTTCTCCACCAAATCCTTCTATTTCACCACCAAATCTTCTTCTTTCCTTCTCCATTCTAGCCAAGGAGGAAGCTACCCAAGTTTGGGAGGATTCGGAGCTCGTTCGTGTCCTTTTGGAATCTCTACGTGTCGGTGTCGCTACGGGAAGGTTTTTCTTCGATTCGATCTACCGGGAGGTATAAATCCCTTTTCCTTTTCATTTTCTCATGCATATAGGTCTATTTTGAACCCATAGGAATGACCCCCATGGTTGTATCTCCATTTGTGTCCATTTTGTGTCCATTTGGAGGTCATAGGAGTGTCCTTTGTGTTGTGGTTGTGTCCATGTGGGAAAATCCTAAATTTGGACACACTGTGTTGTTGTTATGTATGAATGAATTATTACATGTTTAATCTCATATTTTTGTATTGGAGATGTGTTCTATAGTGTCTTATATATATATATATATATTAGTGTAGAGAGTGAGTTCTTGATATATTATGTTATATACTTGTGTTCTTTTGTCTCAAACTACCTAAATCCGTCATGATTTTTATCCACGTTTTTAATTTCAGCCCTAATTTAGAAATGTCATAACTTCTAGCTCAAAGATCGGTTTAATCTCTCGTTTTTTTTAAAAGAAGCGTATTGAAGTTAGCTTTCCAAAAACATGTATTAGTAGGCCTATTCCTTTCTGTAACTTTCTGGAGAATTATTTGAGTGTCAGCTGTACGAAAGACAAATGCGTTCTCGGTATTTTTGCGATTTCGGGAGTTTCCGGAAACGAAAACGCGATCCGTTTGAAGTTTCGGAAAGCTAACACATAGATCTATAATATACATTAATCCTAAATTTTAATTCATGCTGAGATGGTACAGTATTGATTATTAGTAGGAGTTACTATTTGACATATGCATAATGCACCCTTGTGTGTAATATAATGTTCTAGTTGATTTTAACCCATGTTAATGTATATACATTATGTAATTAAATAGAGAATGCAAGCATAAGTAAATGGTTAAATAAATAATGTATGAGGTGTAAGTATCCTATCTAATGTAAGCATGTATAAGTATAGCTTGTAATGAATATGTAGGTTCCATAGTATGTAATGTATGGTGCATATAGTGGTGCAAGAGAATAAATGAATGATGAATGAATGCAAGCATGAATGTAATATAATAATATATGTAATGTATGCAATATACAAGTTAATGAGATGTAATATTCTATGTTAACACAAATCCTATATTACCTTATGTACCCCCCTTACACTATGTTGACACTATCACACTTGACACATTGTTCACTTACACTTTGACACTCTTTGATATGTATATACTATGTATGTCCATTTAACCCTCACTTGCCCCTTTACCATGTTCACATACACACACATAGCCTCTTAAATAAGTATTTATGAATATAGTTAACTTAGCTATGTATGTATATTATATATATGTTAGCATATTGTGTTGTAATATATAAGTTTATATAACCATTTGAAATGCCATGATTATAGACCTAATGTTGAATACCAATATATGCATGTGTATATATGTGTAGACATATATAGCTTAAAGTAATAGATTACCTAGTGTATATCCAATATGAATTCTTGCCTATTTGAGTATTGAATAATTGTATGCTATATAGAGTTGGGTGTATGTTGGCTTGTATAGCCTTGTATTGATGTGTGCTTGATAGGATAGTCTTGGTTAGACCTAGTAAGACTTACTGGGTTAGGACATGACCTAGTTTGACTAGTGCAGTTGACCAAGGGTTGACTTTGGCCTAGTTTGACCTAGATTCATGTAGAATGCATTGTAGTGCTTTATATTACCCTTCTGAGCATGTTGTGACTTGTGCTGTTCTAATTAAGAGCCAGACACCTCTCCTCGGACAGTATCTTTACCTTGGACATTAAGATATCAGGCGAGTACATTCTCTGATCATTTCATATCCTGCTTAGAATTATTTCCTGCAGTAGATTACTTTACTTGTACTGTCACGTTGGTCACACGGGTTGGTACTATACGGATCCTTTCTTGAGATGTTATCCTTAGGGAGCATCGGGTACTACATGTTCTCTGTGTTTCACTTATATGTCGTATCACTATGCTTCACAGGTTCTTCGATCACTTGTGACATATACTCTTACGATCACAGAGTCTCCTAGAATCCCCATTTTTGGGACTACTTTGTATCACCCTTCGGGGGCTTACCACCCTTCGGGGGCTTATCACCTTTCGGAGGCTTATCATCCTTTGGGGGCATATCACCCTTTGGGGGCTTATCACCTTTCAGAGGCTTATCACCCTTCGGGGGATGTTACATAGTATCATAACATAATCTGTTTGGATCCTTGTGTACTGATTGGGGGTACGGGGGAGTAGAAGTAGACATGTAAAAAATACCCAAGTAGTATCTTATCAAAATCTCTTTTATAGTGACTTATTAGAATCTTCTATGCCATTTACATGTCTATATTGTACTCTGACTCACTAGCCACATGTTAGTTCTCTATTTATAGTAGATATTTCTATTACATCTCTCTCTCTCTCTCTGTTTACATACAATATTTCTTTCAGTACCTGTATCTTACTTTACTGTATGATTATATTTTCTAACCTGCTATGAACTGTTGAGATGTAATGTGCTTGCTCCTGTCCTGACTGGACCTGTTGATAAATTTTACAGATAGCCTGGAGGTTGCCTGCTAGCCTAGAGGAGACAGTAGAGGTTGCATAGATAGCTAGGGTTTTTGCTTATAGTTTATTTTCAGTCATCTTGAGTTATATTTATGGATTACTGTATTTGGGTTTTGAGATATATTCTGAGTTTGTATCTGAGACACTTAGACTTCTATCTGTTGTATCTCTTTTCGATTTCATGTTTTATCTATCTTCCTTTATGCTCTACCTTAGATGTGATTGAGTTTACATTCTGCTATGTCACCCCCATTCGGGAAGTATAAACTATTTAGTCTCGTACTGTTAGATGCATTGAGACCTAGGACAGCGTTCTACCACCGACACTACGGCGTAGGCTGGGCGTTGTTACGTTCTCGTGCCCTAACTCTAGGGTGCGGGTCGTGACACATTTTTAGTGGTGGCCCATGCAGGTCGAGTTTGTGTAGTGGTATTCGAACTAGAGTACCACTACAGCCTGCAGTAGGATTATGATATATTTTTGAAGATACTCAATCACAATTAGGATCCCTTGAGAGATTCCTGGGACAACCCTTGAGAATCTTGCTTAACTCCGATTTGAAAACTCGTTTCTTTTTTCCTTGATTTGATTTATCTTTACTTTCTGCTATTGAATTTGATTTTGATGGATTGTTATTGAATTTGAGTTTATATTTATTGATTTTGATGAAGATTGTTGAAATTTGAATCTTGATGTTAGATATAGCATACGAGTTTGTAGTTATATGATTTGAAGGATTTTGTTCATTTCTGAATTTTGATGTTCGTTGATAAATTTGATTTTTTTTGGTATTCATTGTTGATTTAATTTAATTTTTGGCAAGATAAAATTATATGGGCTAGGTCATCTAAGTTATGGAAATTTTGTCTTCTATAGTCATATTAGCCAACATGGTGAGGACATATAGTCTGATTTTGGATATATTTCTCGGGTGTAGAAATTTAAGCTTTTCGCAGCAAAGCTAGCGGCATCGCGAAAATGTTAAATACCATGATTCTAGAGGTATGTGTATAAGTTAAGGACTCTGTGATTATCGTAGCCTTGCTCACTAGTATGACGAGGATTTTGAGTACCATGATTTTGGATAGACGCATATGATTATCAGATTGTACCTTAAATATTTTCGAACATGTTTTTGCTACTTTTGTTTCAGTCATTCAAAAAAAGAAGAAGGAATTATTGTTATTTTGTTTTGTTTTGTTTCTCATTGTTTACTTAGGATGTAGCTTTAGCTATTTTTATAAACCTTGTGTAACTTCTTACAAAAAAAATTATTTCTTCTTAATATAATAAACCAATGATTTTGCTAGGCCTTATTTTGGATTTGGTATTATAATTCTTGTTTCAAAAAAAATGGGTCCCTCTTTTAAATAAATAAGCAGAACAGATTCTATTATCATTCTATTCCTGCTAATATTTTTACTACCATCATTCCTTGTCTTATATACCTGTCCTGATTATATCAATTCCCTGTCTCGTATATAATTCTGTCAGCTATACCTTGACAACTCTTGAATCTTCATATCATTTTGCCTGAGAAATGTTAAGGAAGTGACGTAAATTATGTAGCTCAGAGAAGACGTAACTGGTTATTTTATAATGATCTAAAGGAAATCAAATGTGGAGTGTTCCATATGGAAACTTGAGATAGAAATATGGTAAAGGTGTCGAATAGAATAAAGAGATGTATACTGCCAATCTGGAAACAATTACATTTAGAGAAATTTTGGGGTTATGAGATAGTTTAGAGGTGTATTCAAAATTAATGAGGATATCAGAGGTCAACCTAGTTTTGAGAACTTAGAAAATCTTGGTTATTGATTCTGGGGAAAACTTTTACTCTGAGGCTATGTAGAAGGTTAGTAATGGAAAAGAGAAGTTAATTGTGTTTAATAAGGATATTAAACAAGATGTTGCGAGGAAATGACTAGGGATAGAGAGAGCACAAAGTTATGGAAGTTTAGAGATTGTTGTGAAATATTTTTAGGAGAATAATATTCAAGGGTGTATGTCGAAGAAAATACGGAAGTTGATTTTATGATGAAAGATAAGTTTTGTAAGGCCTAGAGATTTAAATTAAATAATATGAGGGGAACAATTTGAACAAGTTCAAGGAATTCGTAAACGGTATTTAGAGGTTTTGGGTCAAATTTAAGACAAGGTGAAAGAACTTAGAAATTTAAATAAATGGTTAATGTTGATTCCTAAATGTGAGGGTTGTGCTTCAAGAGTGATGTTTGAAAATTGGGAATTGCCTACGGTAGTCATGGTAAGGGTTTAAGTAAAGATTAAATTTTCATATGGAGACTGGTGAGGTAAAGATATGATTGGCAAGTTATGACCAGATGAACTTAAGAGTCTCAGAAGCAGATGACTAACTCGATCTTCATTATTTTTGTGGATTAATTACCACCTCTTGAACTCCCACTTTCTAATTGAGATCCTTGACGTTCCTTATCGTGACTTTGATATTCGGAATGTAATACTAGCTGTTACCCTCCAACAAATCTTATATGCAAGACCTAGACGAGCTCACCTTCGTGTAGGTATATCATGTCCCACTAAAACCCGTCTTCTTGTACTCTATTTTCTTGATATAATTTTCTGGTCAACTGGCTAAACTATAACCTCTACCATTATACTAAATTTCTTCTTATTTCAATTAGAAATCCAGGCTTGACTCAATTCTTTCGACCCGACATGTGATGGTGTTCTGCTTGTTTCCTTAGATGCTTAACCTTGTACCTTATCTGATTACTTGACCCGTTGGTTAAGAAACTTGGACTATGTAATTCCTTTCATCATTACCACCCTTATATCTTGTGCTGCTAAATTAGCCTTAGTTTTGCAAGCTTATCTATTTTCGAGCTTGGTCATGACATATTTTATTGGGTGGCCACCCACTAACATATTGTCTAATCAGAACCGGTACATGATGGTCTGATCAACCTATTGCACTTTGGTTCGCTTTTTTTTCATGTATCAATCTACGAGAATGGAGACATAGTTAAACTTGATCCTAGAGTCTCATTCGCGACAGCCTTGACAATTTTCCTTGAAATCTTTTCATCGCCTATGAACCTCGTATTCGTACTCAGTCGAATTAAATTTAATCATGACCTGAACCTCCATCATTGGATGCTCGTACTCATACTTTGATTTCATTGATTTCCCTTCTTGCCCAAATCTCGTTTTATCCCGAAATTGATCAACTTAGATCGTGTCAAGACAAAAATCTATTTGTGATTTGTTGTGCCTAAATTTTCAATTTTTGCCATTTTATGGAATAGTAACCTTTTAATAATTTCTTAGTTGCTTGTTAACGACCAATTTTCATATAGGATGGTAGACAGCCCTACAACCTTGATGATTGTTGTTCCCTTACCTTCCCAATTAGGACGTCCTAGATTGTTTGTGTGTTGATACCATAGTACTGTTTTGACCTAGAATGATTAGTGTACCTAGGTGAGACTTCCAACTGATACGGTATGCCCTGACCTTGTATACTATTCTTTCAAATTGCATGATTTAGATAAAAAAATTTGGACCTTGATTGTTGGAAAATAGGGACGTCACTCCATTAGTATCAGTTGTAGATATATATGGGTTAGTCCTTGATGTGGGGATGTGTGTCTATAAACATGTAGCTTAGGAGATTTAGGAGAGATTATAGTATCATCCTTGATAGGATGTACTAGTCTTTTGGTGAGTATAAATGTGTTATGAGAGATAGGGGCCTATATGTCTTAGTAATGCATCGTTCCTATGGTAATAGAATGTATTAATAGATGGTTAATAGGAAGATAATAGTTTGAGCATACCTATAGCCTATGATCAGTTCCTTTTCATCCTTAGTTAAGACCACATTAAAATAGGTCCAGTCCCTTGGATATAGGTTCCAGTTTATATTCTATTGAAGTTCCATTACCGCCGTACAGCAGAGTTTTATTGGAGGTATTCTCTAGAAGGAGTACTATCGATCTTAAATTTCGAGGACGAAATTTTTCTAAGGTGGGTAGAGTTGTAGCACCCAGTTTTCCAAATGAGGGTAATTTTGAAATTTCGTGTTTATAATTATTTTAATAATGATATTTAATTCATGATATAATTTTTGGTGATTTTAAATCATTTTAAAATTATTTAAATCAATGAGTTGTGGTTTTGACGTTTTGCTAGTGAAACCCTAGAGACTGTTTGACCTAGAGCCTAACCATGTGATTATGATATTTTAATATCATTTTTGGCCTAAGGATGTTTTTGCATTTGACCTCTTTGAATTATTTTGATATTATTTTATTATTTATGATATTGTTTTGGGGTTATTTGAGTCGGTTCGAATTTCAACTCAATCCGACTTGAAACGGGGACCCGGGGGTAGTTTGACTCTAGTGGGAGCCACACACTAGTTAGGCATGGCCCACATGATATTAATTTTAGTCCACATGATTGAAATATTTTAGTTAGAGGTTAGACTAATTATTATGGATAAGGTTAGTGTGATTAGAGACTTTAGAATGACTAATTTAGCCCCAACCAATTAGCCCTTTCCTAATACTCATAGAATTGGTTAGTAGGGGCATTTTGGACCTTACCATAATAGGACAAATAGTCCCATATGGCCAGCCACTTTGGGAGAGGATAGGCTCAAGTTCATTTCATTATTCTCATCCACACTCTCTCTCTTGTTCTTCCCAAAATTCCTAGAGAGCAATCCCTAGCAATTTCTCCACCAAATCCTTCTATTTCACCACCAAATCTTCTTCTTTCCTTCTCCATTCTAGCCAAGGAGGAAGCTACCCAAGTTTGGGAGGATTCGGAGCTCGTTCGTGTCCTTTTGGAATCTCTACGTGTCGTTGTCGCTCCGGAAAGGCTTTTCTTCGATTCGATCTACCGGGAGGTATAAATCCCTTCTCCTTTTCATTTTTTCATGCATATAGGTCTATTTTGAACCCATAGGAATGACCCCCATGGTTGTATCTCCATTTGTGTCCATTTTGTGTCCATTTGGAGGTCATAGGAGTGTCCTTTGTGTTGTGGTTGTGTCCATGTGGGAAAATCCCAAATTTGGACACACTATGTGTTGTTGTTATGTATGAATGAATTATTACATGTTTAATCTCATATTTTGTGTTGGAGATGTGTTCTATAGTGTCTCATATATATATATATATATATATATATATATATATATATATATATATATATATATTAGTGTAGAGAGTGAGTTCTTGATATATTATGTTATATACTTGTGTTCTTTTGTCTTAAACTACCTAAATCCGTCATGATTTTTATCCACGTTTTTAATTTCATCCCTAACTTAGAAATGTCATAACTTCTAGCTCAAAGATCGGTTTAATCTTCCATTTTTTTAAAAGAAGCGTATTGAAGTTAGCTTTCCAAAAACATGTATTAATAGGCCTAATCCTTTCTCTAACTTTCTGGAGAATTATTTGAGTGTCATTTGTACGAAAGACAAACGCGTTCTCGGTATTTTTGCGATTCCGGGAGTTTTCGGAAACGAAAACGCGATCCGTTTGAAGTTTCAGAAAGCTAACACATAGATCTATAACATAATTTAATCCTAAATTTTAATTCATGCTGAGATGGTACAGTATTGATTATTAGTAGGAGTTACTATTCGGCATATGCACAATGCACCCTTGTGTGTAATATAATGTTCTAGTTGATTTTAACCCATGTTAATGTATATACATTATGTAATTAAATAGAGAATACAAGCATGAGTAAATGGTTAAATAAATGAGGTATGAGGTGTAAGTATCCTATCTAATGTAAGCATGTATAAGTATGGCTTGTAATGAATATGTAGGTTCCATAGTATATAATGTATGGTACATATAATGGTGCAAGAGAATAAATGAATGATGAATGAATGCAAGCATGAATGTAATGTAATAATAGATGTAATGTATGCAATATACAAGTTAATGAGATGTAATATTCTATGTTAACACAAATCCTATATTACCTCATGTACCCCCCTTACACTATGTTGACACTATCACACTTGACACATTGTTCACTTACACTTTGACACTCTTTGATATGTATACACTATGTATGCCCATTTAACCCTCATTTTTCCCTTTGCCATGTTCACATACACACACATAGCCTCTTAAATAAGTATTTATGAATATAATTAACTTAGCTATGTATGTATATTATATATATGTTAGCATATTGTGTTGTAATATATAAGTTTATATAACCATTTGAAATGCCATGATTATAGACCTAATGTTGAATACCAATATATGCATGTGTATATATGTGTAGACATATATAGCTTAAAGTAATAGATTACCTAGTGTATATCCAATGTGAATTCTTGCCTATTTGAGTATTGAATAATTACATGCTATATAGAGTTGGGTGTATGTTGGCTTGTATAGCCTTGTATTGATGTGTGCTTGCTAGGATAGTCTTGGTTAGGCCTAGTAAGACTTACTGGGTTAGGACATGACCTAGTTTGACCTAGTTTGACTAGTACAGTTGACCAGAGTTGACCAAGGGTTGACTTTGGCCTAGTTTGACCTAGATTCATGTAGAATGCATTGTAGTGCTTTATATTACCCTTCTGGACATGTTGTGACTTGTGCTGTTCTAATTAGGAGCCAGACACCTCTCCTCGGACAGTATCTTTAACTTGGACATTCAGATATTAGGCGAGTACATTCTCTGATCATTTCATATCCTGTTTAGAATTATTTCCTGCAGTAGATTATTTTACTTGTACTGTCACGTTGGTCACACGGGTTGGTACTATACGGATCCCTTCTTGAGATGTTATCCTTAGAGAGTATCGGGTACTACATGTTCTGTACGTTTCACTTACATGTCGTATCACTATGCTTCACAGGTTCTTCGATCACTTGTGACATATACTCTTATGATCACAGAGTCTTCTAGAATCTCCATTTTTGGGACTACTATGTATCACCCTTCGGGGGCTTACCACCCTTCGGGGGCTTATCACCTTTCGGAGGCTTATCACCCTTTGGGGGCATATCACCCTTTGGGGGCTTATCACCTTTCGGAGGCTTATCACCCTTCGGGGGATGTTACATAGTGTCACGACCCGCTACCCAAATTGTTAGGCCAGGCCGAGTCATGCCCAGCCTACGTTGAGATAAAACGTAGTAAGCTGTTCATAAGACAACAGGATAAGACTAAATGTACTAACAGTTCTATCAGTGAAGAAGAATCATAAATGCTCCAAACACAAAAGTCGTCGTATATAGTAAAATATCCAAGTACAGGTAAACTGAAATGTAAAACTGGATACATGTCCAGTTACAAAATGATATAGTCTAATACATGTCTACTCTCAAAAGTCTAAGTAAACAAAAGACAACTAGGCGAGGTTCCCTGCAGGAACATCCTCGTAAAGCAGAGCCGGATCCTCGGCAGTAATCCCATAATATGTGTCGCAGAGTAACTCCTCCTCAGTAAGGACACCTACAACGTTATCCTGTCAGGACGGGAGCAAGTACTAAATCTAGCAAACTAGCATATGAAACATGGAAATGAACATGAGAGGAATAACTGGAAAGCATGGCATCATATAGTCTATCATGGCAAGGACACATATGTCATAGAGACAGATGTATATGTAATATTTAAAACTGTAGTAGGTACGTGATCGGTCAATAGATGTACAATGTGCTGGGGCACATAATGAAATGTACATACGTACAAGTGTAAATGCGGTAGATGTACATACGCACAAATACAGCTTTGAGATAAGGCCTACGGCATAGTAACATATAAAATAAAACTTTGCTCGGTACTGTAGTGGGGGATATGATCACGTACACTACTATCAGTTTTCCCATAACCCATATTCTAATCATGTGAGAGATACATCAAGACTGTTCTAAGCATGGTAGTAACTGAAAGTACAACATGTAGAGATCTAACTTGCTACCCCAAGGATCAGCATTTAACATGGTGGGGTTTGCATTTCATTTATTTGACAATATGTAAAGTTCGTAGAAAGTACTTGCCTCTAGCAAAGCAAAACAAAACAAGCTGCGATAACAATGCTATAGATGTCCAGTAACTCGTCGCTGTAGAAGTAAAATATAATAACTTAGTTTTATACTAAGCCAAAATACTAGGACACTAATTGGTGAAACACGACTTGTGACTGGGCACCTAGCCAAAATGATGACTTGGCATAGGAGACCAATGTGGGGTGACACACTATGTTAACTAACTTTCTAGGGTCTTTACACTAGTGAGGGATGGGGTTCAACACGACTAAAACTCCAAATAACACAAAAGCTACAAGTCGTAATTAATCAATAAATAAATCAAAAGATCATTGTGTTCTAACAATTTTTGAAGTAGACAAAAAGCCTAGTTTTTCTTAAAGTAAAGTACCAAGGTGATCCTTGTTAATCATAGAAATTTATTATAATTTTTCTGGAATTTATTAACCAGTACAAATATTTTATAAAAATCAGTTTTCCTAAGTATACAGAAAATGAGTTTTGGTTTTATATGCCAAACTAGTGGCAAAACAGTAAATTAAATACTACAAAATTTATACTAAATTAGCTAACTTAACATAGTATCTAAAAACTATTTTTCCATAATTTTAGCAATACTTTAAGTATTTTTAGAAAATCAAAAACAGCAATGCACACAATAATTAATTATCTGCGTATTTTGTCCATGTATATAATTTGAATCAAAGTTCAAATACAGGACACAAGGCCATGAATCAAGTCCAATATGACTTGTACAGGTCTTGAATATGTGAAAACACATTTGGGCCCAAATACCCATGCTAGGCTTGGACACCAAATGGTTGCAGTAATTTAAATACAATAAAATATAATTTGGTAATAGACAAAATAAATATTATTATCTTAATAAGGTAAAGTTATGCATATAGAAAATATACCTACATATGTTTTAAAAGTACATATATATATATGTAAGGAAAAATACTTAATTTATAAGGTATATATATATATGTATAAATATATATACATATATAGGAAAATACTTAACAATAAAGTGTATATATATATTAATATATATATACATGAAAATATATACATATATACATAATACATACATATATGAATATATATATAAATACAAACATATTTATATAAAATTTACTAACTATAAAATATATACATATATATATAAATATATATATAAAACTGAAAAAAGAAAAAGAAAAAGAAAAGAAACAGAAAAGAAAAGAAGACAGAAAGGCGGGGGGCTCGAACCCTGTCCTCAGGAAGGGGGGGTGTTTTGATCACTACGCGCTGGCCAGTAGGCCAGCGGCCCGCTGTGTTAGGAATAGGTTTTAGGTTAGTTATATTTAGTTTTGAATTAATTAACATATAAAAAAATATATAAAAACCATCCTGTGTCCTGACAGTTAAGGACACAGGTATCAACGTGTCTTCGCTTAGCACGACACGTACGACACGAGTTTCGTGTGTCCTCGTCTGCGTTCGTGTTCGCCAGGACACGGCGAACACTTTCGACCCAACACGAGACACGCACGACACGTCGTGACACTTGCAACTTACGTGTCCGGCCGTCGTAGGGGGGTTCGATGGTGCTGACGGGCGGAGGAGACGTCGGGGTCAGGGCGCTCCGGTGGCAACGTGTTCGTCTCACCGCGGCGAACCTTGTGACGGTGGTGGTAGGTGGTGGCGTGTGTCGTAGGGACGGCGCTCGGGTCTAGCCGGAGCTAGGGTTCCGGTGGGGTGAGAGGGGGTGATGGGGCGACGCTGGCGGTCGTGGGGGAAATTTAGGGATAGGGTTTGGTCGAGGGGAGTGAGGGAGATTTTATAGGGCCTCTGGAGGCGGTGGAGGCAGCCGGGAAAGGCGGGGGCAGGGCGGTGAGTCGGTCGGGGCAGTCGTCGTGTCAGCGGGGGTTAGTGAGGGAGGAGAGAGAGTGAGTGACTGGTCGGGGGGGGGGGGGTTTGGCAGGTTAGCACAAAAGTCCCCCAAATTTAGGAATTGCATAATCGATTTATTAGCGAGATAATACAAAACAGGATTTGCAAATCCTAATTAAAATATTTCCTTTTATTACAAACTGATATACTAACTATTCTAAAAATTGCAAAACATTATTAAAATATTTCAGAAAATTGCAAAATGATAATTTTTGTATTTTAAAACTCATAAAAATTCATTTAAAAATTCTAGAAAATTTCTAAAATTATATTAATATATTTTAAAACCAATAATGACATTTAATAATTAATTAACACTAGTTTAATAAATTTTAAAAATTAGGGGTTGACGAGTCTTCCCTCCTTAAAAAATTTCGTCCTCGAAATTCACAAGGATTGAAGACCTACAATATTCTAACATAGCAAGCAATGCAACAAAATGACTAAGGCTGCGATCGAAACTAACCTCTAAGGTATCAAGCGGGAACGGGTGGTTCCCTAGCAGCGGTTGGATCGAACAAGTAAGGGTATCTCTCCCTCATGTCCGACTCCCTCTCCCAAGTAGGTTCACCTGGGGAGTGACGGCTCCAAGCTACTCGCACTAGGGGTATAACCTTGTTCCTCAGCCTCTTCTCTCTCCGGTCTAATATCTCCACTGGCTGCTCAGAAACTGTAAGGCTCGGTCCGACCTCCAACTCTGAATGATCTAGCACATGACTGGGGTCTGGAATATATCTCCTCAGCTGAGATACGTGAAAGACGTCGTGAACTCCTGCTAGGTTGGGTGGAAGTGCAACCCTGTAAGCTACCTCTCCGATCCTGCCAAGCACCTCGAATGGCCCGATGTATCTGGGGCTCAGCTTCCCTCCTCGTCCGAACCGGATCGTCCCTCGAGTAGGTGATATCTTCACTAGCACCATATCACCGTCTGCGAACTCCATCGGTCTGCGACTAGCATCAGTCCAGTGTTTCTGCCTATCCTGAGCTACTCTGAGCCTGTCTCTGATCATCCCGACTTTCTCTGCTGCATCCGTGATCATCTCTGGCCCAAGCATAACTCTATCTCCGACATCATCCCAAAAGAGCGGTGTGCGGCATCGTCGTCCATATAGCACCTCGAAAGGAGACATACCAATACTGGCCTGGTAGCTGTTGTTGTATGAAAACTCTACCAAGTACAGATGACTCTCCCATGATCCTCCGAAGTCCAGCACGCAAGTCCTCAGCATATCCTCTAGTGTCTGTATCGTCCTCTCGGACTGCCCATCTGTCTGTGGGTGGTACGCCGTACTGAACTTGAGCCTACTGCCCAACTCCTCCTGTAAGCTCCTCCAGTAGTGGGATGTAAATCTGCTGTCTCTGTCTGACACGATGCTCACCGGCACTCCGTGTAGGCGAACTATCTGCTGCATATATAGCTCCGCCAACTTCTCGGTAGAAAGCCCCACCTTGAAGGGTATGAAGTGTGCACACTTCGTCAGCCTGTCTACAATGACCCAGATGGTATCCTTCCCTCCTTGGGAACGAGGAAGCCCTGAAACGAAGTCCATCATAATATGTTCCCACTTCCACTCGGGAATGGGTAACGGCTGCAACAAACCAGCTGGCCTCTGGCGCTCCGCCTTGACCTGCTGGCAAACTAGGCATCTCGAGATGAAACATGATACATCCCTCTTCATCCCGTGCCACCAAAGATGTTCTCGCAAGTCACGGTACATCTTGTTAGCACCAGGGTGAATAGAATATCTCGATCGGTACGCCTCCTGCAAGACTGTCTCTGCCAGCTCTCCCTTCGGCACGCACAATCGGCTGCCATGCCTCAGGGATCCATCCTCTGCTATAGTGAAGTCATCCAGCAATCCAGCTAATGCCTGGGGTCGAAGTCTGCGAAGGCTCTCATCTGTAGACTGTGCCTCCCGGATCTGCTCCATCAATCCTGACTGAATGTCAAGCGCCATCATCTGTATCACTGATCCTGGCCGAACTAGCTCGATACCGAGCTTCTCCAGATCCTCCCGCAAATGCCGATCAATCATCAGGTACCATGCCATCGGATGCCTGCTCAGCGCATCCGCCACCACATTTGCCTTTCCGAGGTGATACTGTAAATCGATGTCGAAGTCCTTCATCAACTCCAACCATCGTCTTTGCCTCATGTTCAGCTCTTTCTACGTAAACACATACTTCAAGCTTTTGTGGTCAGTAAAGATTTCCACACGCTCTCCGTATAAGTAATGTTTCCATAACTTGAGTGCAAAGATCACCGCAGCTAACTCTAGGTCATGGGTAGGATAATTCCTCTCATGAGTCCGCAATTGCCTAGATGCATAAGCAATTACTTTCCCATGCTGCTGTAGGACACATCCTAGCCCCTTCCCAGAAGCATCACTGTATATGGTGAAACCTCCAGAACCTGAAGGTAAAGTCAGAACTGGAGCGTTCGTCAACCTCCTCTTCAGCTCCTCAAATGCCGCCTAGCAGTCCTCTGACCAGATGTACTCTGCGTCCTTCCGTGTCAGCTTCGTCATGGGTTCAGCTATCCTAGCAAAGTCCTGGACGAACTTTCTGTAATAGCCTGCTAAACCCAGAAAGCTCCTGATCTCTGAAACTGACGTCGGAGCCTTCCACGTCTCAACTGCAGCAATCTTCCTGGGATCCACCGAGATTCCATCTCCAGTGACTACATGGCCGAGAAACTCCACTCGGTCTAAAAAGAACTCGCACTTCGGCAATTTGGCAAATAATCTCTCCTGCCTCAGAATCCCCAAAACTATCTGCAAGTGCTCTGCATGCTCCTCCGGCGTCTTCGAGTATATCAGGATGTCGTCGATAAACACTACGACGAACCTATCCAGATATTGGTGAAATGTCTTATTCATCAAGTTCATAAAGACAGCTGGCGTATTTTTGAGACCAAATGGCATCACCAGAAACTCGTACTGCCCGTACTTCGTGTTGAACGCCGTCTTCTGGATGTCTGCTGGCCTAACCTTCACCTGGTGGTACCCGGATCTCAAGTCTATCCTGGAAAACACCTTCGCCCCGCTCAACTAGTCGAACAAATCATCTATCCTGGGCAGAGGACATTTGTTCTTGATGGTGATGGCATTCAAGGCCCGATAGTCAATACACAACCGGACTGTACCATCCTTCTTAGGCACAAAGAGCACTGGTGCTCCCCATGGAGAAGCACTGGATCGAATGAAACCCTTTTTCAATAGGTCATCAATCTGCTCTTTCATCTCTATGGCCTCCTTGGGATTCACTCTATAGCAAGCCCGGGATACTGGTGATGAACCCGGCACTAGATCTATAGTGAACTCCACATCTCTGTCAGGCGGAAGTCCTGGAAGATCCTCTGGAAATACATCCATAAACTCCCTAATGATAGGGTGTGGCGGTGCTGCGTCTCCGACTATCGCACAACAGTTCGGCTCTAGGCTGATCTCCGGCCCTGTCCTTCTGACACTGAATGGTGCTGTGCCTGTGGGACTGAACAAAATACTACCCTCATAGCAATCTATAGATGCATGGGCATAGCTAAGCCAGTCCATCCCCAATATGATATCATAACCGGGGAGTGGCATCACAAAGAATCGCCCTCTGAACTCTCTCCCGGCTATAAAAATAGAACATCTATAGATAGATCTAATAGGCACTGGTCCTCCTCCCGTCATCACTCTACTAATCTCCGTAGTAGGTGTAGTAACTAGATGATGTTTATGCATAAACTCTAATGATAGGAAGCTATGAGATGCACCAGAATCAAACAAACATACAGCTAGAAAAGTATGCAAATAAATATGACCTGTAATGACGTTAGCTAAGTAATCCGGCTCCGAAACCTGCTCCGGCTCCGGCTCAATGGCTAGACTATAAACCTTCCCCTGAGGTCCCTTCTGCTGCTGCAGATGCTGCCCAAACCTCTGCTGCTGAGTCGGGAGTGGTCCTCTAGGCTTCGCCGCTGGGCAGTACCGAAGCTGATGGGTGGCAGACCCACAAGCCAAACACTGACCCAACCTCTTCCTGCAGACTGCGAAGTCATGACCTGGTCTTCCGTAGAAAGAACATATAGCTCCCTTCTGCTGCTGCTGCTGTCGGGGTCCAGGGGCTCGAACTGGCGGGGTCTGATGATGTGGTGTAGGGGGACGGTAAGTCTGCTGGGGTGGCGTCGGCGCTCTCTGCTGGAAAGCCTGACGCTTGGACGGTCCCTCATGATATACAGGAGCCGACCTTTTACTAGACAGAAGACGCTCCTCAATGCTCCGGGCCAACTCTAGGCTCTGGTAGTAGTCAGTCGTACCGTTTGCCACTATAAGAATGCCAACGTCTGGAACTAGACCATGGCAAAACCTACGGGTCATCTCCTCTGGATCAGCAACCAGACTAGGAGCAAAATGGCTCAGGCGACTAAACTCTCCCGCATAGTCATCAACAGAACGGTTCCCCTGCTGGATGTTCTGGAATCGTAGCCCCATGGCTACTCTAGCAGTGGTCGAGAAGAACTTCTTCTTGAACTGGGTCTTGAACTGGTCCCAGGTGGCTCTACCTCTCGCGAACAACGGCTCATTCCTGAACCAGATTCCTGCTAAGTCTATCAGCAGAAATCCTGTTGCCTCGACCTGAAGGTCATCCGGCATCCTAACTCCCAGAAGCTTCCTCTCTACAGAATCTAGCCAGTCATCAGCTACTACTATGCCCTCAGTCCCTGAGAACTCCTTGGGATTCAGACCCATGAAGTCCTTGACCGTCCCCGTTCTCTGCCGTGGCTCTACATGTGGTGGGACCACGGGATGTCCCTCAGAACGCTCTATGCTCTGGCGGAGTAGGGTAGTCTGCTCCTGATGGGTTGTTAGGAACCCCTGGATCAGTGTGAGCAGCTGGGTCCCGTCGAGAGTGACGGAAGCCAGGGTGGGTATAGTGATAGGGGGTGGTGGAAGTATCGGGGCCTGCTGGGACTGGGATGTGGAAGGTGGTATCTGGGTCTGTGGATCTGTGGAGTGGGGGAATGTGGTAGGTGGAGATGTATCGGTCAACTGGTCAGCTGACTGGATATGGAGGGCCCCATTCTCGGGGGTAACATACTGGGATGAACGAGTAAGTACCATCTAAATTACATAAAAAGACTTATAAGGACTTGTTTAAAGTAAGCAATCATATGCAAGAAAATCTAATTATAATAGCAAACATGTGACGTATTTCCTATGTTGCAATCCTAGCATTCCTCTAAGTGTTCTAAGCGTCTTCCCTAATGTTGTATAATTACCTTAAGTTCCTAATTGCAGGCATGCTTGGTACAATAACGTAACCAAACAGTTTAGTCAGGACCTGCATGGGCCACCACTAAAAACATGTCACGACCCGCTACCCAAATTGTTGGGCCAGGCCGAGTCATGCCCAGCCTACGTTGAGATAAAACGTAGTAAGCTGTTCATAAGACAACAGGATAAGACTAAATGTACTAACAGTTCTATCAGTGAAGAAGAATCATAAATGCTCCAAACACAAAAGTCGTCGTATATAGTAAAATATCCAAGTACAAGTAAACTGAAATGTAAAACTGGATACATGTCCAGTTACAAAATGATATAGTCTAATACATGTCTACTCTCAAAAGTCTAAGTAAACAAAAGACAACTAGGCGAGGTTCCCTGCAGGAACATCCTCGTAAAGCAGAGACGGATCCTCGGCAGTAATCCCATAATATGTGTCGCAGAGTAACTCCTCCTCAGTAAGGACACCTACAACGTTATCCTGTCAGGACGGGAGCAAGTACTAAATCTAGCAAACTAGCATATGAAACATGGAAATGAACATAAGAGGAATAACTGGAAAGCATGGCATCATATAGTCTATCATGGCAAGGACATATATGTCATAGAGACAGATGTATATGTAATGTTTAAAACTGTAGTAGGTACATGATCTGTCAATAGATGTACAATGTGCTGGGGCACATAATGAAATGTACATACGTACAAGTGTAAAGGCGGTAGATGTACATACGCACAAATATAGCTTTGAGATAAGGCCTACGGCGTAGTAACATATAAAATAAAACTTTGCTCGGTACTGTAGTGGGGGATATGATCACATACACTACTATCAGTTTCCCCATAACCCATATTCTAATCATATGAGAGATACATCAAGACTGTTCTAAGCATGGTAGTAACTGAAAGTACAATATGTAGAGATCTAACTTGCTACCCCAAGGATCAGCATTTAACATGGTGGGGTTTGCATTTCATTTATGTGACAATATGTAAAGTTCATAGAAAGTACTTGTCTCTAGCAAAGCAAAACAAAACAAGCTGCGATAACAATGCTATGGATGTCCAGTAACTCGTCGCTGTAGAAGTAAAATATAATAACTTAGTTTTACACTAAGCCAAAACACTAGGACACTAATTGGTGAAACACGACTTGTGACTGGGCACCTAGCCAAAATGATGACTTGGCATAGGAGACCAATGTGGGGTGACACACTATGTTAACTAACTTTCTAGGGTCTTTACACTAGTGAGGGATGGGGTTCAACACGACTAAAACTCCAAATAACACAAAAGCTACAAGTCGTAATTAATCAATAAATAAATCAAAAGATCATTGTGTTCTAACAATTTTTGAAGTAGACAAAAAGCCTAGTTTTTCTTAAAGTAAAGTACCAAGGTGATCCTTGTTAATCATAGAAATTTATTATAATTTTTCTGGAATTTATTAACCAGTACAAATATTTTATAAAAATCAGTTTTCCTAAGTATACAGAAAATGAGTTTTGGTTTTATATGCCAAACTAGTGGCAAAACAGTAAATTAAATACTATAAAATTTATACTAAATTAGCTAACTTAACATAGTATCTAAAAACTATTTTTCCATAATTTTAGCAATACTTTAAGTATTTTTAGAAAATCAAAAACAGCAATGCACACAATAATTCATTATCTGCGTATTTTGTCCATGTATATAATTTGAATCAAAGTTCAAATACAGGACCCAAGGCCATGAATTAAGTCCAATATGACTTGTACAGGTCTTGAATATGTGAAAACACATTTGGGCCCAAATACCCATGCTAGGCTTAGATACCAAATGGTTGCAGTAATTTAAATACAATAAAAATATAATTTGGTAATAGACAAAATAAATATTATTATCTTAATAAGGTAAAGTTATGCATATAGAAAATATACCTACATATGTTTTAAAAGTACATATATATATATGTAAGGAAAAATACTTAATTTATAAGGTATATATATATATGTATAAATATATATACATATATAGGAAAATACTTAACAATAAAGTGTATATATATATTAATATATATATACATGAAAATATATACATATATACATAATACATACATATATGAATATATATAAATACAAACATATTTATATAAAATTTACTAACTATAAAATATATACATATATATATAAATATATATATAAAACTGAAAAAAGAAAAAGAAAAAGAAAAGAAAAAGAAAAGAAAAGAAGACAGAAAGGAGGGGGGCTCGAACCCTGTCCTCAGAAAGGGGGGTGTTTTGATTACTGCGCGCTGGCCAGTGGGCCAGCGGCCCGCTGTGTTAGGAATAGGTATTAGGTTAGTTATATTTAGTTTCGAATTAATTAACATATAAAAAAATATAAAAACCATCCTGTGTTCTGACAGTTAAGGACACAGGTACCAACGTGTCTTCGCTTAGCACGACACGTACGACACGAGTTTCGTGTGTCCTCGTCTGCGTTCGTGTTCGCCAGGACACGGCGAACACTTTCGACCCAATACGAGACACGCACGACACGTCGTGACACTTGCAACTTACGTGTCCGACCGTCGTAGGGGGGTTCGATGGTGCTGACGGGCGGAGGAGACGTCGGGGTCAGGGAGCTCCGGTGGCGACGTGTTCGCCTCACCGCGGCGAACCTTGTGACGGTGGTGGTAGGTGGTGGCGTGTGTTGTAGGGGCGACGCTCGGGTCTAGCCGGAGCTAGGGTTCCGGTGGGGTGAGAGGGGGTGATGGGGCGGCACTGGCGGTCGTGGGGGAAATTTAGGGTTAGGGTTTGGTCGAGGGGAGTGAGGGGGATTTTATAGGGCCTCTGGAGGCGGTGGGGGCAGCCGGGAAAGACGGGGGCAGGGCGGTGAGTCGGTCGGGGCAGTCGTCGGGTCAGCGGGGGTTGGTGAGGGAGGAGAGAGAGTGAGTGACTGGTCGGGGGGGGTGTTTGGCAGGTTAGCACAAAAGTCCCCCAAGTTTAGGAATTGCATAATCGATTTATTAGCGAGATAATACAAAACAGGATTTGCAAATCCTAATTAAAACATTTTCTTTTATTACAAACTGATATACTAACTATTCTAAAAATTGCAAAACATTATTAAAACAATTCAGAAAATTGTAAAATGATATTTTTGTATTTTAAAACTCATAAAAATTCATTTAAAAATTCTAGAAAATTTCTAAAATCATATTAAATTAATTTAAAACCAATAATGACATTTAATAATTAATTAACACTAGTTTAATAAATTTTGAAAATCAGGGGTTGACACATAGTATCATAAAATAACCTGTTTGGATCCTTGTGTACTGATTGGGGGTACGGGGGAGTAGAAGTAAATATGTGAATAATACCCAAGTAGTATCTTATCAGAATCTCTTCCATAGTGTCTTATCAGAATCTCCTATGCCATTTACATGTCTATATTGTACTCTGACTCACTAGCCACATGTTAGTTCTCTATTTATAGTAGATATTTCTATTACAGCTCTCTCTCTCTCTGTTTACATACAACATTTCTTTCAGTACCTGTATCTTACTTTACTGCTTGATTATATTTTCTAACCTGCTATGAACTGTTGAGATGTAATGTGCTCGCTCCTGTCCTGACTGGACCTGTTGATAAATTTTACAGATAGCCTGGAGGTTACCTGCTAGCCTAGAGAAGACAGTAGAGGTTACATAGATAGCTAGGGTTTTTGCTTATAGTTTATTTTCAGCCATCTTGAGTTGTATTTATGGATTACTGTATTTGAGTTTTGAGATGTATTCTGAGTTTGTATCTTAGACACTTAGACTTCTATCTGTTGTATCTCTTTTCGATTTCATGTTTTATCTATCTTCCTTTATGCTCTACCTTAGATGTGATTGAGTTTACTCTGCTATGTCACCCCCATTCGGGGAGTATAAACTGTTTAGTCTTATACTGTTAGATGCATTGAGACCTAGGACAGCGTTCTACCGCCGACACTGCGGCGTAGGCTGGGCGTTGTTACGTTCTCGTGCGCTAACTCTAGGTTGCGGGTCGTGACAATTTTGTATTTTGGGTCTTAATATGGATTTTGGGTTTTTCTTTCATTTTAAACTTTGAATGAAAATGTGATATTTTGATTTCCTGATTTTTAAACTACAAATTCGGAGTTTTTAGTTAAAATATTGTATTCTGGACTTGCGGGAGTTGGTCGTTGGTTTTATTTCATAATTCTCTATCATATATGTGTATATATTCCATTTTGCTCTGTGTACAATATATATATATATATATATATATATATATATATATATATATATATATATATATATATATAATATATATATATAAAAATATATATATATATATATATATATATATATATATATATATATATATATATATATATATATATATATATATAGTTGTGTATAAGTTTTGTTCTCAGATTTGAACATCACTCACAGCAGTCCTTTATCACGCACACACACACAACCTTCTCCAGTTATAGTAGTATATTTATGTATGTGTATATATATATATATGTGTGTGTGTCTAAATTTGTTTTTTGTGTGTCTATATATATATATAATCTTAATGAATGTGAATATACCTATATGTATTTTTTGCATGTGAATGAACCTAAGGAGTATTGGGGCAAATTAGGATCGACCCAATGAGCCCAGTTTAGCCGAGTTGACTGGCAAGTTGACCACGTTGATAAAAGTCGACTTTGGGTCAAAGTTGATCCAAATCGACTCAATCGAACTTAGAATGACTTGAAAACTGGTGCTTGACCTAAAAATTAGTAAACGGACTGTAGAAGCATGGAAATGAACAAGAAATCCTATGCGGCTCAAGACTATGAGAGTTTCATGCAGCTCAAAAGTTCATTAGAGTTCCATGCGGCTCAAAAGTTTATTAGAGTTTCATGCGGCTCAGAAGTTCCAAGCGAGCCACGTGGCTTTATGCGGTTCAAAAAGTCCTTCACAAACCAGCCATAATTAATGCAGCTGGCTCCTTTAATGCCCTGATGCGAAGCGACGGCTCTGACATGAAGGTTTGACAGCCCTGAGATAAAAGTGAAATAATGACCCTGACATAGTGGCAGGCTCCTAGGGAAGACAAGAAAATCTTCACAGCTGGCACAGTCTACCAACCCCAAAAAGCTTCCTATACGGCTATCATCCCTCATGCGGCTGCCACTCTCATGCAGCTGCCACTCTCATGAGGCCGCCACTCCCATGCGTCTGCTACTCCCATGCGGCTCGGACCATAGGGTCACCCCCATGCGGCTGCTACTTCCATGCGGCTCGGACCATAAGGCCACCCCCATGCGTCTGCTACTCCCATGCGGGTTGGATGATAGGGCCATCCACATGCGGCTGCCACTCCTATACGACTCGGATCATGGGGCCACCCTCATGGGCTCAGACTAAAGGATTGCCATGCGGTTCAGATAAGGCCACCCTTATGCGGTTCTCACACGAGGCCACACTCATGCTGTCCAATTATGACAGTCCTCCATACGGCTCACAGCAGTTGGGACACGTGGCGGGAGATAATTGAGTCTCAATAAGGCATATTTATTGCAGTCAATGAGGGACACGTGGCAGGAGTCGATCAAATCTCAATAACTCAGATTTGCTGCAATCAACATAACCGTCCAGATTTGGTCAAATCCCAAACAAACCATATTTATTACAATCATCATAATCATCCTGATTTAATGCAATCATTACAATCCAGATTTATGGCAATCAACATAATTATCCAGATATATTGCAATCGTAATAAAACAGATTTATGGCTATCAACATAATGGTCCGAGGCTCAGAATCTGCCACGTGGATATACACCTCCACCCGTGATGCCTATAAATAGCAAGGTACCATTCCTTTGCAGAAAGAGAGCGGAGAGGAAGGAGAGAAGCCGGACACATAGAGAGCACAAAGATACACGCACAGAGCCAGACACAGAGTGATCCACATTCGAGCAAGAGCATTTCTTCTCCGGAGCCGAAGCTGCGTCCAATCGTCCAAGGAGTAAGGCAGAGCTGCCGTCGCTTTTCCGAGCCTCTACCGTCACCCCCCAGAAAAAATAAACAATTGTACTTAGATTGTTGTACCTAGGTCTTCATCCCTAGGCTTTCTTTGTACAAACGAGTTTATGCTGTGAAGTAAAAGTCCAGTCCTCCCATAAAATTGTTCTGTTCTTTTATAATCAATGACAAACACGATGGTGACTCTGCTGGGGACTAACTTTTCCATGGCTGAGGAGTTGGTGACACAATCGGACGGATCCAAACTTGGCTCGACTGAACAAATGCTGGTTGCCCGGTTCGACCAGCAGGCGTTTGAAGAAATGCTGTCCGACGGGAGCGCTGGCCCGGTCCAGCGGCGAGCCCGCACAAAGAAGGCCCGCAGGGAGTGGAGGCCCAAATCATTCGCTCCTTCCCAAGCTCTCGAAGGAGTACTCTCTGTTGCCCAAGACGGCGGAAAAGTCTCGCAGGCGACCCCACTTCAGACCATAGAGGACTCTGTTGTCCCCAAGTTCGGCAGAGGAAAATACTACGATGCTGGACTTGCAGGGGCAAAGGGTGACTCTACACGGTCCAGGAAGAAGCCACAGAAGGGCGCCAACCGCATGAACACTCATACGGCCAGAAAAGCCAGCCGCAGACAGGAAGCTCATGCGGACACTATGACTTCCAGCCGCATGGAAGAGGCCCACGCGGCCACTACAGCACCCAGCCGCATGCAAACTGCCAGCCGCATGCGGGCTGCTTATGCTGCAACAAATGCCAGCCGCATGCAGACAGGCTATGCGGCTAACAATCCCAGCCGCAGGCAACCTGCTTCATGCGGCTCGGGCTCAGTCTTCGACCGTCTCTCAAGCGATCCTGACCCCAGATGCTCTCATGTGCTAGTCTCTGTAGACTCTTCCTACTAAGCACTCTCAGGTGCTGGAAATAAGAAGTCTCAGCCAGCGCGGGCTCGTCGAGCTCAGACAGCTGTCCCAACTTCTGACTATCAGGGAGTCCCGCTGACTATTACGCGGGCCCCTGATAAAGAGTTGTATAAAGCTATCCGTGTCCAGCCCCCGACGACCAATGGACATAATAGTTGTCAAGAATCTCCCAACAATGATCAAGGGCAAGTACTCGTTCCTCCCCCCACATCAGGGAGCAGGCAGGATGCCAACACACTCATACGCTCAAGACTTCCGGGCCCACAAAATGAGTGACTTGCGAAACGTGATTCTTCACAAGCACAAGAAAAGAGACGAGGACTTGGTATGTAGAGAGTCCTCCCTTGGACATCACTGCACTCAAGTCATTGTCAACTGCTGCTGTAGCAAGACGGCCACACAAGAAGATCGACGATCTGTCTTCCAACGACTGTAACACCCAAGCTCAGAAGACGAGACGCTTCTCGTCGCCTCCTACAATTCTGCTCAGAAGATCCCTGGCAGCGGAAGAGGAAAAAAATAAATGTCTCCAGCCCGAAAATCTCAACCAAGAAACTCTCTTCTAAGCGGTTGTCCACGACCGTTACGGGAGGAGTTTTCCAAGGTACTCGCTAAAAGACGAAATCTACCACACTTGGAGATTCGTCATCCACATCTATGGGAGGCGCTGGAGCCGGGGGTAGCACTCCTCCAAACATCCACGATAATTCGGTGTTCCAAGAAGATAATCTATGGGAAACGATTCCCCCAACAGATACAGCAAGTTCCGACGTCCCCGAGGATGTCCACAACTCTCAAGACGAGGCAAGCTCTGAAGCTGGGGGTACCACTCCTTATGAGTCCGAGCCAGAGGAGAACATTCCCACATACCCTGACGATTTCTCTGTACAAGGGTATGACTCAGAGGGCGCGTCCTCCACCGTTCCTTCCATCTCTCCTCATGTAAAGATGGTGTTCATAACGGACAGCAACCAAGATGGTCCCAGTGATCGCCAACACATCGACACTCTGGAGGCCATACTGCATACCTTGGTCAAGTCCGTAGACGAGATCAAAGCGGACCTTCTAACATTGTAAGAAAGATCACTTGGCCAAACAAACGTGGGACCCGTGGTCAATGCGGACTCGAACTCAGCTGCACCAAATACGGGTGATAATCCTCCTAAAATATCGGCTCCCACCGCTGCAGACGAGGCCAGAAAGGCATGAAGAGAGGTCCAGGAGCTCCGGGCCATGTTCTACGCCCGAGACAACTGTCAGGACTTCAGGATACGACAACCGTATCCTGCTGCATGGAGAGATGTGCCCTTTCCACTAAGATATAAACCATTCAACATCAATCCGTATGATGGCAAGACCTCTACGAGTCGGTACATCACTTACTTCGAAGTCACAACCGACCATCTGCCTCATGACGATACCATCCTTACGCGATTATTTATCGGGGCATTGGAAGGGGTCGCCTTCGACTAGTACCGCAACTTGCCAGACAACTGCATCCATTCCTTCGCTGGCTTCAAACGTATATTCTTGGAGAGGTTCTAAGAGGTAGGACAAGATGTGACGATGTCCACCCTCATGGACGTTGTCCAAGGATAAAAGGAACTGACCAGGAACTATATTGAGCGGTTTCGCCAAACCGTGATAAAGTTGCCTTCCGGTAATCCTGATTCCTCCTTAATTGAAATTTGCCAAAAGAGGCTGCTTCCCACAATCAGCCTCTGGATGGACAAAAGTCAGTTTAAGGATTGGAAGACTTTCATTATCAGTGCCACTAGCACAGAAGATAAGTTGAAGAAAGCTCGTCAACTGGGATTGCACGTATCGGAAGGAGAAGATAAGGGCAAACGCCCTAACACCAACAGCAAAAATGGTGGTAACCCCTCCAACAATCGAGACAACAAGCACAAACAAGCTATGGTGGCCGACACAGCTCCGAAGCCTGAACCGAAGCCGGCAGAGAAGCAGTGGCCTCAGATGACCTATTCCTTCGAGGACGGCCATGTCAAGCCCATCTTGGACATGCTCATACAAGGAGGTCGAATTCAGCTCCCTCCTCTAAGGCGTGAACCTCGTCCTGCAGAAATGGAGAGCCCCAAGTACTACCACTACCATCTCTATGTCCACCATGCCATATATGACTGCTACCAACTGAAGCGATACATCTAGCATATCATCGATTTTAAGGCCTTGGCCATTCATTTCGAAGAGGTGACCGTAGCAGCCAACATGGTGTTAGTACAATTCGGCAGCTTCCCTCTGACAAAGACTCAAGATGGAGTAGTGCCCGTCCCCAGAGCAATGATGGAGGTTGCTAACCTTCCACCTCCCCGAGACCAGGCTACTGGTCTGGTATCCCTTACCACATCACGAGGGGAGGTCATGTGGGTCCATCCGGACCTGGTACCTGAAGTGACTCAGTTCGCACCTCCCTCCACCAGCAAGAAGAAGAGTAGGAAAGTCAAATCATGCCGCACAATCTCGACAGAGGTCGAGGAAGCTGTGGCTGTAGTCACCCGGTCGGGTGCACAATCCTAACCTATACCGGGTAACTCGGCTGAAGATCATCAGCCGACAGCTGCTGATGCTCCAGGACCTTCGCAGCCTTCGACGACCAACAAGTCTAGGCGGAAGGAGACTCGCTTTGATAAGCCGTTCCGAAGAGAGATGCCTTATGGGCTGGAGAGGCCCTACAACTTTGACATCTTGGCACAATTGGCCAACACACCGGCCAAATTATCGCTATACGAGCTCCTGAGACTCTCCAAAGATGTTCGCATCACACTGAGCGAGGTACTCCAGAACGCCGACGCATATATAGCTTAGTCCAATCTCACTGGGAAGAGCTCACCCACAGATCTCCAGGACAGCGCTTGCACAGGCACAATGCCCAATATCGTCTTCACTCCACAGGATATGCTTATCAAGACCAACCTGCACGATCGCCCTCTGTATTATACTGGGTATATTGGCGATATCAAGGTAGATCAGATACATATTGATCCAGGTTCTTCCATAAGCATCATCTCGAAGAGCCTACTACACCATCTGCGCATCCCAATGTATCGTCTGACGCCGACAAGCACCGCCATCAGTGGTTTCAATTCAGACAGAAGCTATCCGATTGGAAAGATTCGCTTGAAGTGCCAAATCGGCGACCTTCAGTCAGAAGTGACCTGTTATGTTATAGATGCGGACACTCCCTATAATATTCTCCTGGGGCGTCCTTGGATACATGATTACATGATCGTGCCTTCCATACTGTACCAATGCTTCAAGTACGTCGATAAACATGGCTTCGTGAGGACAGAATTTGCCGACATCGATCCCTTTAAAGGGGTCGAATCCTACTACTCCGACTCATGCTTGTACGAGAAGTCAAAAAGACACCTTGTCGAAGGAGATATTCAAGGTCAAACTGAGGCGGCAACTGGATCAGAAGAACCTCTGACAATCCACCTCCAAGCCCGCAAACCCGGCAGAACTGCACCCCTTACGGCCACTCTGCGTAAGGATACAATCAGCCTCTCTGCACAAGAGGGACAGATAATAATCTGACTGCCATGGTCTGGTCAAGCATCAAGACCCACGACAAAGCCACTGACAATCAGGCTGCCTAGAGCTAGCTAGCAATAAATAGAAGAGCTCAATCCCTCTGTCAAGCCGATGACGATTCGTCTTTCTAGAATGAATCGACAGTCGAACGCTAAGTCGGGGACTGCTAGCCAGCCAACAACTCCCCGTCCAGCTCCGAGCACCAAACTGGGGGTGGCTAGTACGCCAACGACTCCACGTTCTGCTCCATCCATAGAGCCCCTGATGATTAAGCTACCCAAGTCATCCTCTCAGTCTTCATTTACACAGGGGGTGGCTGAAGAAGAGTCAGAACTGGCCAAGTATGTGGCTGCTCACACCGATGTTCCATCCGTAGATGATGTAATCCTACTAGAAAAGATACCTTACTTCATCAATAAAGGGCTATCTTTGAACTTCCTCGAGCTTAATAAGCTTTGTACAATGTATGCTATGGAACACGGTATAGGCACCCACCTACACACACAATTGACAAATATCTACACCGGAAACCAACTTACCCCAGTGGAAGACGCTTACCGTATAATTAAGGAAGAGGATCATCCAATCATCTTCGGCCGGAAGAATGATCCACAATCCTTCAGGATAGAAGAAGTTGATCTCGAACCCGACACCGGGAGACTGTCCCTTTATCTATATAGCTCCCGATCCAAGTACCTCATGCAAAAATGGGGGTATAATCTGGAAACTATACCAAGTTTGAACTACGATACTAGAAAACGGTTACACTTACAATTTCCGATCCCGGCTGGGAAACTACGAGACTATTACAACAAAACCAGATGTGGGCTAGGTTATGTTACACCGACAACGACCCCTGAAAGCTCAGACGAGGAATGCGACTGGAATTCGCACTCAACCGTATCACCCACTTTTGATTCGGATATCAGCATCGGGGACGTATTCAGGCAAGTCTTGTCCGTTAATATGGCATTGGCCGACGCTTACGAAGAAGATAAAGACATTTCTGAACTTCTTGAGTTAGAGCCGTGGGCACAACAGCTAGATGCGCAATAAAAGAAGCGGTTCGAACAAAGAGAGCCTCCCACGGAAGATGAGGTTGTGCAAGTCGATCTCGGTGATAAGTCTTCTCCAAAGCCCATCTTCGTCAGCAAGAATCTGATAGACGAAGAGCGGGAATCGCTACTGCAACTCATTAGAGAATACATCAACGTGTTCACCTGGAGCTACGAAGACATGCCAGGACTAAACCCCGAGGTTGCACTTCACAAACTCAATATCCGCCCGGACACAAAATCGGTCAAGCAACAGCAACGACGGTTCTGCCCCGACATCATGAATGCCATTGAAGCTGAGGTCAACAAACTGATAGCCAGCGGCTTCATCCGTGAGGAACATCATCCAGACTGGGTCACCAACATAGTATTAGTCCTCAAGAAGAATGGAAAGATTTGAATTTGCATCGACTTTTGCAATCTGAATGAGGCATGTCCTAAGGATGAGTTCCCCCTCCCTATCACAGACATCATGATTGACAACACATGCGGCTTTGAGTGTATGTCATTCAAGGATGGTTTTTCGGGGTACAACCAAATCATGATATTCCCTGATGATAAAAAGCATACATCATTTCGAACACCAATTGGCACATACTGCTACACAGTTATGCCTTTCGGTTTAAAGAATATCGGTGCCACCTATCAAAGATCTATGAGCATCATCTTTAGAGACCACCTGTGCAAGACAGTGGAATGCTACGTTGACGACATCGCCGACAAAAGCCACTCTGAAGAAGATCATCTGCATAATCTGAGGACAGTATTCGACCTGATGCGAGCGCACAATTTGAAGATGAATCCCACAAAATCCTTCTTGGGCGTATCTAGCAGAAAATTCTTGGGTTTTATCATTACTTCCCAGGGGATCCACATAGACCCTGAGAAGACGAAGGCAATCATGGAGATGGGTCCCCCGAGAAATCTCCGTGAACTCCGAGGCCTTCAAGGAAGGCTGGCCTACATCATGAGGTTTATCTCCAACCTCTCCAGACGATGTTAGCCATTCACCCACCTCATGAAGAAGGGCGTTTTATTCGTATGGGATGAAGAATGCCAGCACGCCTTCGACAGCATCAAAGAATATCTGTCGAACCCTCCAGTCCTGGTGGCCCCGGTTGCTGGAAAACCATTCCTGCTCTATGTGCGAGCAATGGAGCATTCTCTCGGTACTTTACTAGCGCAAAACAATGATACAGGCAATGAGCAGGCTATATATTACCTCAGCCAAATGATGATGGGGCCAGAACACCGATACACTACCGTAGAAAATGAGTGCCTTGCTCTGGTGTTCGCCATTTAGAAGACGCGACACTACGTCACGGGACAAACCATCCATGTCATATCAAGAGTCAACCCCCTCAGGGTCCTCATGACCAAGCTAGGTGCACTCAACTCTCGCCTCGCTACCTGGGCGATATTACTGTCTCCCTATAACATGATCTTTGTCCCACAGAAAGCTGTTAAAGGTCAAGCTCTGGCAGACTTTTTAGTAGCTCATCCAGGTACGGAGTCAACCAGAATAGACGAAGAGATTCCAGATGAGGTTGCCAATTAAAATATGGTCTCTTATGATGCCATATGGCGAATGTTCTTCGACGGCACTTCCAGAACTGGGCCCAAGGGCAACATCGTCACTGGAATCGGAGTGGTGCTGATTTCTTCCTCCGTACTGGTGATCAATCGGGCTTACTCCCTCACGGATCCCTGTTCAAACAATATGGCAGAGTACAACACTTTGGTCATTGGCCTCCGACTTGCAAAGGAGCTGGAGGTAGAGTATCTTGAAGCATACGGCGATTCACAGTTAATCGTCAATCAGATCCGGGGTTCATACGAAGTTCGCCATAAAAATATGATCCCTTATCACCAAATAACGATCGACATCATCTCGTCCTTGGAAGGATTCTTCATAGAACATGTTCCCAGACTCCAGAATATTGAAGCCGATGCCCTAGCAGGCCTGGCCGCTTCCCTAGCTGTACCGAATCAGGCTCATCATCTGGTTGACATAATAGGCCGTGAATTGGTCTGTCCCAAGAATAATGTTCAATACGCTGAGAGTTACTCCGCTCTGAAAGTAGATGAAGCACCAGACTGGAGACAACCAATCATCGACTTCGTAGTCTACGACATCCTGCCCGAGAATCCAAAGGAAGCCACTTCTATCAGAAGACGTTTCCTCAGATTCTTCTATGATACGGAGACTAAAATGCTGTATCGACGATCATACGATGGATTACTGCTTCGATGTCTGTCAAATACAGAAGCCAAAGAAGCTGTGCGTGAAGCTCATGATGGCATCTGTAGGGCCCATCAGCCTGGCCCGAAACTACAAGATTGCCTTCGCCGAATGGGCTATTACTGGCCCACGATGGTTGCAGATGCGATAGACTATGCAAGAAAGTGTAAAGCCTATCAAGTCCACACAGATTTCATCTACCAGTCATTCGAGTTTCTACATCCGACGGTGGCATCCTGGCCATTCGAAGCATGGGGAATGGACATCATTGGTCCGATACTCCGCCCTTATCCTGAGGACATCGCTTCATACTCGCAATCACAGGTTACTTCTCCAAATAGGCAAAGGCTATTCCGCTGGTAGAAGTGAAGACTTCAAACGTATCAGCTTCCTCAAGCATCACGTCATTTATGACTTCCCCAAAGGATCATCCACGACAACGGTCCGCAGTTCGCAAGCCACGGCTTCTATCGGTTCTGCGATAAATACTGGATCCAGAATGTTGCTTCAACGCCGTACAATCCGGCAGCGAATGGGCTGGCAGAAGCGTTCAATAAAACTATAATCAAGCTACTCAAGAAGTTAGTGTCTTCCAACAAACGTGACTGGAATGAGAAGCTTGGCAAATGCTCGTAGGCATACCGTACTACAGTTCAGACGGCCACGGGGAACACACCATTCTTCTTGATATACGGGAGTGAGGCAGGTCTTCCATTGGAGACTCAAATCCCCTCACTTTGCGTTGCTCTTACTTATCGATTGACAACAGATGATAATCACCATCGCCGACTACAAGAGTTGGAGGCCCTAGATGAGAAGCGCTGGTTAGCTCAACAACGAATTGAGCTGTACCAAGCACGTATCTCGGGCGCTTTCAACAAGAAGGTTAAAATCAAAACTTTCCGAGTTGGCGATCTCGTTCTGGCAGTTCGGAGGCCGATGGTTATGACTCATAAAACCGTCGGCAAATTCTAGCCAAAGTGGGAAGGCCCGTTTGTCATCGAAGCTGTATTCTCCAATGGTGCTTACCGTCTCGCAAGACAAAATGGAGACTTACTTATGTTGCCCATCAACAACAAGTTCCTGAAGAAGTATTATGTCTGAAACGATATCATCCAAATTTCCTAGATTGTTGAGTTATGTACCCTCAGGTACCGTTGAACTCACATTCCGACTCCAAATTTCCAGAATGATGAGTTATGTACCCTCTGGTACCGCTAAACTTATATTCTGACTCCAAATCTCCCAGATTGTTGAGTTATGTACCCGCAGGTACCGCTGAACTTACACTCTGGTCATTACAGATGAATCTATATCGCATCTTTTAGGTAGTAAGTCATGTATGATCATACCTCTGAACTTTCTTCCTAAAAGTGCTCCCTCCTCATGATCCAATATTCGCACTTTCAGTGCATAAAAAGGGTAACAGATCCATAAATTTCCTGAAACAACTAAGTCGATGTTACCTCTGAGTTGTTTTCACTTCCATCAAAAACAAACCGCCCCTCACGTAGAACTTCCACGTCCTCATTACCTCTGAGTTGTTCTATGTGCCCTCTATGGAGCCCACTCCTGCCACGTCCTTATTAACTCTGAGTAGGAAGGCTCCATCGAATAAACCCTCATATTTACAACGTCCTTATTACCTCTGAGTAAGTATGTTGGTTTTCCTATCGACTTATTATCCGTACCCAAGACCGGAGTATGCCAAGGATAATAGGCCCACAAATGTCCTCTGTTGACCACAAATGTCCTCTGTTGACCACAAATGCTGTACTAAGTACATGCCCCTCATTTTTCATCAAGCCCCGGAAGCCCAGCTGCTCCATGGCATTCTTTCTTCTGATACCAGGAACGTCCATGGCCACCTTAATGTAGAATTGTTCTAAGTATCCCCATTAAACTTGTCATCCGTACCTAAAACCAAGTTATACCAAAGGTAACAAGTCCACAAACAGTCTCCAGCGGGGCAAATACCACAATACCACAAACGCAATAAGCAATACAAATGAAGGGTAAAATAAAACATACTCTTTTATTTGAAAGTCAAAAGTACTGCATGTTCTGGGACCATGTCCCTCTCAAGAAAGGAAAAGAACAAAAAAACAAAAGAAGGAAAAGGGCCGACTATGGTTCGGCGATACATAATTCCATGAGACGCTCCCTCAGCAAGACAGTCAACCGCACAAACTTCTGCTTGGCCCGGCGCTCGGCTTCCTGAGTTAGCCGTTCTGCATCCTCCATATGCGCATGAGCCTGCTAGCCATCCTCAAGCTTCTTCAGAGCACGCTCCAGGCTAGCAGAAGCTCGTGAGATCTTTTCGGCCTCCTGAACGATCAGCTCTTTATCCGTACGGGAAGCTTCGATCTCAGATTCCAAGAAAGCCAGCTTCCTCTGGAGCTCGAGGATCTGCTCCCTTATATTAATTATTCCGCGGGAGGCGGCCGCTTTTCGAGCCATATAATCTTCGCTCCTGCGGCTCAGCTGGTCATACTGGAGAGATAGGTCGCCGAGGTTCTTCATTATAACCGGCTTAGACTTATCTCGCGCAGCCCTCACCTTCTCCAGGGTAGTGGTGAGGAAGTCACGCTCTTGATCTATGGCTGCAGACAGATCAGCTTACCGTAGCACTTGAAACTGGGCCACCAGCTGATCAACATCTAGCAATTTGGGCTCCAGAAGCGCAACTATCTCTGCTCTACCAGGAAGGGTTTTAAGAATTTCAATTTGGCCACGAGCGCATTGTCGGACCAAGGCAAAGGAGGTCCCCCGCTCTACAGCAGCTTCGACCCCTCTCTTCAAGTGGCGGTAGAAACTATCAACCATATCCTGTGACGCCTCATCCAGAACTTTCGTAAAGGACGGTGTCAAAGGTAGTGTAGCTGGCAGTGTCGAAGGAGACGCACCAGAACTTGCCACCCCTGCCACCAGGAAAATAAATTTTGAGCAAAAAGATGCTTGGATAGCAGCTAACTTCTCTTCTGCGGCCCGAAGAACCTGGATACTCGATAAGACGGAGAGGTCGACCCCCGAAGCCACATGAGCAGAGGAGGACGCAAGGACCATTGCTCCTTGCCCCGGCTGTACCGCCATCTGATCTTCCGAACTTGATCCAGTGGGGAGCCCTTTAATATAAGTCGAAAGGGGAGGGGGCACACTCCCTTCTACCAGATCCCCACTGGCAGGGCCTTCCCTGATAATATCCGCCATTGACAGTGAAGAGGCAGGACCTGTATGTCCAGAGCAACCACCAATCAGCCTAACCTGAAGGATGTGATAATAGAGCAAATGGGCCTCCTCACTAGTTATGATTCGGTTTATCTTACCAGAGGAGGGTTGTGGAGGCTGAGGTTCGCTCACAGACACCGTAGCGACCTCCAAGTCGAATTCAGCTGGTTCCTCTGCCCCAGCCATCCCAGAAGGAGATACGACTGGATCAGTGTCATTCTGCTAAAATTCAGCCGTCCCGGGGATAGGTTCAGCGGAGCCCCCGTCGCCATGGATCGATACCTCAGCAATGTGAGATCCCTCAGCCGCCAAGAGAACCCCGGCAAAAATAATCTCAGCACAAATGTCACTAATCAAAGTGGTCAGGTCCGGATTGACTTCAGAAACAGCGACCGATTCTCGAGAGCCCGACTCTTCTGACGCCTACAGAGAAGAAAAAAATAATTAGATCATAGTTCAGGAAGAGAAAGGGCTAAAGAAGGGGATGGTTGCAATTCAATTCACCTCCGAAACGGCGTCATCACCTTCGCCTCTCTCCTTAATGAGCAGCCCGTGGCGTCTTACCGCAGCCCGCTTCACGGAGAAGGATACGCCACCAATAGACTCACGTCTGCCTCGCTTACATGAAAGGCCAGGCGCAACAGGCGGCTGATTCGCCACCACCTCATCTGGCACAACAGGCGGCTGATCCGCTACCATCTCTTCTACAGGAGGGTAAGAGTTATCGGCATCATGCTCGTCATTCTCTTCGTCCCCATTGGTGGACTCTGAGTCAGGCACAGGAACCGCGTTCGCCCTCTTCTTCCTCGTCTTAGACCCCTTGGGCTTCTCCGCCAAGCCAGTACCCACAATGAAGCTGGTACTCGGGTCAAAATTAACGGGAGGCTTGCTCGCCGTAACATGGTATAGGGCCGCCATATACAAAATCTCCTCTGGCGCCTCAGCATCAGGAACCGAGAAGCTAGTTCGGGTATAAATCGTGTCATAATAATGCCAGGCCCTGATACCGTCGAGGATGCTACCTACAAAGCCCAGGCAAGAGCTGGGACTGTCAAAGAATAGCTGGCTATACCCGAACTGGCAGGAGAACCTGCTGGGCAAGTAGGGCTCCAGGTAGACATTATTGCGATTGCGGTATACTAGGTGCGTTGAACGGATATTATGCAACAAAGGAGCATCTTCTCAGACAAGAGGTGAGGAGGTCCGGTACCATCAATATGTACGCCCCTCACTTCTTCAGCGGTAAAACGAGGAATAGACGCAAAAAAGTCATATCTGTCCACTCTCGCCAGCGCCCTCCGACATGCTGGCATAGTGCTGCACTCCCAGGACTGATGGTGATATTAGAAAATAAAAGCATCATCAGCCGTAACGCCGTCTTCTGCTCCAGGCCTCATCAAAGACCGGCAGTGCATCAGCAGCCACCCTATCAGATAATGGTATGGCAGCTCTATGCGCTCAAAATCTATCGTCATGTCACGGGAGATAACCTTGGACAAAAAGGCGCGAATGCCATGGTGTATGCTGCATACCATGGCCGAAAAAAGGACCAGTCTGACCCCAAACACCAGCTTTATGGCAGAAAGGATAAAGTGGCGGCTGATCCTCTCAATGAAACCCGCCCCTCCTGAGACCACGCAGTTACGTAGCCACACCATCAGGAATCCTGCCAAGAGTGCCTTCTCTGACAGTCGCTGAGTACCATGATAAAAATAACTGAAGGAGTCAGTTCGACTCCCAAAGGTGTCGCCCGTGGCCCTCGATCTCTTAGCAGTCGACGCCAGTTCTTGTACCTCCTCCTGGGTTTGAAGGTCTCGAGAGGAAACCCGGCCTGAGGCGCCTAGTGTAAAAAGGTATGAGACCCAGGACGTGGTGTGAGGAATGCTCCCTTCCGAGCTACCATCCTTCTTGATGGACGTCTGGTGACAGGTACTGTGGTGACATAACAATTCCCGATATACGACAACAAAACCCGAGAACTGCCGATCCAAATCCTCGAGCTCTTCGCTCGTAGGGGTGTACACTTCAAAGACTTCTTCCCCCCAGGGCAGCTTGGAAATAATATTCATCTTGTGAAAAGCGAGTCCCAGCTCCCCTCCAGGCGCGACGAAGGTTTCCGTCCGCCGGTTGCACATCTCCAGGAGAACCATGAACAACGGCTTATTTATGAGTAGACCATGACAGGTGCCCCGAATGGCGTGGTAGAGGCCGATCTCACGCAGCGGAGTCTCATACTTCCGCAGAATCCACGTGGTCAAGTTAGCCCACGCAGGGATAGGGTTTATTTTGTTCAGCAGCGCCAACCGGCCGACGGAATAAGACCCCTTCCGAGCAAGCTGATTCAAGAAGGTGTCAGCTTGAGAGAACGTAAAATTGGGACCCGATACATTTATGAAGGTACCCGGTGCCAGTCCTATCACATACCGACTGACCGGTTCCCTTTCCGCATACGCTGACCCCAAATTCCTGTTGTAATAAATGTTTCCCACAATCATCCCCGACCAGCTTGGAGTCAAGGAGTCCACCATCTTTCTGTCCATTGGTAACATGTTGAACCATGACAGAGGAAAATGACGCTCTATCGGAGGGATATGGATCGTCACCCCGTCAAGAGTAAAGTCCCAACTCTCGGATATATCCAGCACTCAAGGGTTCTTTACAGTCATAGCATCCCCGAAAAGGAACGTCGGCTTCAGGTATTTTCCCTCCAATTGCCCCAAGTTCATCATGGCACAGAGAAAGTAGAAGGGCTGGTTCAGCCTCTCCAAATGCTCATCTGTAGGAAGCTGATTTGCCACATATTGGACTAAGTGGTCGAATCGCACACCCACAGCAGATTGGGCCGAACCTACAAGGGGTTCTTCCGCTGGATTGACTGGCAGATTCACTGAAAAAGGACAAAAGAAACAAGTCAGAAGATGGCTAAACAAAACCACTGAAGTATTTTTAGGCTTATGCGGCCCAGTCTACATGAGTTTATGCAGCTCTGATTTGGTGGGGGTCTCATGCTGTCCATTTTTTTGATGAGCTTATGCGGCTTTACACGAGCTTATGCGGCTCTGTTTAGCGTGAGCTTATGCGATTCTGTTTAAAAGAGCTCACGCGACTCTATTTGAACATGAGCTTATGCGACACTAATTAGCGTAAGCTTATGCGGCTTTGATTAGCGTGAGCTTATGCGATTCTGATTCGATGAGGCCTCATGCGACCCAGTTCAGATGGGCTTATGCGGTCCTGTTTGATGGGGCTTCATGCGGTCCAGTTCAGATGGGCTTATGCGGTCCTGTTTATGGGAGCTTCATACGGCTCATTTCAGAGGGGGGCTTATGCGGCTCTGTTCGACGGGTCCTTATGCGGTTCAGTTTGCGAAGTGCTCATACGGCCACTAGACGACTCTCATACGGCTCGGACATGGGGTATACCCCCATACGGCTCAGATATGGGACGTCTATGTGGCACATACAATTTGAACAGTTCGAAGAAGACGAAGGACGCATTAAAGGCTTGTGCATAAAACATGCAACATAGCCATCTTTGTTAGGGTTTTTGAAGCATACGATCCTCCCAAAATCCTTACCAGCAATGGTGGGGTGAATGTCGGGATGAACTTCAGGCGCCGCAGTCGACGTAGAAGCCACTCCCTTACCCTTCGTCGCAGCCTTGGAAGTCTTGGAGGCCATTGTTGATCGAAAAAAAAAAGACGGGAGCCTAGGGCAAGAGAGGTTCGAATAACAGAAGAAAGTAAAGAGTTTCTCTAAAAAGTTACTCTTATTTATAGGCGGACATGGGCTCATAAATCGATGGACACTTCGATTCGTGCGTCGACTAAAGAGCAAAATCGACGCTTCGGTCATCGAGGCAAATCTAACCCTTGGGATCCTACCCCAAAAGACGGCTCCAAATCAAAATGAATCAAGAGCAATTAATGATGCCTACGTGGTGGAAAGGACAGTATGCGGTCGGAGCGTCCATGCGGCCAGAGCGGTCCATACGGCTAGGCAGTCTATGCGGCCATGTAGTCCATGCGGCCAGAAAGGCCATGCGGCTAGGAAGTCCATGCGGCCAGAATATCTTATGCGGCCAGGAGAGCTTATGTGGACATAGCCATGCTTCTTATTCAAAGTATTTCAATTTTTCAAATTGAAAACTTTGAAGGGGGTCTTGTAGAAGCATAAAAATGAACAGAAAATCCTATGTGGCTCAAGACTAGAAGAGTTTCATGCGGCTCAAAAGTTCATTAGAGTTTCATGCGACTCAAAAGTTCCCAGCGAGCCATGTGGCTTTATGCGGTTCAAAAAGTCCTTCACAAATCGGCCGTAATTAATGCAGCTGGCTCATTTAATGCCCTGATGCGAAGAGACGGCTCTGACATGAAGGTTTGACAGCCTGACATAAAAGTGAAATAATGACCCTGACATAGTGGCAGGCTCGTAGGGAAGACAAGAAAATCTTCACAGCTGGCACAGTCCACCAACCCCAAAAAGCTTCCTATGCGGCTACCATCCCTCATGCGGCAGCCACTCTCATGAGGCCGCCACCCCCATGCGGCTGCTACTCCCATGCGGCTCGGACCATAGGGCCACCCCCATACGGTTGCTACTCCAATGCAGCTCGGACCATAGGGCCACCCCCATGTGGCTGCTACTCCCATACGGTTCGGATCATAGGGCCACCCCCATGCGACTGCCACTCCTATATGGCTCGGATCATGGGGCCACCCCCATGCGACTCAGACTAAAGGATTGCCGTGTGGTTCAGATAAGGCTACCCTTATGTGGTTCTGACACGAGGCCACACTCATGCGGTCCAATTATGACAGTCCTCCATGCGGCTCACAGCAGTTGGGACACGTAGCGAGAGCTAATCGAGTCTCAATAAGGCATATTTATTGCAGTTAATGAGGGACACGTGGCAGGAGTCGATCAAATCTCAATAACTCAGATTTGCTGCAATCAACATAACCGTCCACATTTGGTCAAATCCTACACAAACCAGATTTATTGCAATCATCATAATCATCCAGATTTAATGCAATCATTACAATCCAGATTTATGGCAATCAACATAATTGCCCAGATATATTACAATCGTAACAAACCAGATTTATGGCAATCAACATAATGGTTCGGGGCTCAGAATCCGCCACGTGGATATACACCTCCACCCATGATGCCTATAAATAGCAAGGTGACATTCCCTTGCAGAAAGAGAGCGGAGAGGAAGGAGAGAAGCTGGACACATAGAGAGCACAGAGATATACACACAGAGCCTGACACAGAGCGATCCACATTCGAGCAAGAGCATTTCTTCCCCGGAGTCGAAGTTGCGTCCGATCGTCCAAGGAGTAAGGCAGAGCTGCCGTCGCTTTCCCGAGCCTCTACCGTCACCCCCAGAAAAAAATAAACAATTGTACTTAGATTGTTGTACCTAGGTCTTCGTCCCTAGGCTTTCTTTGTACAAGCGAGTTTGTATTGTGAAGTAAAAGTCCATTCCTCCCATAAAACTGTTCTGTTCTTTTATAATCAATGGCAAACACGGACTAGTTAACTTATAGTTGACCAGGTTTGACCAGAGTTGACCAGGTTTGACCAGAGTTGACCAAGGGTTGACTTTGACCTAGAAGGACTTAGAAGCATGTAGAATTGCATTGTAGCCCTTTCTTATAATATGTTAGACCATGTTGTGACTTGTGGTTACTTTAAATAGGTTTACCTCACTCTAGTTCAGTTACACTTTTTCATCAGCAACTCGAATTGTCAGGCGAGTATATTCTCTGACCGTTTTATTCTTGCTTGGACATATTTACTTATTATAGACTAGTTTACTTGTTGCTGACACAATGTTATCAAGGATTAGTACTATATGGATCTCTTCATGCTATGTTATTTCCTCGGATACATCGGTTATATTGTGCTCATGTACTTTATCATGTGCATCGTCTACTCTTTGTATTTGTATTTATTCATGTATACTCATATGACATTCATATACACTCATGATCATGTGAGCCTTCATGTATAACCCAGTGTGCATGTGGACTAGCTATCCATATGACACACTACCATCATGTGTAATAACATAACCTGGACAGATCCTTGTGTACTGATTGGGGCAGGGGAAGTATTTATTTGGTTATGTGATCTACACTATTTTATGTATAACTCCAAACTAGATTTAAGTCATGTATAACCTAAGCCTGTTTATATAACCAAACATGTGCTCTGAATCACATAGTTAGCTCAGTTTTCTTATCTATATCATGTATATCTGTTTCTACTATATCATGTTCTTTTTTTATAGTCTCTCTACTATTTCTTTACAGTAGTTCAAGTATATTATTCTATAGCTTATTTCATATTTCCTTTCATGTTATGAACTGTGTGAGAGATATGTATTCGTTCCTGTCCTGACAGTACCCATTGAAAATATTACAGATGATGTGGATTGCTGGGATACTTACTATGGAGCAGGCCTAGTTGACATAGGTGACCTGGACCCTCGGCAGGATCCAGTAGTCGCTGAGGACTTGCCATGAGTTAGATTAGACTTATATCTTTATCTAGTTGTTAAGACACTGTGTTTGTATTGAGATATTATTATGGTGTGATTTACACCGGGATTATTATTCATATTGTGACTCTCTGTTGAGATTATCCTATCTTCTTTTACATCTTAGTTGTGATTGAGTTTATTTGTTATATTGTTCTTCTTTCAGAGCATATTCTAATTATGTTAGATATTGTGACCTAGGATAGCGTTCTACCGCCGACACTGCGCACGGCGTAGGCTGGACGTACCCACTTCTCGTGCCCTTACACTGGGTGCGGGTCATGACAAATATATATCCTAATTAAATATATAATACAATCCAAATTCTAAAAATATTATATATTCTGTTAGTTATTTATAATTACTTATCCAAGAACCTAATTTAATAATTGAAAATTCTAAAAATAATTAGAAACTGGACAAGGGGTTATATTCTACCCACCTTAATAGAATTTTGTACTCGACATTTAAATTCATTAATATTCCTGAAATCCTTAAAGTTTAAAATGTAAGTCCACTTATATTATAATATGCTCAGACATTTTTTAATCCAAAATTTATTTATTCGATCATATTCAAACATTAAATTTTAGAAAAAAAATTTCATCTTTAAAATTTAAATTAATTTAAAATTGTTGATTTAATCCTCAACATTCGAAACTTAAATCAAATACTCAAATTTCAAACTTTTAATCCAACATATCAAAATTTAATATCTTGAATTTAATCCTCAAGACTCTCTTCTTTTTAAATAAAATTCCACCTATGAAGTATTTTTTTTCATATTAACTCAAATAAATTATAAATATTCTTGGAAATACTTGAAGTCGAAAGTACTTAAATCTTTCAATCTTATTTTACTAAATTGCCTTTTTTTTAAAACAACATCTAAGAGTTCCACTTTTCATATATAAAATTTTCAAAACAAATATAAGGCTTTCTAGTGCCAATCCTCTATGTTACAAATCACTACTAACCATGCATGACTTATATTCCCTATTTATAATATTACTCCTTTTAAGATTTATTAGGTAAGGATTCATCTTGTCTATGTAAACCTTTGAACCAAATATTTCCTTTTATAAATATTTAAATTTCTAAATAAATTATTTGTAATTATTTTTTAATTAAATTAGTAGACAGGTGGCTTATACAAAAAAAAATTTGCAGGGGAGGGCGTGGGGGTATTTGCAATTAGAAACATTCAAATCCTTTTTTTAAAACCAAATAAATACTACTCTTTATCCTTCCACTATTTTGAATAGATATACAAGGCCTGTGTAGTTAAGGGGAGGGAAGCAATAGCCGACCCTTCCCATCTTCTTTTCAAAATCTTGCCAACAACCCTCTCCATATTTCCATAAACCCTAATTTTCTTTACTTTCTTCTTCCCAATGCAAGAAACAGACGATAACTTTCTCCTCAACAATCTAGAAACTAGAAGACCAAGGTCTTGCTGGGAGCAAAAGGCCTTTTCTCGAGTCATTTTCATCGTCAAATTCATCATAGGGTTAACCTCTAATTCCTTGTTTTACTCTATGTTGTTCAAAAGGATAATCTAGGTCACCATATGTTTAACGAAATGCCTAAGAAAAGATAGGATGTGTCACGACCTGCACCCGCTTTTTGGGATATATAGGATGTGTCAAACAAAGTAAGAAATTAGTCAAAAGATTTCCAAGAATGATACGAAGCCAATCTGGATGTATAGGATATAGTCTAGGTAAGACTCAAGAACATATATCTCCGTGTTCGTTATCTAAGTTCTACCTCACCAATATGCCTCTGGCTGCAAAATTTTTGATTATGCAATACATTATCTAAATTTCTGCCTCGTTAGTATTTCTCTGGCTATAAAAACTCCTAATTCTGTAACATATTATATAAAGCTCTGTCATGCCAATATGCATTTGGCTACAAAACTCATGATTCTGTATACATCAGATGGCTACAGGACACACCTCCCTTGCCAAATAATATAGATTCTCTAACCCGCCCTTGGCTAAATCCATGAGATTTTTTTCCCCAAAATCTTTTGCAAAATAAACGAGAATAATCAATTATGAAGTCAATAGAGAAAGGTTCAGTCAAATCATAGGAAGGAAAGAACACAAAAGCAATCATATCAAGATAGAAGAAAACATGAAAGTAATCATATTGAAAGTCCTGGAGAATCCTATAATCTTAGTTGTGGATGTATCTTCAAATCTTATTCCTCAATTAGTCGCAGGCTCGCAGTAGTACGACTATCTTAAGTAATACCATAACTTTGCAAACGTTGTAGCTACTACGACTTTGCACACTTTGTAAAGACTCGACCTACATCTATGGCTTCTAGTATCTATGCCTCCGCTTTCTTTATGTGATAGTGAGGAAAAAATACGTCTACTATAAAGACTCATCTTATTGGCACAAATAAATAAGTTTTTTGTTAGAATAGATTCAAGCTAGAAGCAAGTCAAGCAGTTAAATGAGAGTTTGAAAATAGAATCAAGGAAGTTATTAAGCATGTGGATGAGATCTTAAACTCTAATCCTATATGCAGTCTTGTTCGGTATAGTAACGCAATCGAAACAATATTTTTTTGACCTACATGGCCACCACAAAAACATATGACACCCCTCCCCAATCTTAATATGCGTGGGACTAGAAATACGAAAGCATAACAACTGTTGCATATGAGGCTACTCCAATATATGGACTACACAAATATATACATAAACTGTAATATAATTACATCTCATAGTAGATAAATGGTAGTCAAGGGTATACTATATCTCTTCCACAAAAAGTAAAAGAAATAACTAAACAAATATATCAGCTGAATCAAGTACGAAATGTCAAATGAACTAATCGCTCAGCAGAGAAAAATCCACTACCAAACGACTAAATTAACTAGAATGAAAATGAAATCCGGTCTCCTAAATAAATAAAGAAAAAAGTAGCAACTATAAGACCCATCAACTAAAAGAAGTAAATGTAATCGGAAGGTAAAACCTCCTCGATGGAGAACGAAAAATCTGGTCCAGGTCCGTACTCCTGCGGATAGTCCTGATCATCTACACCTGGAGAGATCATAAGGTCCTCAGAGAGACGTATCAAGATACATAATATACATGCTATATGAATTACCATAGTAAACAGAAATATGCAAACGACTATCATAGTAAATAAATATCCAAAAGGTTGTAACGCCCCAGTCCCAAAATACGTAGGACTATGATACATATAATGCCAGCTACGTATTGAGAGAAATACAGTCTAGCTCGAATACGTATAAGCTGTATGGTTGTTCTAGAATCTACTATATCTCAATCCATATAATATAATAAAACATCAAGAATGAACAATATGGTTCGTGGTTTGCAGCCCACTAGCATACATGTCTGAATAGACTCGAAAAAAATATGAGTCTAATAAAGTAGGCTAATAAGCAGAATATATCAAGAATAGAATATGCAGAACGAGAGAATAATAAAAAATATAAACTTAAATATATATACCTGAAATCTCGGAGAAACAATCATCAATCCTCCAATGCATTCTACCTCAATAACTTCAACTAATACCTGGAGAGATCACGAGGTCCTCAGGGGACTAGCAAGACACATAATATATATGCCTACTGTATAGTAAATAACATGCAAGAAAATAGGGATAACAACTGCTACGACAAGAATAAGGATCTCATGGAAAGACTCTATAACCATGACATATCATATAAAATAATACTAAGAATGACCACAAAGTGAATCGAATGATCGTAGCCCTGCCGTGGTACTTCCGGTCCTATAGCTACTAGCCCTGTCGTAACTCCCTAACTATAGTGACTCTATGTCGTAGCCATGTCGTGGGTCTTCCGAGTCGAGAGTGGTCAAGTAGTCAATCCCAGTATCGTAGAGGGTCAAGTCAAAGTAACATGGAACACGAAGTCAAGTCAAAGTGTCATGGCCAGGTGATCGAGGTAAGTTACTCAAGTAATGACACTTTTGAAATCATGCATGGAACCATATAGATACAACTAATGACAAAGATAAGTGATAATGGTAAGAGGCATAAAAACAAATCATGGCAAGATGGCAAATATGGAAAAGAAAAGGAGACATAAACAAGTAGGATAATAAGAGCACGCATAAAAGTAAACTGTACAAGTTGGCAAGGTATACTTGCCTGGTGTAGCGCGTAGAACCAACAATCCAACACTCAGTGCACCACAAAAGTAAAACCTTCGCAACAATCTCCGGATGCTGAAATAGACATTATCAATATTTCCAAAATAAGCAAAATAGTAAGAATAGCCTGCCCATAAGTCTAATTCTGGACACAGGGGTAAAACGGTAATTTTGGGTCAAAACGGTATCCGTCGTTGGACCCGCTTTGCACCGAAAATGTGCCAGTCTATGGTCTCTAAAGTCAATAAACTATATGTCTACATATCCAATTTGATGAGACAAATCCAGCGGTTTGTCCAAAGTTGGATTCCGGTGGGCCGTGCACGAATTCGCCCGTTGAGTCGGGTCGCGGGACCCGCAAAATGACGATCTGGTCAACTGTCTCAGAATCGGACCAAACTTGGCATACAGGACCAAAAAAATAATACGGTCATGTTGGCACAAGTTTTTCCTTAATTTGACGAACGTGCACAAAGTAATTGGCTAGTTTGCAAAAAGGTCGATACGGAGATTTTTGACGGATACGGGTTGATTCCGGCGTGTGCACACGTCCAAATCAACTTTTGCGAAAGCCCACACATACGGTTATACCATACACGTCTTTCGATACAAATGGTACATGAGGAACTGGTCCGGTTTGCGGGACGCACTCCGTATCGTAAAATTTCTAATTTTTTAAAACAGTTTTCCTAAGTTTTTTTCCTGATTTTCAAATTAATTTTTAACAGAAAATAACAAACCAAAAATTAGACTAAAAATAGGGTTTCACTCTTTGTTATGTTGTCTAAAACTATGTTTAAGTGGTTTCCCAAAATTCATAATATCTTGATCGTAAATCGACCGCCAACTTGGGGTTTCGGGACAGTTTCTAAATCCATAAAATCGAGTTTTTTCTTGATTTTGGAACTCGATTTTAGTCCCTCACATTGCGAATTAGAGAAAACTACCCAATGGGTTTTGAAGGTGGTTAGGTTGGGTACATACAAGCGCAATCCGTTCATGAAACGGACGAACGTGGAGGAAGAAAAATATGATGGGAAGTTGGCGTCGTTGGCGCACTGCTGTTGTTTCTTGCTGTTGTCGCTACCGCTTACCTCGGATGCTGCCATGCGGTCCGGCCGACCAGCGGCCACCGTAGCGGTGGCGCAAGACCAAGGGTTCGGGACTGGGGTCGCACGACACTTGGGGTCTAGGGTTTAAGCTTTGAGAGACTTCCCCTCTCTCTCTCTTTCGTTATCTATATATGGATGCGGTTCTGCTGCACCTCTCTCGGGGGGGGGGGGGGTCGACTGTATTGGTACTATTCACACGTGAACAGTACCCGCCCCAAACCTCTTTTTTTCTTTTATATTTTCATTTTATATGCATTTATATATATATATATTTATCCATATATATGCCTATATACATATCTATCTATCTATCTATATACAAATACTTGTCATCAAAAAAATACATATATATATATATATATATATATATATATATATATATATATATATATATATATATATATATATATATTTTACTCTATAAAATCTAAAAATCCTAATAATATCTTTTCTAATGTATGGTATTATAAATAAAATGTATACATACATAATATATTTATTTCCTAAGGACCAAAAATAACCAATGATATTTAACACTTATAAATACAATAATAATAACAACAATTATAACAATAATAATGATAACTAAATAAAGTAAACCAATGATAGGTGTAAATATATATATATATATATATATATATATATATATATATATATATATATATATATATATATATATATATATATATATGACCAAAAATTCCACAAAATCCCCAAATATATTCCAAGAAATTATTTACCATATCTCAAAATAAAATATTAACTTAAGGATATATATAACAACTATGTCTATAATTGCCCAATAAATCCCTAAAATAAATAAAATACCAATCATACGTCTAATGGACGTCCTTAGACTCACTACTCGACTACATGGGCTTGGGTTTGGTTTGGGTCAAGTCCGGGCTATTTGGTACAATCGGACCTCCTAAAAAGTCAAAAATCTTAATAACTATTTAATTAAATCATCTATAAGGGTTATCTTACAACTTTGACTGGTTTTCCTAGTAGGGACATTGCTATGGCTAGGCCTTCCTTATTCTAACTAATACTCTCATCAAAGCACACGACTACACTATCCGTGCCAAAATTCCTTGTCGATATGCATCTCAAACTTAACCATGACTAAGGCAATATTTATTTAGTATTAAACTATTATAAATATAATCATATATATAGAAAATTGTATCTAAATCTATTTGGCTATGTAAAATCCCAAAATAAATCCATAATAATTATACTAAGTCATGGCAACCTAATATGGCTTTCTACCAGGTGGGATTGGCTAGGTTATGGTCCAAATATATTTTCTAATCAAATCGAACTTGAAAAGTCAATCCATGAGTCTCTTATGCCATTCGCAAATAAATAGCACATGAGAACTCGATTGAGTGGCACACCCTTGGCATGTGCATCGTAGACTCCAAATGGGTCAAAATCATATATTGGGTCAAATGGTTTTGATCGATGTCGAATCCCGAACTCACGTTGGAAGTTAGGTCTAGAATTACGGTAAATAATCAAATAGCCTAAATTGACCCAAAATTATGTGAAGTCAAAAGAATGCTAGGAGACAAGTTTGGATGGGACATGATATATTAAATTGAAGGTCATCATGTCTACTACAAAATTCATAAAGGACGTTTCGAGATATGGACATGTCTTGTGCTCCAAAAATTAAAGGCACAAAAAAGTACATATAAAATCATAATTAAATATACAATATAACCTAATAAATAGAAATACTCTAAAATAAATTAAAAAATAATTTCCAAAAATTAGGGTCCTCACAAAGGTTCTCCTAAAAATCTAATGTATAATTTAGAAGACAACTCGATGTATGAGTATGTGAAGGCTGACATAGTTTGAGGTTAGTTTGAGGCTAGCAACCCTCGTAACCCATGAACCGACAGAGCTCGTGGCTAGCGAACATCACGACACGACTACCGTAGTGCATACAATTACTACAAGTTTTGGATTGGGTAGCCCATGCAGCTATTTGTCCTCTCCCTTCCAAAATGATATTGACTAAGTCGTATCCACAACTTTTCAGTTTGTAACTGCATGAATCTCTAATACACTAATCATAACAGCTAAGTTTCTAACTGTCACACATCTTATATGTATTGATGGTAGATCGAATATGCAAGACCACTCCCCTAGCAAAGTGGCACAAATCGTGTAATATTTATTTCATGGCCAAAGGAATAAGGATATTCCATAATCATGAGATAGTCTGCTAAAACTAAGACAAAGTAATAAGGACATTCCATAATCATGAGTAGTAAATATAGCAAGCTATATTTGTCTATTTTTGAAGGTGATGTAGTCGCAGTCTCTCGTTAATGTAATCCAATCTACTTGTTATCCAATCATGCCATCCATCCACGTGCCCCAACGTACCAAATTTAACATGTTGGATCTATGAATTTTACGGATAACCAATGATTCTAAATAATTAATTTTCCTAATTAGAAGGTTACTAATAATTTTGAATAAAACTAATTTAAATTATATTTTTCCCATGTTAAGTTCTGAGATTAACTATGAATTTTAGGCCATTAAATTCAAGTTTAAAAATTTAAGATTAGTGGAGACCAAAAAGTCAATTGACATAAACTTGTAATTTGAGTATAAAGCCATATATATTTCAACATTAGAAGGACATTGGAATTAGCATTTCACAAGAATCCCAAATCGATTATAAGATATTTAATTTATAAGTTATATATTATGGTTTAGTGGATCTCTAATTGTCTACAACTTTTATCATTTAAACAAAATAATAAGCTAACTAATTAATTATAAAAATATTATATGTTATAGGTCTCAATTTTAGCTTTCTAAAACATCAAACGAATCGTCAAAACGAGTTCAAGATCTTCCAATATATCAAAAACAACAAGGCGTAGTCATATTTCATACAATTAATACAAGAACAATTTTACAAAATTATGTTTTTTGAATTAAATATAAAAAACAACGAGATGTGGTTGTATTAATTTCTTACAATTAATACTTAGAACAATTTACAAAATTATATGTTTTGAATTAAATCTAATAATATATATATATATATATATATATATATATATATATATATATATATATATATGACAGCTTACCTCAATACGGTTCTAACAAACAACTGGAGTCCAATCGGAGTTTAAAACTAGAAGATATGGCACTTCCAAGTCGATATAGCTGCTGAAAAATGGGGCTATATTTTGGATGAGTTTTGAGGTTGTTTTGGACGAAAGTAAAGACAAGTTTTGACCGATAGGAAGTGAAAGTGAAAGAATTCTCTATGTATTTATTTTAGATTTTATGTAATTATATTTTTGATTCATAGGAGTTGGTTATTAATGATAAGATATGGATAAAATTTCTAGTAGATTTATGATTAGGATTAATTTAAAATATAGAGTAGATTGATCTAAATCATCTGTAATTCATTTATATTACCATAGATAAGAGCATATAATGTGTTATTTTGAATAACTCTATCTAATTTTATATCATATAAATGTATCTAATTTAAATAATTTATATCTATAAATACTAAATTAACATATATCCTAATTAATATATAATGCAATCAAAATCCTAAAAATATTCTATTCCACTAGTATTTTTATTAGTTATTTCGAAGCCTAATTTAATAATTGAAAATTCTAAAAAATTAAAAACTGGATGGGGGTTACACTCCAAAATACGACGATCGCTATATCCATGTGTCAGAGAAGATCGGGTATCGCTTTAGAGTTTAAAAGCATAGTAGTCTGAGAATCTGCCAAGAATAATATGAGTTCAGACCAAACATGATTTTCCACTGAGTTCGGACCGAACTTGATTTTCCACTGAGTTCGGACCGAGTTCTATTCCTTGTAGGAATGAATTTTCAGGATTTTTCTAGCACCGAAAAACTGAACTCGAATCGAGTTTTATTCGGTCGAGGTTGTGTAAAATTTGGGTTATTTTGTACATCATGAGATCACTTTTTGCCAAAATTTATTACGGGATTGAATGTACTATATATAGGTATTTCCTAAGCCTAATCCATATGAATAAAAGTGTTCTACAACTCTTGGATAGGGAGAGAGAGATTGGAGGATATTGGGAATGAGAGATCGATTTTGGTAATTCTTCTCGACATATCTTTGTTTTTCGGATTCTGTAGTCGATTTTCTATGTCCAAGTGTTGTGGCGATCCATTTTGGAACGATGACGTTTTTAAGAATTTTCTACTCTCTTATTCCATTTGCAGATATTTCTCAAGCTTGGACTCCGATCGTCCCATGGTTTATCCAGTAAGAATTTTTACATAAAAATTGTCATGTATTTGTGGTGGTTGGCTCTTTGTGTTTTTTGGGATTTGGTTTCTGTATTTTTGTTTGGTTCTCTCACATTTTCTTGGTTTGGGAGAACAGTTTTTGCATTTCATTCCCAACAAAAGAAAGTCATTAGTCGAACTTGTGTTATTGTATAACTTTGACCAAAGACTTGAGGGCTTCAACTAGTGATATATATACCAAGGCTCAGGCCCAAGCTTTGTACTTGGTTACGAGGAAACCCATCTTCTAACCGAACCCGAGCTCTTCTAAGTACCTATCATGTAACCTTTCCATCTCATTGGCATTTGAATTTGGATAATCCCAAACACCCGCTCAAATTCGGGGTAAATATCGGATTTGTCCACCGACTCCAATTTCCTTATCTAGGTACACTAAATTTTATTTAAATAAAAAATTGACTATAAATGATAAGTACGGTACCTTATCATCAGCTTTACTTGATGAGCACGAAATATTGGGTGCGTACGGATGCATTTTCCAACTCACCTGATCAAAACCAACGTCCGTCTAACGAACACCAAGCATAAGATGAAGACAAGTATATAGCTGTGACGTACATCACCTGAACAAATCCCAACCTATAATAACTCAGATAAAATTACAAGATTGATAAAACTCACATTGAACCCTTTGCTGTAATAGGTTTAACCCCCTCAACACTCTCAAGAAAAAACAGAAGATTACAATTGAGATCACTCACCAACTTGTAGCAATCTGCCTAACCGAAGTTGGCGACTCCTCGATTAGATCTTCTTCTTCCTTTTGTCTTGGATGGTGAAGTTGTAAACCCCTTGACAATTTTATCCTCTTATTTATACGCATTCTTTATTGTCTCATATATATTCGTTATGTTTTATATTTTGTTTTACTTAAAATATCAATAGAGGGTACAAATGGGTAATAAAGGAATTAACAGGGACCATAGTGCAAATGTCATTAATTCAAAATTTTCTTTTTAACCGAACCCTCAACCTCCCTGCATTTGAATTCGATTTGAATTCAAATAACCCTCACCAAAACCTTAGATAGGAGCAAATCAAATTCTTCTTTATCTCCTCTAAATTGATCGAACACTAGTGCGTATATATGAGGGATTGGTAGCCGACCCCAACCCCTCTACAAAACCATAGCATCTCAACTTCATTTTTGTCGCAAGTTCCTCCTCCCTTAGGTCGAGACGATCATCGAGCAGACGTAGTCAAATTCCTATAGACAGGTAATCCTCTGCTCTATGTAACTGTGCCATTCGTTTCCTTAAACTAGTAGTTTGTGTCATGTGTAGTATTGGTGTTTGGGAATACACTACAACAAAAATACCTTTTAATGACGGCTAAAAATTGTTATTAATTAAGAACCATGACGCTTTTTTTCTTAATCCAAGCGTTATGGAATCGGGTGTTATAAATGTTTTTCAAAGAGTTATAGATAATTCTTCCGAAAACGTCATTAATAGGTTGAATTTCTGCTACATTTTATTTTCAAAGCATTATGGATAGTTATGTAAAACCGTTATGAATAGTTAATATGGTTTAGAAGTCAGGACATTTTGAAAGTGTTATGAATGGTCATTGTATCACATTTATAACGCTCTATACTGCATGTTATACATTCCAAACACTGTTCAATTCAATTCGAAAACAACCACTTTGAACCATATTCACAACAAAACATTGAAATGTAATATAAAGTACCATTAATCTCCATTTTATTGTCTCAAAATAGGGTACATCAATATCTCACAGATATAGAGTACTTTATCTAGCTACATTCCATTGTCTCAAAATAGAGTACTTTAGCTAACATTCTACATTTCTCAGGCCATATACATCTTCTCAAAATATATAAAGTATCCAATATAGAGTACACTTTAGCTACATCAAAACTATCCACATGAAAACATCCCACACTTTAGCTTCAACTTAGTCATATAAAGACCTGTGTCCGCAGCACATGTACCCTGCAAAAGATAAAACAAGGTTTAATAAATATGATATAATGATGTATATATATATATATATATATATATATATATATGTAACTATCGGATCTTGAATGATGTATAAGTCCTGATTAAAAACACATACTAAGATCAAAATTCAACATATGTTGTGGGAAACTGTTGTGTGGAGTTTCTATTAGATTCATCTATGTGTATATATATGTAACTATCAGAAAGAACTACACTAGTGAGCAAAGGTTAATTAAGGACCCAATTAGTAAGACAGCATGAACAAGAAAGATATCATAAGCTGAAAATCCTGTGCACTTTGTGTTGCATCATTATCCTCTTTTTGTTTGTCATATGTTCAAACCAAATGACATTGAAAGATATCATAAGCGATCCTTGTTGGCTTGCCTGCATTGGAGTTGAACCAAAAACTTCAATTTTCACTAAGGTACCGTTCCTCTCAAAATAAGCCTTTGTATCAGAGTTCAGTATCTGTTAGCATATTGTTACGAACAGATACATACATCACTATGTAGAAAGATATCTACCTTAGCCATGAATTCCTCGCACTTATTCACATGATATGGGCTACAAGAGCCAGAATCTTAGAGCACAGGTGCTATTTAAATCAATGGATTCTGATGCTCATAATGGCCCAATTATCAACAATAAAACAATTTTGCCTCTCCTTTTGTAGTAGATGGAAATCTAAAAATATATGGAATATAAAACACTCATATCGATCGAGAGTGCTTACAGAATCCTTGAGAACGTTTTTCTGTTCTCCTTGAGAGTCCACTAGTCCTCATTGCCTGAAGCATCGTAGTAGTAAACCATCTTTTATCATGGCGTAATTCTAAGGTTGACATTGTTATATATGTTCAGTGTCAATAAATTGAGATGCACAAGATGGATTTGTACTCAAACAGAAAAATATGCCACAGGATAAAGAAGCAAAACAATGGATAGAAGAATCCGAGGTATTTTTTCCTTTTACGAAGTAAAAGAAATTCTCATAACAAATCAATTAAGTCTATGTCAGTCATCTATAAGCCTGTAATATATCCGACACGTGATACTTTCTCGATACTTTGGTAAAAATACAGCAAAACTAAAGAAATTACCTTGACCCTCATGTATCCATATGTTGGCAACGAATTCGATGAATTTGCATCGGACATCATCTATTTCTTCCTACGTGTATGTTGATTTTCCAGCCAATTTTTTCAGCTAAAAAGTAAAAAAATAGTTACATTACTTTGTATAATTTCAGAAAAGTAATTAAGAATTAAATTAATGAACAACTTACCTTTGACTCAATAGTAGGAGAGGGGTCTTCCATGAGATCCCGCATATATTTCATAACAAAATATCCGCATTCATAACCTCCAAGTTATTTCGGGACCTACATGAAGATATTATTTGTAAGGGAATATATGTCCATGATTATAATAAGTCATATATTAGTTTGATTACCTTGGGTAATTTCCAAGTAGGACTTCTATTTGATCTTTTACCACCAATATATGTTGTGTTGAGGCCACTAGTAGAAAATAATTGTATATACTAACATCAGAATATACACATTATTAAAATATTAACAATAATAATATTAATTTCACTCATGTATTGAAAAACAACTTAATATCTCCTCTCGGTTTAAAACACAACGAGTCCAACTAGTAAATATTAAAGGTAGAGAGGTCAACAACAATTAGAATCTAATGCTTCCTACATTAAAGGGAACATGAATGGAATAAAGAACATTGGTTATTGAATAGGAAAGAAAAATCTTGCTACTTGACTAAAACTTCTTACTCCTTGTAAATGAATGAAATGAAGCAAATTTGAGTTTTCTTAGCCTCTTGGAGCCTTTCTCTAATCAGATTGCTTATTGCAGGCCCGGATGCATTACTCATAGCAGAAGGGTTGAAAATTATCAAAAGCTTCCGAGAGTTTGGAAATTTATCAAGCAAAAACCTAAAGCCAAAAGAATAGTTAAATATGGTGTCAATCTCAAAATCAAAATTTCAGAATATAAATTTCATATTTCTTACCTCATGTAGGCAACAACAGGATTCACATCTAGCTATTGCATCCTACATACCTCTAGCAAAATGATTTTAGAAAGATAACAAGATGGATTAAATCTTCCGAATATTCCTTTCTCTAATGGTATTTTAAGATGAGGGTCGGTATCCTTAATGGTTTCTACCATCTCTCTGAAAGTGTCAATTATCTCCCTACCATAGCCAGCAATCTTCAAAGGTTGAACATTGTCAGATTTAATTGGTTTAGTACTTACCTGTTGCATATTAAATTTTTTTAGACAATTTCATAAAATATATTGACACTAGCATTAAATAATATTACCTCAAGACCACCAACAATAAACTCTTTGGGCCAAGCTACTAAAGACCCAATTGCATCTTTAACAACTACCATTTCTCCATGAAGTGGCACGGGAAGGCTCACAGTAGGTTGAAGGGCTTTCATAATTGAAATCCTAACATTATGTTCTCCTAATTCAACATTATGAATTTTCTCATTTGGTCCACACCCTTCAAAGAAAATTCCCTTGGCAACAATATTTTCTTTTGTGCCCACTGCTAGCTTACATTTGGTTCCATAAACAAAATAAGAAACAGTTATTTCTGGATATAATTACTACATGTTATAAGTTGTTGAATAAAGTTATGTATTTAATATATATACTTACCATACCAATGTTCGATATAGGATATGGTACATCTTTTTGCTCGCTTAACTTTCTATTCTGTTTCACCTTTTCAAAGAAGATAGAAGATCAAAAAGCATATTAGAATAAACATATTAGAGAAAAATAGAAGAAGAAAAGCTTATTAGACGAAATAGAACTAATTGTAATAAGCATTACCTTAGAACCATATGATGGACTCTTGTTTCCAAGAGACTCATTTTCATTCTTACGACACATTATATAGTTCCTATTACCACTTCCTTTGGTATTGGAAGCAACCTTCTCAGATGTTTGTGAAGCTCCTTGGGCTTGAAATTCTTTTAGCATAATCTCCAATTCTTGTCTCCGTTTACGCTCCTCTTTCAATTGGGACTTGAGTAGTTCATTTTGTTTTTTAACTCCCCGTTTTGGAAGCTTGAAATAGGTTGTTGGTGTCGGTCCTAATCCCAAACCCCGAATACGTCCTGAATGCTCGAGAGTGCCCAACACCAAGGTTAGAATATCCGAAGCTCCTTCGGTCACCAAACTCCCATCTTCCTTTTGTTTGATGTATTCCTCCTATAAAAAGTACAAGGTTTTAGAAATATAAGCATGTTGATAAGCAGGATTCCTCTTAATAGACTGGACGATATATACACACCACTTTCATAGCTACGTCCTTGGTCCCATCGTCAGTAAATGTACCGTCCTTACTAACTCGTGCTTTTGTACAAAAAAAACTTCTGTCATCTATATATTTTTCCCCCAACTGTCATTACTGTTTTGAAAGAAAAAACGACGTTATAATAATATATATGTCCACATGTAAATCATATTAACTGATATACAAATATGCATTACTAGCTTCTCTTTAAGACCGGCATATCCATTCCTGCTTAAACGATGAGGAAACTTGCCCTTGGCTCTCTGTGCACTTTGCTCCTTGCTCATTTTCTTATGATTACAACACATGACGGTAGAGAAGAAATAAGATTTATATAATAGGGACCTAGTCATCCTTGTTATGCATAAAAAAATAATTTTGACAAGTTAACCTTAAAATTTGCAAACAGTCTGCTTTTGACGAATTCCTCCCACACAGATTGTTTCAAGATCCCTGAGTACTTTGGTGGAGGGTGCTTGAGAAGCTCAAGATTGCCCTCATTCGGATAAATCCAATGCTTGGTGAGTTGACCTTTGAATGCCCTCCAACTCCGAGCCATGGATGCTAACACAAAGGCTTTACTATTTGGATCCAAGTCAAATTTGGCCTACAACAGAAAATAAATATTCAGCATCTATACATGAGTGCATAACATAGTGCATAACATGTAAAGCATTCCAGTCTGAATAAGTTCAGACTTGAATTCAAGCATTCAATGGTGTAGTGAACAAGTGAATTCAAGTCTGAACTTAGTTCACTTATCTGAACTTGATGTCCAGACCTGAGCTCTCTATGTGCAGGCAATGCATATATACAAGAGGGAATCTGCAGTGCATGACATTAAGTGCACTTCTCAAAAAGAAATATAATATTCCAACCCCTAGGTGCAGGCACCAAATTGTTTCATAAAAAAAGCAAGATCATCCAAAAGTTATAGCCTTTGAAGAATTTTGGTGGACATCACTTCTTGTTAAGCAAAAGAAAATAAGGTAATCGCTTCCATGTGTCAAGTATGAACCTTTTCATATAATAAATAAATGGAGGTATCTTAGAATTCAAATACCAAGAGTCACCACAAAATTCACTTATCCATATGTTGCTGCAACCAAGGGACTGAGCTCTCATGGTAACTGAACTGAATGGCAATCCACTTATCCATATGTGGGCTGAACCAATATCAAACCACATATACCAAGAGTCACCACAAAATTCGATACAAAAACATTCAAACTGAAACCAAAGGGCAGTAATCTCTACTCCTAACACACATTACTATCAATGAACATACCTGAATATGGAAGAAGAAGAAGCATATATATATATGTTTTACCTGATGAGGAAGAAGCATATGTTTTACCTGAATAGCAGTCCATAAGCTCTTTTTAACTGATTCTGGCACTTTATGCCAATTTGGATAAGTTATTTTTACTAAGGACTTTACTTTGATATCGCAGTAAATTGCCAAATTAATTTTTTCTTCACCAATTGGTTGTCCAACATCGTTATAAATGATCTTTATCCTCTCTTCATTCTCTTTGATTTTGCTGACTTTTTTGGATTTTGATGCCCCTCTACCTTTTTTCCGGCTACAATTTTGTTCCCCGGAATCCTCACTGTGCTTTGTAGCCTGTAACAAATTAATGGCATAATTAGATTCATATTAATCTTGCTAAAATGTGCTTGAAATAGCATGAAACATAAAATAGCCTGAAACATATTATAGCCTGAAACATACTATAGCCTAAAATAGAATATAGCCTGAAATGTGCTTGAAATATAGCCTGAAACAGACTACAGTTTTGAGGGATTTTCATATACTCTGAGACAGAATATAGTAGCCTAAAACTGTTTGAGGGATTTCCATATACTCTGAGACAGAATATAGCCTGAAACAGACTACAGTTTCGAGATCAAAATAAAATGTGCTTGATTTAAAGACAATATGACATGGCACATACACAGACACGGTACCGATTTCGGCGTGACCTGGAGTAATTTCGAGTGTAAAATGTCGTGTTCAACATGTGTCATATACGATGTTACAGGGACATTGATCTCTTTTTTGTCCATGATTTCTAAAAAATAGGGCAATTGAAAAGAACGTGTCTCCATGAATCAAAACAAACCTTGCTACCCGAACGTGTCTCCATGAAGTTCAACTTGTAAGTATTCGTCCGAAAGCAATGGAATTAACACCCTTCCATACTGCAAGAACAACAAATAAAGAAATAAGAAGATGAACCAATACGCAAAAGAAAATGCCTCACAAATTAGTAAAAAAAAGAAAATTCATTCAAAGATTTCCAAACATGCATTCAAAGATTTCAGTTATCTTTTGAAAACTAGAAAATAGAAAATAGGTCAAAAAATAGGATATTTTACTAAAATCATGTCGAGGCAGAATTTAGGACATAAAATAAGAAATAATCGAGACATAATTTAGGACAAACGTTGGGGAAAGGGGAGCGGGCTGAGGGGAGTTGGGGAGCGGGGAGCGGGCTGAGGAGAGTTCGGAAGCGGGAAGCGAGCTGAAGGGAGTTGGGGAGCGGAAGGAGAAAGAGAGAAGGAGAAAGAGAGAAGAAGGGGTTAGACTTTTCCTTAAGTGCAAGAGTAAGTGCGGGAGAGTCGAGGTTTCGACTTAAAATTTGGTATTTTTTTCATAACGCTCGTATCACTGAGAGACAATCAATAATGTTTATATAGAAAATTGTCATAGAATATAGTCTTGCTGAACTTTGATGATGCTTCTTTATCAGCCGTCATAAAATCCACTTATCAAGCGTCATTAATAGGTCTTTTTGTTGTAGTGATATGCCAATGAGAACCCTCCTAGTATCCAGTAGAATTTAATATATGAACCTTCCTTGTGTCCATCAGATTTGAATTAGTGAAGTTCCTTGTACCAGTAGATTTCGATATGTGACTATCCTTTACATGACCCATTGGTACTGACATATGGGGGTTCCCATCGAGAACAGAGTATAACAGGGGATGTGAGGGTAAGGGTACATAGGTATGACAGATTAGGCTGGTAGCAGTGTTAGATTTTATTGTTAGATACTGTAGATATAGATAGGTTAGATTATGACATCAACATGTCCACATGTCTACCGGGCAAGGTAGGGTGATAGGTTGCCAGATATCTATAGGCTATGGGGGTTTTGGTTGTTAGTCAAATCAGGAATCAAGAGTCAAGAGATACAGGAATTTATTGCACAGAATCTGTGATGACATATCACACACTGGGACATTGGTTGCCCCTAATAGAAATATCTAAATTCACATCTTAACTGTATAGGTCATGAGGAGTTGGTGATACTCGTTTACATTATGGACATATCCCCTATCCAGGTGATCGTGTCACAAATAACTTGGAACCAATGCATTATTCTGATGTAGGAACCTTAGGTAAATAAATAGATATGTTGTACAAGAAATATTAGAATATAGGAGGGAAGACTAACCCCTATAAACTACTAGACTAAAACTAGCATACAGAGGTATGGTGAGACATTGGTTTGTATGAAGGGCAATTACTAGACTAAAAGATGTGTGTCTAATAGAGTATCCTAGACAAACCAGGGTACATGGTATCCTGTATAGGGCCTACCAAGTTCCTACAGGACATGTAACAGCAGACGAAGTGTTTCAGTCTACCTTGAATTCATACCATATGTATATACATAGGAGTAATATGACAGTCAATGTTCAGAGTACAGGACAACAGGCAAGTGAGAAGGTTGTCCTTGTCCTGTCTTTAGAATACAAACATGGAATGCAGTAAGGGGATAGGCATATGCAGACAGAAGGAGAAACCTTCTATTAATTATATAGGAACCCATGTTAGTTAGCATATGGACCATGTGTGTCAACCCATGGGTTTGGGCCATCTATATATATATAAGTCCTACTTGTATTAGACCTACATGATATATTGTGTTATTGTAAAAGGCTTAGTGTAGCAGTCCTAGTTGATGTTAAATTAGTCCCAATTCCAAATTGTATCAGTGCACCATCCTTTGTTCAATTGGGAACACCCAATGCCCTCTCAGTTCAGAGTGAACTTTCTGTTCACTCTTGAACTCTCGAGTTCAGATGGAACTTTTTGTTCAGTCCCTTGGCATCTGTCCCAGGTGAACATTTCAGTCCACTCTTAGTTGTTGTATCACTTCTCTTGATGTTAGTATCAGTCAAATACAGGTAACAGTCCTCAGTTTTTCCTAATATATTGTATCAGTCATGTCTTCATCTTTGTATCTGTCCATTGCCTACCATCATGTCAGTCCAGGATAGAGGAGTACTGGTGTATAGGAGCAGGTCTAAATCCATAAATGTAAATACCTGTGAGTACCCGAGAAAGGAGGTAATGTACTCGAGTATAGGTATTAGATGCCCAGAATCCTGGAGAAGATACCAACTGCAGATATTAGTGTTAGTACATAAGAAAGGGGCGCCAAGTAGCACTTGCTGAGTCTGGAGATAGGAAATGAGCAAGTGGCACAGGTTTCCCCTTGCCATCTAGAATATGCAATGTAGGTAGTGTTTACAGAGTATCATATAAGAAGGCAATAGGAGTATCAGAGAACAAAGTACTTAGAGAGGTGCATGGTTCAGTCATTGTAGAGGACCTGGACACATATGAAATATAGGGAGTGTCACGCCCCAGTCCTAAAAATAGAAGGACTAGAACGTAATCATGCCACTTGTATACCTACGAAGTATATGGACCGTCGTATGTATACATAAGCTGTAAAATGCAGTAACCAAAGCCCTAAATCTCATTCATAAAGATAAATAATGATATAAAAGCAACTTTAAATTTCTCATGTATACAATCGTTAGCGGAGACAAATCCACTACTAACTAATTTAAATAAGGAAAAATTATATAAAGAAGATGATTTGGCCGAGCGAAGGAGATGACGATCAAAAAGCAACATCTCGAAGAATAGAGCACAAGTCATGGAATTAGCTAGAGCACCTGCAGAAATCACAAGACACAACTGGAGAGATAACCAGGTCCTCAGAGGGACGTAACAAGATACAATAAATATGACATATAAATACTGAATATAAAATATGTCACAATCAAAGAGAGTGACAAGACATAAATATGGTAACCTAATCGAACTAAAGTGATCATGCAGTTGAGAAACAATCCTTCGATGCATGAGCCATGGCTTGTAAATAGGATCGGCATAGTCCCCATATAGGGCACCAGGGGCCCACGTCCGTAACGTCCAAAGATCGTCAGAGGGCATCATGTGCAAGGGGGTATGTCCATAACGCTCTGGGAAACGTTAGAGGGCACCAGGAGCCTGCGTCTCCGGAGGAGCGCACAGGTAAGCAGGAAAGTGCAAAGAAGCCCATACGTCAGGTAATGTTCTCCCCATCCAAGGCACCTATCATGTCGCATCCACGACCATGTAACACTAGTAACCGTCAAGTCTTCTAACATACAACTATTGACAGTTAGACCTAACGCACGTCCTATACGCATCAGTGATTAGCCAACGCGCAAGTCCGGATGCTATATGCTACTCACAACTCACACATCTCGTGGCACATCAGTGTCAAAGTTTATGTAATGCACTAAACTAGTGGTAGTCTCCTAACTCTAGGTCCACATACAATCAAAGGATAAATAACAAGGTACAGCTAATATTACTGAGCAGGCAGTAAATCTGGAACTGTAAATATGGTACAGCTAAAAGAACTGAAAATAAATATACAGTGATATGCAATAAATAAAATACAGACTAATTATAAACAGTAAATTATGGCAAGGTATCTTGCCTAATGGGTCGCCTGGTGTGGTGTAATAATTCGACAAGTCCAGTCTTGTCCAATAGCCATGTTCATTGCGTACGGTCCGAATTTCACGAGAACATAGGAGTGGAGATTATTCATGATTAACTAAGATAGTTGAGGAGAATTTGTGGAAATAAATACATGTACTAATTTTTGAAAGCTACTTTTATAATCAAATTACGTAATTACTTGAAACATATTTTATTAATAAAAATAATTTTAGAGAAATACTTGAAAAATGTTTATTATATAGTTATTTGGAAATTATGATTTATTAGTCAAAAATTTTATATTAGATGAATAAAACTAAATTAAATATTTTGTAAAAATATTTTAAAATAATAATGATAATAATAACAATAATAATTATAATTATAATAATAAATAATAATATTAAACCCTTAATAAAACTATACAGCCCCTTTTCCTTTTAATAATAATAATAATAATAATATTGATAATAATAAGTAATAATACTTATATAATCCCCTAAAAATAACTAAACAACTCTCTTTCCCTTTTAATAATAATAATAATAATAATAACAATAGTAAGAAATAAAGAAGGGAAGTGGAGAGAGAGAGAGAGAGAGAGAGAGAGAGAGGAAGAACGGGGTGAAGGGGGATTCTCACCAAAGGGCTTGGCCGGGCTCCGCGAGGCGGCGGCTATGAGCACCCTGAATTTTGGGTTGATTTTTTTAATTTTTCTGATTGAATTAGTTTCAATAAATAATTTATTCTGTTTAATTTATCTTTAAATGCTCTTTTCCATGCCTTTGATATTTGGAGTGTCAGGGATGTTCATCTCTGGAAATTTTCTTCATGAGTTTTGTACTGGACAGGATTACCTTTATTTTAGTATATCGTGTCCCACTCGAACTTGTTCCCTTGTACTCTTTTTGCTTCGCGCAAGTTCGGGTCAATTTAGACCATTTAATTATCTACCGTAATTTGTGACCTGACTTCTAATTTAATTTTGGGACCCGACATCGACCCAACCTAGTCGACCCCAAATATGGACATGGCCCACACGAAGCCTACTACCCGCATGACACTTGCGTCCCATTTATTTGAGTCCCCACATGCTACTTATTTTCTCATGATCATAAATACCTATTTTAATTCAAATATTGCACCATGTCCGATTTTGACCCGACCTGGCTCGACCGAATCCGAACCCAAGCTCCTTGTTGTCCTCTCGTGACTACCCAAACACCCTACATAAATTTCTACTTTTTTCTATTTTTAAATATCTTTCTATAAATATCTCTATTTCTCTCTCTTTTATATATATATATATATATATATATATATATATATATATATATATATACATATATAATATATATATAACTCCCTCTTTCTCTCTCTTTCTAAAATAACTCCAACACACACCACCCCCCCCCCATGTACAGCCAACCACCCCCTCTCTCTAAATATCTCTCTCTAATAATCTCTCTCTCTCTCTATAAATATCTCATTTTCTTTTTATTATATATATATACATAATATATATATATTATTATCTCTCTCTCTCACACCTCACATCCTCTCACACACAACCCCCTCCCCCTTCCTGTGCACGACTAGCCGAGAACACCCCCCCTCAACTCCTTCTTCATATTCTTCTTTATTATTTCCTCCTTTTTTACTCCTTTTTTATTTATTTTTCTCATTCAAAACAACCAACGCCATCACCTACATCTAACATCACCACCACCAGCAACAACCTCTTCCCTTCACCTCCTCCTCCTCCTACCTGGCCGAGCTACCTGGCCCCGCCGTCGTCGGGAACAACCGCCCCCACCGCACGCCCCTGCGTGGTCCACGCAGCAGCAGCTGCTGCAACACCACAGCAGCAACGCAACAGCAGGCACGCGGGCGCACGGGCCACCGCGCGTCACCGTGCGCCACGTGGCCGGCCACCCCCACTCCGGCGAACACCCAGTGGCCTCTCCGTGGTGTGCACCTTCTTCCCCGATGCGTGAAACACACGATTCGTGCATTTTGCATGGGATCCCGCCGTGACGCACGCGGAATCGAAGTCTGAATATGCGCCTCGTCGCAGCGATTTTGCACAAATGTTTCGGACAATCCGACCGTTGGATCGGCAATTTCTTTGCTCTGTCATAATCTCGGTATATACCCCTTCATCTCTCTCAAATTTCATCCGTTAATTTTATCGTTTGATACATCAAAACCGGCCACCAAGTTGACCGTTTAAATTGAATAATTTTTGGACAGTTTTACGGAGCCAACTTCGTCAGTTCGTATCTCCTCCATCGCAGCTCCGTGTGGCATGCTACTAGTTCCTATGCGAAGCTAGTATAACCCTCTTCCTACCCCTTCAGTTTTGTTTCATTGTGAGCACGTTTGATTGGTTGAATTCGACGCCAAAGTTGGCCGTCAGAATTCGTAATTTCTAACTTGTAAAATTTCATTTTTGAACCCGAGACTCAGGATTCAATTTCTGACACAACTAGTAGACTCTTGGCATCGTTCTGGCATGTTTTCATATAAAATTTGTTAGATTTGGAGGACGTGGGCCCTGGCACGTATTTCAGTGCAAAGTGGGCCTCATAGTCCGGGTCAACGGGATTTTTTGACGCCGGCTCATCGGAATCCAATTCCGGATATACCGTTGAGTTCGTATCGTCATTCTGGACTCGTTGACATATAATTTGCTTGGTTTTAGTGGACATTGGTTCCGGCACGTATTTCGGTGCAAGTCGGATACCAATATCTGGGTCAACGGGTCATTTTGAGATCGGCTTATCGGAATCCAATTCTGGACATACCGTTGAGTTCGTATCATCATTCTAGACTCATTGACATATAATTTGCTGAGTTTTGAGTACATTAGCATCGACACGCTTTTTCGTGCAAATCGGAATTCTAATATCCTGATCAACGGACCAATTTGAGATCGGGTCAACGAATCCAATTCTTGATATACCATTGGATTCGTATCGTCATTCTGGATTCGTGAACATATAATTTATTAGGTTTAGTGCACTTTTATTCTGGCACATTTTTTGGTGCAAAACGGGTCCGACACGGACATCGTTTTGACCCAAAATTACATTTTTGCCCCTGTGTCCAAATTGGACTTATGGATAGGCTATCCTAGCTGATTTGACCATTCTGGACACATTGGTAATGGTTGTTTCACCATTCGACAACATCTGTAGATTTTAACCCTATTATTATAATCTTTTCCTTTTGTGGTATTTTGAGATCCATCGATTCTAGTGATTTCACAACCACTAAAATTGAATGTGTTGACCCTGTGGATGTTTATAGAGACTAGCTTTGATCCAGTTTGACCATGGTTGAATACTTTGACTAAACGTCGAAGTAAGAGTCAATATTTGACCTAGGTTAGACTAGTTTTGACCTTGGTTGACCATAGTTGACTATTTTAACCAAAAGTCAACCGAAAGTCAACCGTAGCCTAAAATTGACCAGAACTTGACCGAAGTTGACCAATCGACCCGAAGTCAATTGTTAGTCAACGTTAGTCAAGTTTGACCCAGAGTTAACCTAGGGTTGACCAGAGTTGACCAGTTGACCAGAAGTCAACTATAAGTCAACCCTTGACTTAGATTAACCTAGTTTAAATTAGTATGACTTGATTTTGCTTCCAAACCCTTATATTGATACAGTATTCCACCTATAGGTCCTCGAGGACTATTCTAGGACTCAGTTGACATATTCCACCAGATCTCAGGCGAGTACATTCTCTGATAATATTTTTGTTTTATGATATCGTCTATGTTTTTTGTATTTAGTGTAGATATCCTTGTTCTCTTGACACATTGTTCACACGGATTGGTATTTCTCTGGATCCCATTATGAGATGTTATTCCTCGCTTTCCTTGGTATATCTTGTGCAAGTCCTTCTTGTTCCTTGTGCATTGTATAGATACGATTCCTGCGAAGGCTAGCTACCCTCTCAGAGAATCACGTGTCATGATGTGTCATGGTTGGATCCACTATACTGGTCGGGGACGGGGAGTATTAGTGTAGTTATGTGGTCAATACCTGTATTGTGTATCTTGTGAACCTTGTGAATGCCAATCATACACCACACGTATGATTGGTTAGATCATGACCTTGTGCAGACCCAAGCTGGCCACATATTGTAGCTAGTACTCACACACTTAGACAGATGTTTCTTGATTCTTGTACATGCTATGATCAGTTTTACTTTCCTTGTTCTAGCTCTAGATTTACAGCTTACCTTGCCATGAATCTCATATGTACATTTCATGATTTCTTGTATATTCTCTCTATTTTTTACTACATCTTCAATATCGTCTAATTAGAACTGTTATTTGAGATTTGTGCTTGTTCCATCCTGACTAGATATGTTGACAAAATTTTAGGAATAGTTGTGTCCTCAGTATTGGACTTCATGATGTTGCTAGCTGAGGTGGATCTCATTATTCTTCTATGTGAGTTGCCTGGTAGTTATCCTTAGTTAGTCTTGTTGTTCCTTCTTTATTTTCATGTCTTATGATCCTTGTAGATTCTAGTTGTTCTAGTGATATTGTTATTATTTCTTGTCTTATCTTCCTTAGTTTTCGTGATGTGACATGAGTATATTTTTAGTTATGGATCTTTAGATGTTGTAGTTAGTATAGGGTACTTGACAGCGCTCTACCGCCGATACTGCGGTGTAGGTTGGGCGTGGCCCACGTATTCGTACCCGTATATCCGGGTGCGGGTCGTGACATGTTTTTGTGGTGGCCCATACATGTCAGTATTTGCAGTTAATACGAAGTCGTGGTAGAGCTTGAGCTTATCTGTACTACTACGAGCCTGCTATAGGATTAAGGTTGAGTCATGAAATATTTTAGGATTTTGGTACTCAGTCACATATTAGAAACTCTTGGTAGATTCCAGGGATGACCCCTAGGAATCTTATTTCGAAAGCTTTTCAAATCTTTTTCCACTTGTTTCTATTCATCTTGATTTTTGAAATATTGTCCGTACCAAACTTTATTCTTTCTTGGGATGAGTTGTGGATCCCAGAGGGAAGGTATAAGTTGAACTTATATATCCTCTAGGTTGAGAATCAAATATGAATTGCCAAACTTATATCAAGGTTGAGATTATTTAGATTATATTTCATAACTTTCAATCTCGATCTAGATAGTACCTTTGGGACTTCTCCTGAGAACTTTTCCTAAACCCTGCGTCGGAATCTATTTTCGCTAGTTCCCAATTACTTTCTTGATTCGTCGTTGAATTTTGAATCTAGATGTTTGTTCGTTGTTGACTTCGATTTTGATTTTCTTGAGATCAGTTTTTATGAATTGAGTTAAGATATTTTGATAAGCATATTCGATGAGAACGATAAATGTCTACCTTATTTATGGAGTTTAGAATTTATCGCAGTCATACTAGCTAGCACGACAGGGACGTGGAGCCTGATGTTGGTTATACTATCCTAGTTATGGAATTTGGATTTTCTTGCAGTCATACCGGTTGGCGTGGTAAGAATTCCAGATGACATGATTTTAGGGTGTATATCCAAGTTATGGACTCCATCGTTTATTACAGCTATGCTTACTGGCGTGGCAAAAATTCTGGCAACATAATTTCAGGAAGACGTGTATGGTTATCAGAGTGTATCTTAAATCGGATCACTTCGTTATGACCGGGTGAGCAAGAACAAATTCTTATCATTATTCTTTCCCGTCTTGGTTAACCCTGTCTATCTACAACCTAACTAGGATTTTTTCGACAGGATTGTTTTGTGTTCTATCTTTCGTATGATTTGACTAAACTCTTCTTCATTAGCCTCTTGGATAATTCTTCTTGTCCTTTCCGATAATTGTTAAAAGTGCCTCATGAGTTGATTCAAGAAAAGTTCAAAAAGTAATTTATTCTTGTATTACGAAATCGGGAGTTTGCATCCAGAGAAATACTGGCAAGGCATGACTTTGAATAACGGCATCATGGTTAAATATGTTTCTCGAATTTTACTTGGACCACTCCCTAAGCATTTTGACTAACATCTTCCCCTTTATTTTACAAAAAAAATTGTTTGAAAATATTTTACAGATATTAGCCAAGTTAAGTTCAGGAACCTATATTATTTGGCGTGGCAGCTGTGCACTGTAGCCATCCGTTGTATTATGGAACCAGGAAGTTAATCGCAACCAGATGCACACTAGCGCGATAGTAACTTCATGTGACGTAATTACAGAGGTATATGGTTCTTGAGTTTTACTTCGACTACTTCCTATGCATTTCGTTTGGCCTCGTACCATTCTTGGAAATATTTTGACAATCTTTCCTGTCTTGCTTGACCCTTACCTTGCTTGAATATTGATATGGATTGTTAGACCCAGTTTTAGGCCTTTGTTTCCTTCTATTTAATTGATGACTGAAATAGCCAGACCTTGTTAACAGATTCTCTAGTGTAACTATAATATGTTATTATGTGTGATTGTGATGAGTATATTTTTCTAGGGATTCATTGGGTTGAGCTTGTAGGATAGATATAAGTGACTGACTATAGTCGACTTAAAAACTATTAAGAATGATTAGTTTGATAGTATAGACTGATTTTAAGGTATCTAAGAAGGGGTAATAAAATATTATATTTTGTGACTCCGGAATTAGGACTAGAATCTTGTGCTTAGATTCGAGGGTTGAACATTGTGAGACTTTGATGACCAAGTGATTATTGGTTATCTACAACCCATTTACTTATGATTGGAGGATAGATCGATATATGGAATGAAATAGTAGGAGATAACATTGCGTGCAAGATCGGAAGATAGCAGGAACGAAACAAGGACATATGTACATAGGTAATAAATAAATCAGTAAATGATGTAAGAGTTTGAATTTGAGGATTTATATTCAGGAGTTTTGAGTAAAAAGAGAGAAGGCTCAATGCCAAGAATAGGTTTTGAGTGTATAATTTCATGGAGCTTGTGATTAATAGGATAAAGATACTTAGGACGGGATAAGGAAACAAACAAATTGATATTGAGATTGAAATTTTGGTTGATGGCCAATCATTGTTGATATATATATATAAGTATCTCGAGGATGACCAATATTTTAGAATATACGTAAAGGTTCTTATTGATATGAAGATTCTTAGCGGTAAAATAGAAAGTTTTTATGGAAGAAGCTTGTTGAACCTGAACCAAAATACCTGTAGAGAGAAACAACATAGATGATCACAAGGGTAGCAGATTGGGTCCTGTAGCCATAGCAGATGTACGTTTTAGCTTGACCTATTAGATGATTTTAATTTCGAGGACAAAATTTTTATAAGGTGGGTAGGATGTGAGCACCCTAAATTTCGGGTTGATTTTTTTAATTTTTCTGATTGAATTAGTTTCAATAAATAATTTATTCTGTTTAATTTATCTTTAAATGCTCTTTTCCATGCCTTTGATATTTGAAGTGTCAGGGATGTTCATCTCTGGAAATTTTCTTCATGAATTTTGTAGTGGACAGGATTACCTTCATTTTGGTATATCGTGTCCCACTCGAACTTGTTCCCTTGTACTCTTTTTGCTTCGCGCAAGTTTGGGTCAATTTAGATCATTTAATTATCTACCGTAATTTGTGATCTGACTTCCAATTTAATTTCGGGACCCGACATCGACCCAACCTAGTCGACCCCAAATATGGACATGGCCCATATGAAGCCTACTACCCGCATGACACTTGCATCCCATTTATTTGAGTCCCCATATGCTACTTATTTTTCCATGATCATAAATACTATTTTAATTCAAATATTGCACCATGTCCGATTTTGACCCGACCCGGCTCGACCGAACCCGAACTCAAGCTCCATGTTGTCCTCTCGTGACTACCCAAACACCCCACATAAATTTCCATTTTTTTCTATTTTTAAATATCTTTCTACAAATATCTCTATTTCTCTTATATATATATATATATATATATATATATATATATATATATATATATATATATATATATATAACTCCCTCTTTCTCTCTCTTCCTAAAATAACTCCAACACACACCACCACCCCCATGTACAGCCAACCACCCCCTCTCTCTAATATCTCTCTCTAATAATATCTCTCTCTATATATATAAATGTCTCATTTTCTTTTATTATATATATACATAATATATATATATATATATATATATATATATATATATATATATATATATATATATATATATATATATTATTATCTCTCTCTCATCTCACATCCTCTCACACACAACCCCCTCCCCCTTCCTGTGCACGACCAGCCGAGAACACCCCCCCAACTCCTTCTTCATATTCTTCTTCATTATTTCCTCATCCTTCACTCATTCTTTATTATTTTTTCTCATTCAAAACAACCAACACCATCACCTACATCTAACATCACCACCACCAGCAACACCCTCTTCCCTTCAACTCCTTCTCATCCTCCTACCTGGATGAGCTACCCGCTCCCGCCGTCGCTGGGCACAACCGCCCCCACCGCGCGCCCCCACGTGGTCCACGCAGTAGCAGCTGCTGTAATACCACAGCAGCGACGCATCAGCAGGCACGCGCGCGTATGGGCCACCGCGCGCCGCTGTGCGCCGCATGACCGGCGACCCCCACTCCGGCCAACACCCAGCGGCCTCCCCGTTGTGTGCGCCTTCTTTCCCGATGCGTGAAACACACGATTCGTGCGTTTTGCACGGGATCCCGCCATGACGCGCGTGGAATCGAAGTATGAATGTGCGCCTCGTCGCAGCGACTTCGTACAGATTTTACGGACAATTCGACCGTTGGATCGACGATTTCTTCGCTCCGTCATAATCTCGGTATATACTCCTTCATCTCTCTCAAATTTTATCTGTTAATTTTATCGTTTGATACATTAAAACTGGCCACCAAGTTGACCGTTTAAATTATGTAATTTTTGGACAGTTTTACGGTGCCAACTTCGTCGGTTCATATCTCCTCCATCGCAGCTCCGTCTACCGTGCTACCATTTCCTATGAGAAGCTGGTATAACCCTCTTCCTACCCCTCCAGTTTCGTTTCATTGTGAGCACGTTTGATTGGTTGAATTCGACGCCAAAGTTGGCCGTCCGAATTCGTAATTTCCAACTTGTAAAATTTTATTTTTGAACCCGGGACTCCGGATTCAATTTATGACACCACCAATAGACTCGTGGCGTCCTTCTGGCATGTTTTCATACAAAATTTGTTAGATTTGGAGGACGTGAGCCCTGGCACGCATTTCGATACAAAGTGGGCCCTACAGTCCGGGTCAACGGGACTTTTTGACGCCGGCTCATCAGAATCCAATTCCGGATATACCATTGAGTTCGTATCATCATTCTTGACTCATTGACATATAATTTTCTAGGTTTTAGTGGACATTGGTTTCGACACGCATTTCGATACAAGTCGAATACCAATATCTGGGTCAACGGGTCATTTTGAGATCGGCACATCGAAATCCAATTCTGGACATACTGTTGAGTTCGTATCGTCATTCTGGACTCGTTGACATATAATTTGCTGAGTTTTGAGGATATTGGCTCCGACACACTTTTCCGTACAAATCGAAATTCCAATATCCGGGTCAACGGACCAATTTAAGATCGGGTAAACGGAATCCAATTCTGGATATACCGTTGGGTTCGTATCATCATTCTGAATTCGTAGACATATAATTTGTTAAGTTTAGTGCACTTTTATTCTAACATATTTTTCGGTGCAAAACGGGTCCGACACGGACACCGTTTGACCCAAAATTACCTTTTTGCCCCTATATCCAAATTGGACTTATGGATAGGCTATCCTAGCTGATTTGACCATTCTGGACATGTTGGTAATGGTTGTTTCACCATTTGACAACATCTGTAGCTTTTTACCCTTTTATTATAATCTTTTCCTTTTGTGGTATTTTGAGATCCAACGATTCCAGTGATTTCACAACCACTGAAATTGAATATGTTTATCTTGTGGATGTTTAAAGTGACTAGCTTTGACCCAGTTTGACCATGGTTGACTACTTTGACTGAACGTCGAAGTAAGAGTCAACATTTGACCTAGATTAGACTAGTTTTGACCTTGGTTGACCACAGTTGACTATTTTGACCAAAAGTCAACCGGAAGTCAACCGTAGCCTAAAATTGACCAAAACTTGACCGAAGTTGACCAGTCGACCCGAAATCAACTGTTGGTCAACGTTAGTCAAGTTTGATCCAGAGTTGACCTAGGGTTGACCATAGTTGACCAGAAGTCAACTATAAGTCAACCCTTGACTTAGATTAACCTAGTTTGAATTAGTATGACTTGATTCTACTTCCAAACCCTTATATTGATACAGTATTCCACCTATAGGTCCTTGAGGCATTGTTCTAGGACTCAGTTGACATATTCTACCAGATCTCAGGCGAGTACATTCTCTGATAATATTTTTGTTTTATGATATCGTCTATGTTTCTTGTATTTAATGTAGATATCCTTCTTCTCTTGACACATTATTCACACGGATTGGTATTTCTCTGGATCCCGTCATGAGATTTTATTCTTCGCTATCCTTGGTATATCTTGTGCAAATCCTTCATGTTCCTTGTGCATTGTATAGACACGATTCCTGCAAAGGCTAGCTAGCCTCTCAGAGAATCGCGTGTCATAATGTGTCATGGTTTGATCCACTATACTGGTCGGGGACGGGGATTATTAGTGTAGATGTGTGGTCAATACCCGCATTGTGTATCTTGTGAACCTTGTGAATGCCAATCATACACCACACGTATGATTGGCTAGATCATGACCTTGTGCAGACCCCACATATTGTAGCTAGTACTCACACACTTAGACAGATGTTTTTTTGATTCTTGTACATGCCATGATCAGTTTTATTTGCCTTGTTCTAGCTCTAGATTTACAGCTTACCTTGCCATGAATCTCACATGTATATTTCATGATTTCTTGTATATTCTCTCTATTTGCTGCTACATTTTCAATATCTTCTAATTAGAACTGTTATTTGAGATTTGTGCTCGTTCCATCCTGACTGGCTATGTTGACAAAATTTTAGGAGTAGTTGTATCCTCAGTATTGGACTTCATGATGTTGCTAGCTGAGGTGGATCTCACTATTCTTCTATGTGAGTTGCCTGGTAGTTATCCTTAGTTAGTCTTGTTGTTCCTTTTTTATTTTTGTCTTATGATCCTTGTAGATTCTAGTTGTTCTAGTGATATTGTTATTATTTCTTGTCTTATCTTTCTTAGTTTTTGTGATGTGACATGAGTACATTTCTAGTTATGGATCTTTAGATGTTATAGTTAGTATATGGTACTTGACAGCACTCTACCACCGATACTGCGACGTAGGCTGGGCGTGGCCCACGTATTCATACCCGTATATCCGGGTGCGGGTCGTGACAGCGACGGTGGTGCTGTGGACGGAAGGCAGTGGCGCGGCCACCTGGAAAGAAGCGGCGTCGGTGGATCACGAAAAATCGGAGGCGGAGGGGCGCGCTGGAGGGAGCGCCGGTGTGGAGAATGCGGTGAGGGTTTCGGAGGGGCTCTTTATCGGAGCGCGGCGTCGGAGGGATCCTGGTGGCACGGCGGCTGGTTAGAGGCCGCACGAAGGGATCGGCGGCAGAGATTGACGTGCGCCGATCCAGTCTCGAGCGGCTGGCCGTGGGGTAGCCACGAGGGGCTCGTCGGCGTTACGGGACGGAGGAAGAAGAGGCAGAGAGAGGATCTCTCCCGGTGGCTCGACCGATAGTGTGAGACTCGTCTCACAGTATCAGTATTTATATTCGGATATATATTTTGTAGTATATTTCGTATTTTCTTGGTTTTCGGAATGCTTTAAAAAAATTTCAACTTATAGATTTCTCCTTGGCTGGCAGACCGCCAGTGTACCGGTGTATACCGTCGGCATACCGTCCAGACAGATTTTTCACATTTTAGATATTTTTGATTTCAGATATTTTTTTGAATAGTATTTCTGATATTTTCGTGAATAGTATTTTGGATTTTTTTTGATAAATCGTGTTTAGATATTTTCGTCAATAGTGTAGATGCACCCTTTTATCCAATGGATACTTGGTCTTCTTTGGATGGCTAGGATTGACTTAGATTTTGACGTGGATCATGATCCAACGGCTAAGATTAATTCCTCCTTCTATATATACCATTTCACTTTCTCTCTCCTCTCTCTTTTCATTTTTTTCACTCTTTTTTCATTTCTTCTACCCTTCTCTCCCCCTTGGAGCTTGCCAAGATCTTGGCTTTGAGTCCTTGGGTGTGGTGTCTAATCCCCCTAGGAGGAGGAGTAGAAGATTAGGCTTGGAGCTTAACCAAGGCAAGTACATCTTGCCAAATTCTTGAACAATAGTATTTTATTATCATTTTTGTTTTCCTTGGTATTAAATGCTTAGAATTTTTCTAAACTCATTTTATTAAATATATTTTCCTTCTGATTCTCGTATATATGCATGTTTCCAAAATTTGTTTAAGTAAGGTTTTGATTTTCTGTTAAAATCCAATATTGACTTAGTAGAAAACTTGGTATCAAGAGTGATACTAGTGTTACCATAATGGATCCTGGTCATATATACATATATGAGGTCCTTACCTAGCTAGGATACATGGATTTGAGTTTGGTGGCAATCGGAACCCGTTTTGGTGTCCCGAGAACCTTTGTTTGGAGTATTTTGAGGTATTGATATAACAAATCTTTGAATTTGTGAAATCTAATAGTTCCATGTTGTACGGAATTCAATTCTATGCAATTTTGACTTTTGAAAATCCGAATTTCGATTTAAAATTAAGTTTTTATGGCCGAAACAAGTTTTAGCAAAAATTTGAATTTTGTTGTTGTTTTGAAAATTGGTATACCGACGGTATGCCGTAGTATACCGACGTTATGCCGAATTTTGCACTAGAAACTTTCTGTCTTTAGGCCGGAATACCGCCGGTATACTGCCGTATACCGTCGGTATGTCGTTTTAGACTATTTTTGTCTGTTTTTGTCTGTTTCTGCCCGTTTTTGTCCGTTTTTGATATTTTTTTCGACTATAATAATTTCTTAACATGATTAGATGATCTTGCATAGTTAGAGAATGATTGTACACCCTATATATACTTGACACTAGCACATGTTCAATCATTTTCTATGAAATGTACGTAGCTTTAATTATTCTTTCCCACATGCCATGATATGTCTTTGATAGATTCTTTCTTACAAGCTATGATAATTGTTGCCATGCCTTCTTTACTTACTTGATAGTGGCCCGTCGTGGCGCACTCATGATACATGTCTTCTTTGCTTACTAGATAGTGGCCCGTCGTGGCGCACTCATGATATGAAAATCCGAATTTCGATTTTAAAATTAAGTTTTATGGCCGAAACAAGTTTTAGCAAAAATTTGAATTTTGTTGTTGTTTGGAAAATCGGTATACCGACGGTATGCCGTAGTATACCGACGTTATGCCGAATTTTGCACTAGAAACTTTCTGTCTTTAGGCCGGAATACCGCCGGTATACTGCCGTATACCGTCGGTATGTCGTTTTAGACTATTTTTGTCTATTTTTGTCCGTTTCTGCCCGTTTTTATCCGTTTTTGATATTATTTTCGACTATAATAATTTCTTAACATGATTAGATGATCTTGCATAGTTAGAGAATGATTGTACATCCTATATATACTTGACACTAGCACATGTTCAATCATTTTCTATGAAATGTACGTAGCTTTAATTATTCTTTCCCATATGCCATGATATGTCTTTTGATAGATTCTTTCTTACAAGCTATGATAATTGTTGCCATGCCTTCTTTACTTACTTGATAGTGGCCCGTCGTGGTGCACTCATGATACAAGTCTTTTTTGCTTACTAGATAGTGGCCCGTCGTGGCGCACTCATGATACATGTCCTTCTTTGCTTACATGATAGTGGCCTGTCATGGCGCACTCTTGATTCTAGTATATGTCTAACTGTCACGACCCGGTCCCAATTTCTTGGGTCGAATCGGATCATGCCCAGCCTGCACCGTTGTTGAGACGGCGGTAGTAAGCTGTATCAAGTAGTGAAACACATGCAGATAAAATTCTAACAAAAAATAAAAACATTTTATTCAATTTGAAAAGCCTGAAATACAACAAACATTAATACAGCATTCAATTATTACACTTGTTTCCAAGAGAAAAATAAATACTAATCCAGCTCTTAAGATTCTGAAGTTCCAAGTTCTGCGGGACCAGAGTTAGACATCAGATCCTCGACGACGCAATCACCTAAAAATGTTAGTCTCCAGTCAGGAGTGAGCAAAGTACAATTCATGATAATCCAACAATTGAAATAATAATAGAGTTATGCACTTTTAAACAATTTGAAATAAATAGTTCTCCAGCAGTTAAAACATTGTGATGTGAATAGGCAATGCATATGACCGGATTGGGTTGTACAGTTGTATCCTATTGATACGGTATGGCTTATCCCCGTGTGTATGAGGGGTAAGCTAACACAGTCAGTATACTACTTTGGATGTGGTCATACTTATTACACTACTCCTCCAGTACCCAACAGTCAATCAGTCAATGCTCTCAGAGAGAGTTCCGTGTTACATCGTGGTTTAAACTTGCAATAAAACGATTACTAAATAATTGGTAAACAAACACAAGTTGTACTTGCCTTCGTTTTATTGACTGGATTCGATGTTGGTTCCGGGATGATGCTAGTACAGTCCTCGAAACCCTATAATTGAGAATTCCTGACTTAGCACCAATATTCAATCCATATCTAGGTGTGCTAGTTACAATCTCTAGAATTTGTCCTAGTCCGGTTTTAGATTATTTACAAACTCTACCAGAACACGCTTATCGATGTGAGTTACTAACTAAAGAAAAGTCAATTTAACTTTTTATTTAGAAAAATCGTATCTTTCAATTATTTGGCAAAACTTTGTATTTCATTATATTATATTTAAAAATAATACTTTTCTTTAAATGAGAAAAACATGAAATTTGTTTAAATAATAAAGTTGTAATTTTCCTAATTTATTTAATGTGAGAAAATAATATTGATTTTTTATAAAATAATTATTTTACTATTTTACATGTTTACGCCAACCACAAACCAGAAAAGAATAAAACTACACTAACTTATTACAAAACCACAGAAAGTAATAAAAGCTGGGCTTATGCCCTTTACAGATTTTTTTTTACATAAATTAAAATAAGATAAAATTTGTTATCTCTGAAAAATGTCTTGCACTAATAAATACTGAAAACAAAACTAATTAAATTAAATTAGAATTTATTAAGAGCCTCAGACTTGGTCGAATCGTCATAATATAGCTAATGCCTCAACGTCTGGAACAATGATGGTTTCGTTTGCATTTGCTAGGTCCCGCAGACCGGTACGGTCATCGCCCAAAATCCAATTTATAAAATATTTCTGAAATCCGATTTAAAATATTCATTTATAAATTTATAAAAAAATTGGCAGCATTCCCTCTATTTTTGGGATAACCCAAAACTGGGAAAATGCCAGAAACACAACCAGTAAAATGTCCCAAACCAGGGATCCAAACTAATCCACAAGTATTCTAACCCAGAAAATATCACAAAGCTAAAACAAAACCCAGCACAATATAACCACAGAATTGTTCCGAAACGAAGTTCGAAAAAATACCGAAAGCCACAGAAACAAAATAGTATAGTTCTCAAGCCATCAATGCTCAGAAAAATCTGAGATCACAATCGGCATTCCGAAACAGAGAAGACAAAACCTATCCGGAATTACCTCGAAAATTTTGAGAACCCGAAAACCACAGAACTAACTCAAAATTCCAAGAAATCACCAAATGAAACCAACCAAAACTTATTCCGAAATAAGTCTCGGAAATACCGAGAACACAACCGGAAACTACAATCGAATCTCGTTGTGGGATCGGGGACCAAGAATCATCATCGACTATAACGAAAATGGAATGGGTCAAAGGAATTATACCTCAGGTGCTCGGCTAGAGCTCTCAAATGTAAATAATAGAGAAATGGAACTCACGGACGGTGAATCGTCTCGAGACAGCACCTCGCCGGGGTACGGCTGCGCTGGACAGCGGGATCCAGGACTGCGGAAAGCACGGGAACCCCTGGGAACGAACCGGACAGCGGGTCGAACAGCAAACCCAGACCACGGAAATGCTGAAACAGTAAATCGGACCCGCGGAGTGCTGCAGAAAAAGGGCCGAGCGGACGGGGACCATAGGAGGTCGGACACGGGCGCGGGGTCGTCGGCGAAGTAGATCGTCGAGCGGGGTCGGCCGGTGGCCGCGGGTGGCACGCCGGATAGAGGAGGCGGCGGCGGCGGATTGGCTTGGTTGGCCGAGAGAGGGCCGCGCAGGGGAGCCGTGCGGGTAGGGCGCCGGATCCAGGGGTGGTCGGCCGAGACTCGCCGGAAGGGCACGGCTCAAGCGGAGGGTCGCCGGCGGGAAGGCTCGGCTCGGAAAGCTGGGGCACGGGGGTTTTGGGAGAAAGGATGAAGATGGAAAATAGAGAATGGGGTTTATATAGGAGAATAGTGAAGGGGGTTATGGGAGGGGAAGAGGAGAAGCCTCGGCCGTTCGGGAAGGTGAACGGAGGAGTCGGGAGGGGTTCGGCCAAGCGGCCGAGCAAAAATATGTTCCAGAACGACATGAGAGAGAGAGAGAGAGAGAGAGAGAGAGTTAAGAGTAATTGAATGGTTAAATGAGTTATAAAAGTTATTTTAAAGGAAACAATTATTTGCTTTTAATTAAGAAAATGCTATTCATACAATATATAAATACTTTAAATTTATTTCAGAAAAATCATGGGTTTGAAATGGGCTAGGGACGGTCTGAACCACCATTCCAAAAATTCCGGGATTTAATAATGTTTCAAAAATATGTTTTTCCAAAAATACAATAATAATGATTCATAAGCTAATTAAATTACTCAATTAATTAACTGAAAAATTTTATGGTTCTGACTAAAGACAAAAATTCCAGAAATAATAATTTAATTTGTAATAAATAAAATAACACTAAATTATTTAATAAAATTATGGGTTTCACACTAGCTCCTTGATAGTGGCTCGTCGTAGCGCACTCTTGTCTTAATATTGTCATGTCATGTTGTGGCTTGTTATAGTGCACATTCTTGCTTTTGTCCAGTCTCGCATGTCTCATGTCTAGGATGGATTATGCGGAATGCCACACCCAGAATCCAACAAAAAAATGTTAAGGACTAAACAACTAGCTTGACTACTTAGATCATTGAGAATTTCTCAGTTACCTGTTGCCCCTTTGGTCTTGGGCTCATATATATATTCATGGGATTTTGAGCTATCTGTCATGATGAGCACACTTTCAGCGATCCGTCGAGTGTTGCATCGGGTACATTTGTCTCCTGGGCGATGTACCCACTATTATATGTCTTAGGGTACAATTGTATCCCGGGCGATGTACCCACCATTATATGATACATTTGTCTCTCGGGTGATGTATCCACTATATACCATTGCATCCTTGGCTTGGATTATTCAGGTAGTAGCAAGCAGGTAATTGGACTTGGATTTCTCAAACTTGTATTTGTTAGTAATTAGGATTGTGACAACCCTAATTAGCTAATGTATAAAGCCGTACTCATTGTTTGGCCGTGATTATTGTATGGAGTCCAGTCTAGTCTAGTTTTGTCTAGGCAGTGTCCGGATTTGTTTATTTTCAGTACATCTTTGTTTATGCTTTACTTTTGCCGGTAAATGATTAGATACTAAAGTTCTGTTCAAGAGAAGGGTTACAACTCCGGTCCTTATTTGGTTTACGGGTTATAACTTGGGTTTCAGAATAGTTCCTAAGTCATCTTATCATTTGTCGTTCTTTATAGACCTAACATACTCACATGCTCCAGTTACCTAACATGCTCACATGTTCCGGTTACCTAACATGCTCACATGCTCCAGTTACCTAACATGCTCATATGTTTCAGTTATCTAACATGATTACATGTCCCGTCTACTTAATATGCTCACATGTCTAGTTTATCTTTCATGTTCATATGCTTCCTTTTCCTTACATGTACATAGTTTTCATTATGTCACATGTCCATTACTTTATGCTACATGTTACTTTACTTATTGTCTTTTCTATTCTCGAAATAAGTGCATTGGTAGCACACGAGTCTCGATTTGCTTTTACTTATTTTTGTCTCTATCTGTTGCTATGATTTGTATGCTGGTTTTAGTTCATAGTTTGGCTTCCTTTGTGGTACTTGCTATTGGGTGTCTAACCCCACTGGTTTTGTTTGGCCAGATCTGATAGAGGAGCCCGGAGGATCTTCCGTACCTTTTACTCATTGGTGATTACCCAGAGCACCAGAGTACCATAGTGGGTTTCCTATATCATTCTCCCACTAGTTATGTACATTATTCTTTTGTGGCGTTTAGCCTCCGAGCACGTGTTTAGCTCGTGTTTTGGACTTGACATTTAGCTATGGGCCAGAACATGATTTGCGTATTCTAGACTATAGCTAGAGCTTGTCATGTATGACTATTACTCTTGCTAGTGTTCATTTTATATTACTAGCTTCATGATCATCCATGTATATGTAGTTTGGGATGCTTTACTATTTTACGTCTGATAACCATACTTCTTGTACTTTGTATAATTTCCTGTGATTGAGATACCTAGGATTCTTGACCTAGGATTTCCTGTCGAATTGTAGTAGTAACCCCCATGTCTATACAGCTTATACGTTATTTTGGAGTACTGGAGTACTTTGGTATACGTAGCTGGCCTGGTCCGTCCCTACTTGCCAGTATTCTGGTTCTGGGACGTGACATAGGTTGTAGTGGTAGCCTATGCAGGTCTGATTTATCAGATATATGGGGGTTACTGATGTTTAGATATCTCAGTCACAATTCTGCTTTATTGATATCGTTCGTGTTATTCTATATCTCTGATCCTTTGACCTGATATATGTCTTGATCGTTGATTTTTCATGTTCCCTCGATTTGATCCTGGTGTCCTTTAACTTTTGGAGGCACTATTCCTAATCCTTTCGATCATCTTGTTTGGATTTTGCCGATGGCAGGTCAGCAATCTTCTGTCAGGCCAGTTATGGAGGATCAGTCTCAGCATTCAGGGGTAAAGTTCAGAGTTGACCCGAGGGCGGAGGTGTCAGTTCAGCCTGATCAGCCAGTAGGGTCAGTCCTACTAGAGTCCAGCTTCATCGGCTACCCCGACAGTCCAGCAGTATATAGCTCAGGTACCGATTCAGCAGCAGCAGGTCAGAGCAGCAGTTTCGAGACGTGGGCAGGCAGAGTTTGGTATGTTAGAGCAGGTTTTGGCTGAGGGCGTTCATGTTGTAGGTATTGTCCTATTCTTCTTCCACTCTTATTTATCTCTTGGGTTACGCATATTTGGCGAGTTTCTCGTCCTACTCTTCTATCTTTGTATCTTGAGATACATGATATTTATCACATGTCTCGACTACGAAGATATGTCCTGGGTAGAGTCATATCTTAGACTAAGTCATTGGTACCGACTTACTTTGAGACACGACCCATATCAATTTTTGGAGTCAGCGTAGAGCGGGTCCCTACTAAACTAACTCAGGAGACATATTTATTCATATGCCTCCAGTCCTTCTTGATTGTGGTTGTGTTATTGCTTACGTATTTACTTATATTACTGTTGTCTTTATCTTACCAACATGCCATGCTTTGTTTTGATTGTCATGATTTTTTAGCTTTTTGGTTTGGTTTTCATGCTTGACTAGCCTTAGGAAATTCCGAGGACAGAATTTATTTTTAAGTTATGGAGAGTTGTCAGACTCGACTCACAGTATCAGTATTTATATACGGATACGTATTTTGCAGTATATTTCATATTTTTTTGGTTTTCGGAATACTTTAAAAAAAATTTAACTTATAGATTTCTCCTTGGCCGGCATACCGCCAGTGTACCGGTGTATACCGATGGCATACCGTCCAGACAAATTTTCTACATTTTAGATATTTTTGATTTCAGATATTTTCATGAATAGTGTTTCTGATATTTCGTGAATAGTATTTTGGATATTTTGATGAATAGTATTTAGATATTTTCGTGAATAGTGTAGATGCACCCTTTTATCCAATGAATACTTGGTTTTTTTGGATGGCTTGGATTGACTTAGATTTTGACGTGGATCACGATCCAACGGCTAAGATTAATTCCTCCTTCTATATATACCATTTCACTTTCTCTCTCCTCTCTCTTTTCATTCTCTTCACTCTCTCTCCATTTCTTCTTCCCTTCTCTCCCCCTTGGAGCTTGCCAAGAGCTTGGCCTTGAGGCCTTGGGTGTGGTGTCTAACCCCCCTAGGAGGAGGAGTAGAAGATTTGGCTTGGAGCTTAACCTAGGCAAGTACATCTTGCCAAATTCTTGAACAATAGTATTTTATTGTCATTTTTGTTTTTCTTGGTATTAAATGCTTAGAATTTTCCTAAACTCATTTTGTTAAATATGTTTTCCTTATGATTCTCGTATACATACATGTTTCCAAAATTTGTTTAAGCAAGGTTTTGATTTTCTGTTAAAACCCAATATTGACTTAGTAGAAAACTTGGTATCAAGAGTGATACTAGTGTTACCATTATGGATCTTGGTCATATATACAAATATGAGGTCCTTACCTAACTAGGATACATGGATTTTGAGTTTGGTGGCAATCGAAACCCGTTTTGGTGTCCAGAGAACCTCTGTTTGGAGTATTTTGATGTATTGATCTATCAAATCTTTGAATTTGTGAAATCTAATAGTATCATGTTTTAGGAAATTCAATTGTATGCAATTTTGAGTTTTTAAAATCCGAATTTCGATTTAAAATTAAGTTTTTATGGCCGAAACAAGTTTTGGCAAAAATCTAAATTTTGTTGCTGTTGGAAAAATCGGTATACCGACGGTATGCCATAGTATACCGATGGTATGCCGAATTTTGCACCAGAAACTTTCTGTCTTTAGGCCGAAATACCGCCGGTATGCCGCCGTATACCGCCGGTATGCCGATTTAGACTGTTTTTGTTTGTTTTTGTCCGTTTTTGCCCGTTTTTGTCCGTTTTGATATTTTTCTTCGACTATAATGATTTCTTAACATGATTAGATGATCTTGCATAGTTAGAGAATGATTGTACACCCTATATACACTTGATACTAGTACATGTTCAATCATTTTCTATGAAACGTATGTGGCTTTAATTATTCTTTCCCACATGCCATGATGTCTTTTGATAGATTCTTTCTTACAAGCTATGATAATTTTTGCCATGCCTTCTTTACTTATTTGATAGTGGCCCGTCGTGGCGCACTCATGATACATGTCTTCTTTGCTTACTAGATAGTGGCCCGTCATAGCGCGCTCATGATACATGTCCTTCTTTGCGTATATGATAGTGGCATGTCATGGCGCACTCTTGATTCTAGTACATCTCTAGCTTGTTGATAGTGGCTCGTCATTGCACACTCTTGTCTTGATATTGTCATGTCTTGTTGTGGCTTGTTATAGTGCACATTCTTACTTTTGTCCAGTCTCGCATGTCTCATGTCTAGGATGGATTCTACGGAATGCCACACCCAGAATCCAACAAGAAAATGTTAAGGACTAAACAACTAGCTTGACTACTTAGATCATTGAGAATTTCCCAGTTACCTATTGCCCCTTTGGTCTTGGTATTATATATATATTCATGGGATTTGGAGCTATCTGTCATGATGAGCACACTTCCAGCGCACCGTCGAGTGTTGCACCGGGTACATTTGTCTCCTGGGCGATGTACCCATTATTATATGTCTTAGGGTACATTTGTCTCCCGGCGATGTACCCACCATTATAGGATACACTTGTCTCCTGGGCGATGTATCCACTATATACCATTGCATCATTGGCTTGGATCATTCAGGTAGTAGCAGGTAGGTAATTGGACTTGGATTTCTGAAACTTGCATTTGTTAGTAATTAGGATTGTGACAACCCTAGTTAGCTAATGTATAAAGCCGTACTCATTGCTTGGCCGTGATTATTGTATGGAGTCCAGTCTAGTCTAGTTTTGTCTAGGCAGTGTCCGGATTTGTTTATTTTCAGTACATCTTTGTTTATGCTTTACTTTTGCCGGTAAATGATTAGATACTAAAGTTCTGTTCAGGAGAAGGGTTACAACTTCGGTCCTTGTTTGGTTTATGGGTTGTAACTTGGATTTCAGAATAGTTCCTAAGTCACCTTATCATTTGTTGTTCTATATAGACCTAACATGCTCACATGCTCCAGTTACCTAACATGCTTACCTGTTCCAGTTACCTAACATGCTCACATGCTCCAGTTACCTAACATGCTCACATGTTCCAGTTATCTAACATACTCACATGTCCTGTCTACTTAATATGCTCACATGTTTAGTTTATCTTTTATGTTCACATGCTTTCTTTTCTTTACATGTATACAGTTTTCATTATGTCACATGTCCATTACTTTATGCTACATGTTGCTTTACTCATTGTCTTTTCTTTTCTCGGGATAAGTGCATTGGTAGCGCACGAGTCTCGATTTGCTTTTACTTATTTCTGTCTCTATCCGTTGCTATGATTTGCATGTTGGTTTTAGTTCATAGTTTGGCTTCCTTTGTGGTACTTGCTATTGGGGGTCTGACCCCACTAGTTTTGTTTGGCCAGATCTGATAGAGGAGCCCGGAGGATCTTCCGTACCTTCCACTCGTTGGTGATTACCCAGAGCACCAGGGTACCATAGTGGGTTTCCTATATCATTCTCCCACTAGTTATGTACATTATTCTTTTGTGATGTTTAGCCTCCGAGCACGTGTTTAGCTCGTGTTTTAGACTTGACATTTAGCCTACGGGCCAGAACTTGATTTGCGTATTCTAGACTATAGCTAGAGCTTATCATGTATGACTATTACTCTTGCTAGTCTTCATTTTGTATTACTAGCTTTATGATCATCCATGTATATATAGTTTAGGACGCTTTACTATTTTATATCTGATGATCATACTTCTTGTACTTTGCATATTTGCCTGTAATTGAGATACCTAGGATTCTTGACCTAGGATTGCTTGTTGGATTGTAGTAGTAACCCCCATGTCTATACAGCTTATACGTTATTTCGGAGTACTGGAGTACTTTGGTATACGTAGCTGGCCTGGTCCACCCCTACTTGCCAGTATTCTGGTTCTGGGGCATGACAGATAGGGCACGGGCGGTCAAACTGCGACAGGAGACAAGGGGGTGGCTCGTTCCGGTGCTGGGGCGACGTCGAGTTCCGGTGCTCAGCTCGGATCAGATGGCTGGGGCGGCGGTCAGGTGAGGGTTAGGTTAGGATTTTGTCTTCTTCTTTGATAATTTTGGTGGTGGTGGTGACTTGTTGTCGAGATGTGGGATGGCGAGGCTGTCTTCGGCCTAGGAAGTGGCTGGTCGGAGGAACCCGACTGGTGGTGATGATGCTGACAAAGATGGTGGGGATTTTCGGTTGAAAATGGCGAAGGTTGTTGATGACGATGGCGACGGTGGTGGTGTGGAAGGAGTCCGGGGTGACCATAGGGGTGGCTCGGTGTCGCTGGTCGTAGCAGCGGTAAACGGCCGTGGCGGGGATGCTGGTGATGAGGTTGATGGTGATCAGGAGGTGGTCATGACGGTAAAGAACAGGCTTTGGCAACAACGAGGGAGGTAGCCGACAGTGGCGGCTAGGTAAATTTAGGGTTAGGGTCGATTGTAGTGTAATGATTGTATGTGTCTGGATGTCGTGTCCTGCGCGACACGAATTCGGATGTCTGGGTGTGTCGGACACGGAGTTGGAAGAATTGTAAATGTAATGGAAAAATATAGTGGAGGGGATGAGGCACAGACACGATGCACCTGTTGTGGAGATTGGCTTGGTAGAATTTATGGATGAGTACCTCTCCTTATATAGGAGGTGAAAATTTCCAGTTGGATAGGTATTGGGAGGATTTAAATTCCTCCATAAATAATATCATATTAAATTTAATTCGATTTGAACTTTAAATTGTTCAAATCCAAATCTAGCATAGATAAAACCTTCACTCATTTAATTCAAATTCAAATAAAATCTTTTCTAATTTAAATTAGCATATTTAATCAAATATTAAAATCAACAAAATCTCAAATATCATTTTCATAATTAAATAAATATAGAAATAATTAATTTTGAAAATCACGATAAATACTTAAATATTAAATCATAAAATAGCTTTTATAAATAACAAAAATATTTTAAATAACAACTTTCAAATTTTGCAAAATATTTGGAATATATTTTAAATAAACCATAATTTCCAAATCACTACTTATTTTTAAACGACGAACAAAATAACTCTTTTTAAAAAATAAAAATATTTATCACATTTATTTGAACATGTACTTTCCTATATGAAATAAAATTTATAATAAAAATATTATTCTAAAATATGTATCTCGACACATATTCGCACTCGTCGAGCAAATACGAAACGCAAATCTCGCATGCTACGCAAATACAACAATGCGAACTCGTATGCAACGTGCAGATACGAAGTACGAAATAAATATAAAAATAATTTTAAAAAATCGTAGTAAAATTTTTAGGGGATTTACATCCTACCCAACTTAAAAAAAATTTGTCCTCGAAATTGAGGAGTAATTAGGGTAGGTAGGCGAAGGGGATGGGAAGAGTTCATTCGAATAGATTTACAAGATCTTCTTGGGACGAGAATGCAAGCAAAATATTTGACGATGAGGCGAGCGACATTTCAATGGCAATATGTCATTTGATCGACTAGAATTGAAAAATTCGATGGTTTCAGTTTAGATTACGACCATGTATATGACAACCAATCAATGACTAAGCTCGATCAATCCTAACATTAACCTTAAAAAGGGCAACCTCATAAGTAGGTAATAAACTCCTTAATCCTTTGATATCATCAATATTCATGTAATCTCTCTTATCATAAATCATTCTTTCCAAAATTACTTTCGTACCACGTTTCCTTAAAAATTTAACAAAAATAATTATGATTATAAATGTACTCTAACTTCTTCTATCTCGTCATAGAATTTCAATTAGTCTCAAATTTTGAATTCCATAATCTCTATTATACTAGCTCACTTATATATATCTTCCCAAGTTATAATTTCCTCTAAAATTAAAAATTCCAAAACTTTCAACCAATTTGGCCCAAGTAAAAGTTAAAATCTTCTTTCTACAAATTTGTATTATTGGTCAATGTACAATGCATCCATAGGTACCAAAATAAAAGTCCGTCTTCAACGTTCGATAATCTCGAAAACCAACAGTATACCTTCATAAATCAATCTTCTATCATCATAATTAAAAATTTCATAAAATATTTATTAGTCTCTCTCGAAAATTTGAATTCAACAATCTCATCTTCTTGATGGTAGAAATAAAACTCATTTTAACTTCTTATTCATAATCATTTTAGAACTTAATAAAAAAATATAAAGGTTTCTTTCTTCAACAATTGGTTATCCTTGAAAAATAATATCATCATAACACTATATGTTATCGAAGGCAACATCAACAATGTCTTTATCAAAAATCTGCATCCATAAATTTTATATATAAATTTGGTTCTTAAACCACCAACACTTTAGAAGATTCTTCACTCGATATTTAGTTACCTTAAAACAAATTTTTGAAATTCGAGAAGTCTATTTATCCTTAAATGTTTCATCAAAACATAATATATCATTCCTTATCTATTCGGATTTATCGCACATTTTCATTTATGTCCCACCTATACCTCATAATCTCATAATTATCTTAACCAACTACATTATTTATCCATGCTGTGGGATTCTCTAATCTAACCTCTACTAACCCAAGATTGTCATGATCAAATTTTATTTCGCATAAGAGAATCATACAATGAACAAGGTTGCATAAACTATGGAGGAATCATAGGGAAATATAAGTAAAGCAGTTTAATTGGAAGAGAGAAGGGTAAGAGTTGCAATATTGAAGAGCGAAAAGATGTTATGTGTCTAAATGAATCGAGATAAGACATAAAAATAAATGACAAGGGTTAAGCAGTCAAGATAAAACGCATGGTTAAGCATTTGAGGGATTTAATAGATCGCAGTCATATATTAAGTCAAAAAAAATTCAGTCGAGGTTGAGTCCATACATGTAGTCAAAAGTATATCGGTACCATGGTAAAGGTTATAGTTTAGTCTTTATGACCCGAAAGTCATACCATAAAAAGAGAGTACAAGGGGACGTGTTTTAGTGGGACATGATATACCTACATGAAGGTGAGCTCGTCTAGATTTTGCATGTAAAATTTATTGGAAGGAAAAGTCTAGTGTTGTGCTCCAAATATCAAAGTCACGATAGGGAACGCCAAATGATCAAAATAGAAAGTGGGTTTTCATAAGGTACTAATTAATGCACAAAATAAAAGGATAAAGCAGGAAATAAAGATAATTTAGGAAATCTCGTAGATCAAGTTAAGATAAGTTAGAGACAGTTTCTAGAGAGAAAATAGTCTCATAGATAAGGGTACGGTCACGGGGACGATTCTATCATTTCTAAGTTTCAACAACTAGATGGTCACGATTAAAGATCTAGATTTGAGGGAAGGTCGAGTAAGTCAAAGATATGTTCGTTGGTTTGGTCGATGACTAACTATACTTGTGTATATGCAATATCATAATCATAGGTGGTATGGCAATCTAATGTGGAATACTTCTATCTCACTAATGATCTTACTTGCTTCTTGGTCCTCTACCAATATATGATCTAATCTAAAATTTCAAGTTCCTCGAAGTTTCTCAATAAAATTCCCAAGATACTCCACCAAAATTTTCAATGATCTTAGGCTGTTAACTTTAATCAGAATTTTAAATCTCTAGTCAATCTCAAAACAATCCTTGTATATCGCAAATCGAATAATTATTATTATTTTCCTCTAAATCTTAAACTCAACATTTAAATAAGTTTATCAAACGAATTTCGTACTACAAAATGGAACATTTAAATAACTCCCGAATTTAATTATATGTCCTTCAAATGTGTATATCTAGCTTCCAATAAGTCACAACTACTCTTCAAAAGTAAACTTTTTTCACCAAAATTTAAATATCCATAATCAAGGCTTTAAACTCGAAATCCAAATAACCTTATAAATCATAGATCATATGACATAATTTAATTCAAAAAAATTTTACTAAAATTTATCAATCATCCTCAAATTTTGGTTAACCGTAAATCATACTTCCACATTTAAAAATTTTATGATCATTTTTAAATCAAATTTATATCCCTCCAAAAGATGTATAGCAATAACTCAATAAATCATAATGTTCAAAGACTTTAAAAAATTAAAACGCAAAATCAAATTAATTTGTTTTCTCGATCTAGCTATCCTCTTGTGTATACCATCTTGTAATATCAAAATTAAATTCCAACTATCTTTTGAAAGCGGTAATATGCTACTACCACTACAAGAAAATATCCCTTTTACAACGTTACAAAAACGTTGTAAAAGGTCTATTACAATGTTTAATAAAAGGTTGTTATATCCAGGGTTGTAAAAGGGTGGTTATCTTCCACAATGTTTGTATGAAGGTTGTAAAAATGTTGTAGAAATTCTTCCAGCAACAATTTATAAACATTGTTGAAATTTATAAAATCTGACAAAAAACTTTCTACGACATTCGGCAAGTATTGTAAAATTACTTTTTAAAACGTACTACAAGTGTTGTAAATATAATTTTAACAACATTTTGCAAGTGTTGTAAAAATAACATCTACCACATTCAATAAATATTGTACATAAATTTTCTACAACAATCTAGAAATATTGTAAAAAGAGTACATACAACTTTTAACAAATGTTGTATATTTTATTCAATCATGTTTGCCAAAAGTTGTAATATATACTTGTATGTTGTAATTATAATATCAACAATGATTTAAAAGTATTGTAAATAAATTTTACAATATTTAGAAAAGTTGTTGTAATGTTATCTTACAACAGTTTTGAAACGTTGTTGATTATATTTCCATTTAAAAAATATAAAATTTATAAATAAAAATATATTGATTACAATTATACTAATACAAATACAAATACACTATATTATTCTAATTTGCACTTGGCTCATAAACAATCAGTTCAGACAATAATGAGCAAAAGGAACAAAATAACAATAACTTGAACACAATAAACATTACAAAAGCAACATGTTTAGAAGGCTAAATAAATATTCTCTTCATCTATATACTTGTAAAACTCCACAGATGACAAACAATAGGGGATACTTAATTAACTTGCAGTTCAAACATCCGATTTACTCAACATATAATGTCAACCTTCTAACTGTAGTTTGATTTTGATTTTATCAGTAATACAATCAGAGTATGATGATAGGGATCAAGAAATATTCCTAAACTAACATTTTTTATACAACCCTTTGCATTCCTCTAAAAAATTTAGCTAAGGTTATCACCAATAGCACCAAGGTCTGCCTTCGACCATGACACCAAGGCTAGATGAAGACTGAGTGGGTTGCAATGGTTGTCCTGGGGAGTGATCATCATCTTCCATCCCACCTGTTAAAATTTGAAAAAGGAAATCTCATAAAGATATAACAAACTGTGTTACTTCGCAATCCTACTGATATCTACTTTTAAAAAATAGATGATAGAAAAAATATTGAATAAGAAAATAACCATACTTCTTAACCAATGTAACAAAATTTACCACAATGTCAAAGAAATCATCTACCACAGTCGTAAGGACACTATTTTTCGCCCAATAAATGCGAGCATCAGACATTTCAGGGGGGAAAGTGTTGCAGCAACAGAGAAATAGCAATATGCTTATTTCTGACGAGAGTAAGTTAATTGAATAGAGTTTATATTACCTCCTTATTGTTTAGAGCACTTGTCAAGTAGATCAAGGTGGTAGAATATGTAGAAGAAGAAGTTGAATGACCATCTACAAGACCAGATGTAATGTTATAACTGCCTACTCCAGCAAAAAATTAGAGTTAGATAATAGAATTTACATGGCTCCACTTTCAAGACAAGGGTTCCACCAAAATCTGGGTTGTAGTTGTAAATTTCACATTCTCCAAGCTTTACAATCTGCATAAAGCCAACATACTAATGAGCAACAACATTTGGTTTCTGAAGACATGACAGTTGTTTGAGATGTTAACCTCATCAATGGCCTTTGACATGCTTTCTAGAAGGGAGCTAAATCCGTTTGCCATAGCCCATTCATGGAACTACATGAGTTAGTAGTGCAACATTGTTAACTAAAACTAATTGGCTCAGACTGAAGATACAAAATGAAAAGAAAAAAAAATTAGTTAAGGTGTCAACCAACATCTTAATTGTCAAAATGGACGTCCTAGTGGAACGAGGCTCCCAATACAGGAGCAAGGGTCAAGATTACTCAACTTTACCACCCACCAAATACCGTGTTAGCTTATAACCAAGTCCCTTTGTACTGCTTAATACCATGTCAACATCCATCATATTCAAAATTAAACATAAGTTTATTATTCTTTTTTTTCAAGTTGTAAGACATTTGCAAATTAGTGGAGATCATCAAATGAAGATGGATATCCTACCCTGCTAGGATGATAATAAGGGTCAAATCTCTCCCAGTAGCGCCCCCACCCCCACCCATCTCGTACCTTGCAGGCCCACCACCTCCATATTATTCGCTCAACATTCAAACTTCAAAAGCTTGCTTATTATGTCAAGTACATGTACTAAGGTAACCAATTGCCACGCTAATTCTTCTGAAGTCCAATTTTGTCCAAAAGCTCATCCTTATATAATACTTGGATTAAGTGTCAACCTCGACAGTTTGGTACTTTTGCTTATCAAAAAGTAGAACAGCAGCATATGAAAGCACCCCCTACCCCATAAAAAAAAGAAAAAGAAGATGGTCCAAGGACTCAAAAGAGAAGAATAAAAATTGGTGTTACCAAGCAGCTTCTGTAGTAGAGGAACCATAGTTTACATGCTTCCTTAATCTTGACCTTCTAGCAGATTCTCTGTTAGATTGTTTCTTCTTTTCACGCTTTATTTCCCTGTCTTCCTGGTGGAAACATTCCATTAGAAAAAGGAAAAAAAATTGGAATCACACTTGGAATATGCATTCAGATGTTACACATGACTGTGCTTGCTATGTCATTATACCTACACAACTATTAAAGAATAGCAATATTAAAAAAGATGAAATTTGATATCTAGATATGTAAAGAAATATTCACATCAGAGAAGTGATACATGACATTGGAGTATCTTTAGAACTTACTTTTCCTTCGTGTTTCCTTCCCCTAACAATAGGCATGCATGATTATGTAAAAATGACATTGTATGAACATTACTTCTATGGATATCTTACAATGTCACTTTCTTCCTCCTTAATTTAGAAGAAAATGTGAAGTAGAATTATGGATAAACATAATAAGAAGGAAATTATAAAAACGACGATTATAATATTATTATTTTTAACATCAGCTAGTAGAAAACTCTGGAAGAAGAAGGAAAATTTTAAAGAACCAATTGGGTATCCAGACTGGGACAGGAGATTATATAAATAATGATTTTACTTCCCCAGTTAAGTAGCGACCTTATATGAAGTAGCATATGAATAATTGCATATTCTCAATGCACCAAACTTCCAACAATAAGATATATGAAAAAAAAAGACAAGAAAATAAACATAACAAAAAATAAGCACATGCAGTGCACACAGACACACCGGCAGTTTCGTCCCAATTCTCTTCACGGCTGTATTATGTCAGCTCCAGAAAGCTATCTAATGCAAATATCTAGAGAACGCTACAATTATCAGCACTTGACATAGTTTGCTTTCAAGGCTGTTTAGGTGGAAGAAAAATATGGAGTCATATCTTATAATAGGATTGTCGGGTAACCTTGGATCAGTGATGACAAAGTTCTTTTTAATATGCTCGAGCGTTGTAGCAAGATCAATACCCTTCCTAATTTCTTTCTTCCTTACCTGATCATCAAAGATCTCAGATCTTTCATCATCAGATTCCACTAATGGATCTAGTTGCATACCAACTTCCACTTCCTGATTATGCTTAGATGAAGTTGGTTGGCCCATGCCAATAAGCCTGTAGTGAGAGAGAGAATAGAAAATGGTACAATAATAAGAACAATTGCCCTAGAATACATGTTCTTCTTTCATTTACTCTATTGTATATTAAAGAAGTGCATGTATATATACAGAAATATATAATCAGCAAAGATGGAAATTTAACCTACTTTTTTCATATGCATGAAATGCATATTTTGGGAACAATAAAGGGCCTTAACTTTGACTCTCTTTGAACATTATAGCAGTATTCTCTTTGAATATGAGTTATGTTAGAAAAAGGGTCTAGAGTTATTTTGCATGTAATCTATGTTGCATGGACACGACATATGGTGTCCCTATGTGTACCGCCCTGTATCCTTGTCCTTATTCATACAACATATGTGGCCACATATTACATATCTTAAAATGTTTGTCCCATAACTGAATTATGTCCTTGTCTATATCTATGTCCGTATTCGTGAAATATAGCTTATAATACTTTCAAGTAGAAACACCTTCTCCCAAGAAGGGCTCAGATCCAATAGACAAACATCTGAGGACAAGCACATAGTACTTACTCCAATCCAAGCATAAAGGACGAATATGTAGTCCATGAATCTGGACATCATACTCAATTCATTTTTATTTAATTTCAAATCTCTACTGAGAAATAACATAAGAAAATACTTGAAATTCGGCCTAAATGTATAAAAAGTATCTGAATTTTCTAAAACTTATTATAATTATATGCTTCGATACCACAGAATCCGATATTGCAATCTGAAATTGCCGATCCGATACTCATAGGGAGGGTCCATACTGATATTATGAACCTTGGTAACTACATGCAAATTGGCCTTGATAATCATGCCAGATATTTGACCATTCATAAGGTAGATTATAATGGAGCAACTATTCAGATTATAAGTTGTAAACTTTTTCCTATTGCTTTCTTGCATATTGGGTGGATATCATCCCCTATAAATGAATAGAACGAGTCTCTTCTTGTACCATAAATATTATAGTATTAGAGTCATTACATCTGAGAAAGCCTGGACATTTGTACATGTAGATGCCATATTTCTGTGACATACTCATTTTTTATTTATTGTAAAGTAGAATTTGTTCTTTATATTAAGCTAATCTATATCATGATGGTATTGATAGGTTTTAGATTGAAAATAGAACCTCTGCTTGACAAAGTGAAGGTATTACACATGTCATGCATGCTTTGTTGGAGCCTTTTTATTTTTTATGTATGTTTGATGAAATCCAAAATAATCTATCTGATGTTATGCTAAAATTTCATTTTTGTAGGCTGGAGCAGAGTATTTAATCAGGGTTTCCTTTGGCACAGCGCTTATTGGTTCAATACTTCTTGTATATACAACTATTGCTCTCACTTCTAGTAGAAGGTATTTCATGCGAACATATGTTGTATCTGATAGCATATTGATTCATTGAAGCTATAATGTATATTTGATTTTAGTGAATAATAAACATTGGTATGATTTGAGAATGACATTCCATCATATAATTATAATATACAGTTCTTGAGGGTCTGAGACATCTTCAAGCTGCACTAGTAGTGATGTCTGACATATCATGTTCTACCATGGCTTGTTTGAGCCTTTAAGTATATAGATTACGGCAAGTTGACCATAAACTTGATTGCTGATATTCAACTGACTACTTTAGAAATGAGTTCATATACATGGATGCATAAGGTTTCTAGTTTCTTTGGACATGAAAAAGGATTTTCCTCATTATGCTCTTAAGCATATCATCCATACTAGTAGAATTTGCACTGATCAGATTGTTTTCAAAGTGTCGTGTACTTCAAGGGATTTTTTAATATATAATGCATGTTATTCTATATAAATGGTTTGACATTGACTGCAAGCTTACAGGATATATTAAACAGGTATTGGGATCCATACTATTATAGGAGGCGACAGATCATGACAAATGGTGGAATGAACTTTGTGGAATCTATAATAAGAAACAGTTGACTTATTTGTTCAATGCCTTAAAACTTTCCTCCTGTTTGGAATAATAAGAATTACATGTATGATATTTCTTGTAGGTTTTCTCATTTGTATTCGGAGACGGTGACCCAAATCAAGGACTTGAAGAGGAGAGGTGGAAAATGGTACTATTAATTGAACATTCTTGTAAATATTACAGAAGCATTATTACTTTTCTTGTCATGTTAATTATCTCTTTTTAATGTTGCATGCTATTGATTTGTATATGTAGTTTATTGAGTAATTACTTTGTTCCCTAAGATGTTATTGTCAACTTTGGTAAGGTAAACAATGGCAGATTTTCTAATGAAAGGTTTTAATATCTGTCACTGATACCCCTTCAAAATCTTACCCTAACACCCCTTCAAAATCTGGAGCTCCATTAGAATATCTATGTTACCCTTTCCTGCCTTCCGTAAAATTTAGTAAGCCGGTGTGCTTCATAAGTGTAGGAAACATGGCCTGGAGTGTAAAGTCTCAAGACCTCCAAAACTCTTTGTTTCCAGTGGGAGTGTTTTATCTGCTGAAGTCATCTTCTAGAGCAAGCCAAGAAGTCCAGTAGGTAATATCTACTTTGCTTTCATATAAGAGGTAGAAACTATAATATCTACTCTTATTGGGAAGGTAATATAAGAAATTTATATTTATATACCCATGATTGTTAATGTCCATGGTAGAATATCTTTAAAGTTGGTTTGGTTTTTTTTTTTCATTTTGCAATAGATATTTATGGGAAGATAGGGTTCTTTTAGTTCATTCTTGTCATGTTTAACTTGTCTTGCATACATAGTATCAATATTGCACCTTACAGCTGGTCTTCTAGGCAATGCCCAGTCCAGTGTTGTCCACTTCCTTGTTAGGAGTTTAGTTCCAACTCAAAGGGTGGATATGGAAGTTGACGTTTCATGAATGTCTGCATTAACATGGTAAGGCTGACAGGGTTGAGTCTTCACCTTATGCAGCCTTGCTTGTAGCACAAGATGTTGCACAACGATGCAAGGTGCTGAATCTGGTGCTAATTGTTTGACTGTTGCCTTATTTTCTGTCATAGTTGTATTATTTTACTTATTGCTTGTTGCTCCTATAGGGACTGGGGATTATGGCTCTCCATATTAAGCTCCGGGCCACTGGTGGGAATAAAAACCAAGACTCCTAGTCCTGGTGCTCAATCAGCCCTTAGAGCACTTGCTCGATCTGGGATAAAAATTGGCCGCATTGTTTTGTTCATGATACTTCTCCTTGATATACCCTTATTTTGTATTGCTATAGTACTTAGTATGCAACAGGCAATTTGTTTGGAACTTGCACCTCGATCGAGGCAACAAAATAATAGGTCCACTATGAAATTTGATGGCAGATACTTCGACACGTATCTCTTTAATTCTACTGCAAACAAATATAAAACTACAGTTACAAACTAATCTATACATTTGAAGTGCTACCAAACAGCATTGATCATCGCATCACGTAAGTCAAGCTAATAATTGAGAAGTAATCCTTTGTACACTTGAACAAGTCTCTCTATTCATTCACAAACTCTAAGACAAAATGAAACACTACTATGATGTTTGAACTAAAAACAAACAAAACAATTCCTAATGCTGATAAGAACATATATCTGTTGCCAAATCATCAAAAACATATATCCTTTGTGTACTCTGATATGCTCATATTCATATTTTGTGTTTAAGATAAGAAGATGGTGGTATTGGCCGATTGCAACTAATAGCAAAGAAATCATTAACCCCTAAAAACAATAATTCTATAATAGATTTAAAATGCAAAAAAAAAAAAATCATGATCGAGAAGAAGCAAAACTCGCCGAAAAAAATTAAAAAAACTGAAAAATACAAAAAAAAGGGTTAGGGTTTTCAAATATACCGGTGTTGCCGGGTGGGATCTCATCCCTGGAGAGAAGGACTTGATAAGCAGCTGTAAGACAAAAACAAAATATTAGTGGAGAAAATAATCGGAAGAGAGGAGGGAATTAAAAATAGAGAAGAAGAAGAAGGAACGGTCCGCTGACTTAGATAACCGAGAAGGAGGAGAGGAGGAGAGCAGCCCTTTGACGCCGAGAACGAGAGGAGGAGAGCTGCAGTAGACCGAGAAGGAGGAGAGGAGAAATTTTAGAGGGGGGAGGAAATATTTTAGAGGGGGAAAAGAGGGGGGAGTTCGTTCAGTTGGAGTAGGAAAAGCTTAAGAAGGGGGAATATTTTAGAAGGAGGGAGGGAGGGAAATATTTGGAGAGAAAAAAGTGGCGCACAAAGGAAAAAAAATTGTACCTGCTTTCTATTTCTGACCAAGTCCAACAAATATTTATAGTTATTAAGTTATTATTATTTTATTAAATTTATTTAGTATAAAAATATTTTATTATTAGTTACAGAAAAAGGAGCCCCAAATATCTATCACAAAACAACTAAAATATTTAGTGAATTTTTTATTTAAAGATAAAAAATTATAAATAATTTTTCGTAAATTTGGAATCACTATAAACCCTAAATAAAATAAAGAAATGAAGGCATGAGTAACCTATAATCGAGACATAGGGAAGAAAAAGAAGAAAACGTGAGAGAGAGAATAGAGACTAGTGTTTCTAGATTCAGATTCGAATTCGAATTGATACATAAATGATCGTTCTCTATATTAAATACGACTTAGAACGTTTTAAAAATGAGTTGTCCAAATCGTATGTATATTTTACTTATTAATATATAAAAAAATTACAAATAACTATTGTATATGTTTTCTTCTTACGTAGTTATTGGAATTTTTTTTAAATAACATGAAAATATAAAAATATATTCAACATTAAAATTATATTTAAACTAACTACATGATATTATCTAATTAAACACATACAAACGATTCAAACAATATATTTATAATAAATCATAACTAAAATATATTTAAATTATATTTAGAATAGTATAATACAATTTAAATCTTTTTATGTTTTTTAAATAATATCATAGATTGTTTTTATACGTGCAACGCACGTAAACTTGACTAGTTTTATAGTAAATAGTCCTTTTTGTACTCTAGGTAAGTTATTGTTTTGCTAGACAAAAAGAGAGGATATCTGATAAAATTATAGTATGATCTTTTTCCTGCCTTTCAACTATTGCTGGAGTTTATACAGGATATCGCATGAAGAACAACGATAGCCTTTACTAACATAATGTACAATTGTACATGTATGTGTAGTCATATGTTTTGGCTGCTTCAACACCAACTATCATCAATAGGTTTTAGTTGTATCAGAGGGGAAAATGCTGTCGAATAATTCTTATGATAATAATAAAAAAAAAATTGTAACTTGTTCTATTATTCAATTAAATCCAAGAGAACAAAGAGAGAGCGAGAGAGAGAGAGAGAGAGAGAGAGAGAGGATACTGACAATGACGGAAGAAAAAAAAGGGGATTGGCAACGAAAGAAGGGTATAAGAAGATTTGGAGCATCATAATGTTAGATCAGCAACAGAAGGGGACAGGATTTAATTTTGATAGCGACTGCACCAATTTTTTTCTTCATTCTGACTAACTGATTTGTCTTTTAGTAATATAGTATATGACATTTAGGGAGTGTTTGGTACGCGGTATTTTTTTATTCCTGAAAAAATTTAGGTTGGCCATTTATTACCACGTTTGTTTGGACTATAAAAAAATTACTTTCGGAAATTAGAAATACCCGGGTAAATAGATTACCTATAAAACATGGGAATCCTATCCCTTAAGAATTAGAAATACCCGGGTAAATATTTTTCGTCTCTTTTTTGTTGTTTTTTTACTGATTTTTGTCGTTTTTGTCGTTTTTTAGTATTTTTGACATTTTTTATCGTTTTTTGTTATTTTTTGTCATTTTGTTGTTTTTTGTCTTTTTTATCCTTTTTTAGTAGTAGTTTTTTTTTCTTTTAGTCATTTTTTTCTTTTTTGTCTGCCATTTGTCGTTTTTGGTAGTCTTTTTTTTATTTTTGTCGTTTTTGTCATTTTTGGTCCTTTTTATCCTTTTTGTTGTTTTCTTTTATTTTTGTTGCTTTTTGTCGCTTTTGTCGTTTTTTGATTTTTTTTCCGTTTTTTTGTTTTTTTTTTTCCATTTTGTCGTTTTGGTATTTTTCGTCCTTTTTTTGTTTTGTTTTTTGTCTTTTTGTATTTTGGTCGTTTTTTTTTTCGTTTTTGATTTTTTGTTGATTTTTTTTGTTTTTTTTTTTTGTCATTTTTACTTTTTTCTTCCTTTTTTGACCTTTTTTTGCTTTTGGGTTATTTTCTCCATTATTTTTCATTTTTTATTTTTTTCGGGAATATTTATATAGACCCAAACATGGGAATATAATTTTCTAGGGAATTTAATTACTTGGAATTTGATTCCCGAAAATATAGAATTTTCGGCTATATAGTATTCCGCACACCAAACGCACCCCTTAGATATTCTAAAAATTTTGGCCTGAGGTACCCGCCTTACGGGTCTCATATCAAGTCCGGCTATGGTAACTACCACATTTCAAATTTTTGAGTTGTTTTCAAACAAATTTCTAAACAAATTCATAATATTATTTAGTTGATGCACATATAAGATCTTAAAGAGAACCCAAAAAAGGGAATTGAGCAAACTGATAGGTCTGAAATCTCCAATCCATATATACATATGCCAATACCAAAACATAATTCTTGAACCAACATAAGAAAATCAAGATTGCCAACAAAAACTATATAGAAACATTAAAAAATTGTCAATGATAATTGAACAAAAAAGACTAACAATCAAGGATGTAAAAGCAAAGTAAGTTGTGAAAACATGTAAATAAAGAAAACTTATTTACCTCGATGATTACGCTTTAAAAATTCTAATATTTGTTAGATATTTTTAATAATTCATTAATTGAATATATGTCGCACCATAAGCTAAAGCAGCATTTTAAATAGTAAAATAGGGGTTGAGGAGTGCTGATTTTTACAAGAAAGAATATTATAACAAGCAAAAAGCAGAAGGGATTGATGCAAGAAGTTGATACATTAGGTATGTCTTTCGAATCCGTGGAAGGGATGGGTTCAGCAGGTGACACATCCATTTAACCATGAACTGCTACCAAGCGAGGTGTTGACCTAATAAGTCCAACATTTCGAATAATATCATCCTAGAAATATTTTAAAGATATATTTATGACGTTGTCTAAATATTGCAAAACACACATATTTTACAACATTTCATAAATGTTGTTAAATATAACCCTTTTATAATGTTTCATAAACATTGCGATGTAATATTACATATACAACGTTTACATAAAGTGGTAAAATAAAATTAATTTTATAACATCAGACAAACATTGTGCTTTATAAATAATGTACAACTGTTGCTAAACGTTGTTGAACAAGGCATTTTTACAATATTTTAAATACATTATCAAAATTAGTAACTTTGACAACATTAAACAACCGTTGCGAAAATTAATAAATATTACAATGTTAATAAAACGTTGTTAAAAATAATAATATACAACTTTTGTAAATGACCATTGTAGAAGCCTTAACGTTTGAATGTAAAACGTTGTTTGCACATGTATTTTATAACGTTTTAACAATAAAGGTTGTAGAAGACCCCATTTTTTACAATATTTTTAGGAAGCGTTGTAGATGGAACGTTGTAAAAGGGGATTTTTCTTGTAGTATACCCAACTTGGAATTAACTAATCCTGAAGATCATATTTCTAGGAAAATAATTTCCTTTAATACTCAAATAAAATCTCAATGCATATTAATTGTCAATGTAACCTTCTAGCCAGGTGTTTAACCTATGGGCATATACTAGTGTAGTCATCTTACTAAGCACGAAACTAAGAATTTACGGTAGAAGGAGTCAAGCAAGATGCAAATCAAGGAGGTCGAATGAGAGTTTGGAATTTGAAGTCAAGAAAGGATGAGAAGTAGGTGGATGAGATTCTAGACTCTAATCCTATATTGCAGGCTCGTTCGGTACAGTCACGTAACCGAAACGGCAAACTAGACCTGCATAGGCCACCACAAAAACATGTCACGCCCAGTCCCAAAAATAGAAGGACTAGAACGTAATCATGCCAATTGTATACCTACGAAGTATATGGACCATCGTATGTATACATAAGCTGTAAAATGCAGTAACCAAGGCACTAAATCTCATCCACATAGATAAATAATGATATAAAAGCAACTTTGAATTTGTCATGTATATAATCGTTGGGCGGAGATAAATCCACTACCAACTAATTTAAATAAGGAAAAATTATACAAAGAAAATGATTTGGCCGAGCAAAGGAGATGACGATCAAAAAGCAACATCTCGAAGAATAGAGCGCAAGTCATGGCCTTAGCTAGAGCACCTGCAGAAATCACAAGACACACCTAGAGAGATAACCAGATCCTCAGAGGGACGTAACAAGATACAATAAATATGCCATATAAATACTGAATATAAAATATGCCACAATCAAAGAGAGTGACAAGACATAAATACGGTAACCTAACCGTACTAAAGTGACCATGCAGTTGAGAAACAATTCTTCGACGCATGAGCCCTGGCTGTAAATAGGATCGACATAGTCCCTATATAGGGCACCAGGGGCCCACGTCTGTAACGTCCGAAGATCGTCATAGGGCATCATGTGCAAGGGGGTATGTCCATAACGCTCTGGGAAACATCAGAGGGCACCAGGAGCCTGCGTCTTCGGAGGAGCGCACAGGTAAGCAGAAAAGTGGAAAGAAGCCCATAAGTCAGGTATATTTTCCCCACCCAATGCACCTATCATGTCGCATCTACGACCATGTAATACTACTAACCGTCAAGTCTTCTAACATACAACTATTGACAGTTAGACCTAACGGAAGTCCTATACGCATCAGTGATCAGCCACGCGCAAGTCCAGATGCTATATGCTACTCACAACTCACACATCTCGTGGCACATCAGTATCAAAGTTTATGTAATACACTAAACTAGTGGTAGTCTCCTAACTCTAGGTCCACATGTAATCAAAGGATAAATAACAAGGTACAACTAATATCATTGAGCAGACAGTAAATTTGGAATTGTAAATATGGTACAGCTAAAAGAACTGAAAATAAATATACAGTGATATGCAATAAATAAAATACAGACTAATTATAAACAGTAAACTATGGCAAGGTATCTTGCCTGGTGGGTCGCCTGGTGTGATGCAATAATCCGACAAGTCCAGTCTTGTCCAATAGCCATGTTCATTGTGTATGGTCTGAATTTCACGAGAACATAGGAGTGGAGATTAGTCATGATTAACTAAGATAGTTAAGAAGAATTTGTAGAAATAAATACATGTACTAATTTTTAAAAACTACATTTATAATCAAATTACGTAATTACTTGAAACATATTTTATTAATAAAAATAATTTTTGAGAAATACTTGAAAAATGTTTATTGTATAGTAATTTAGAAATTATGATTTACTAGTCAAAAAATTTATATTAGATGAATAAAACTAAATTAAATATTTTATAAAAATAATTTAAAATAATAATGATACTAATAACAATAATAATTATAATTATAATTATAATAATAAATAATAATATTAAACCCTAAATAAAACTATACAGCCCCTTTCCCTTTTAATAATAATAATAAGTAATAATACTTATATAATCCCCTAAAAATAACTAAACAGCTCTCTTTCCCTTTTAATAATAATAATAATAATAAAATAGTAAGAAATAAAGAAGGAAAGTGGAGAGAGAGAGAGTAAGAGCGAGGTGAAGGAGGATTCTCACCAGAGGGCTTGGCCGGGCTCCGCGAGGCGGCGACGGTGGCGCTATGGGCGGAAGGCGGTGGCGCGGGCACCTGGAAAGAAGCGGCGTCGACGGATCACAGAAAATCGGAGGGGGAGGGGCGCGCTGGAGGAAGCGCCAGCATGGAGAATGCGGTGAGGGTTTCCAAAGGGGCTCTTCACCGGAGCGCAGCGCCGGAGGGATCCTGGTGGCACGGCGGCCGGGTGGAGGCGGCTCGGAGGGGTCGATGGCAGAGATCGACATGCGCCGATCCAGTTTCGAGCGGCTAGCCGTGAGGTAGCCACGCGGCGCTCGTCGGCGCTGCGGGACGAAGGAAGAAGAGGCGGAGAGAGGATCTCTCCCGGTGGCTCGACCGATAGGAAATGGGCGATCAAACTACGGCAGAAGACAAGGGGGTGGCTCGTTCCGGTGTTGGGGCGGCGTCGAGTTCCGGTGCTCGGCTCGGATCAGATGGCTGGGGCGGCGGTCAGGTGAGGGTTAGGTTAGGATTTTGTTTCTTCTTTGATAATTTTGGTGGTGGTGGTGACTTGTTGTCGGGATGTGGGATGGTGAGGCTATCGTCGGCCCAGAAAGTGGCTGGTCGGAGGAACCCGACTTGTGGTGATGATGCTGACGAAGATGGTGGGGATTTTCGGTTGAAGGTGGCGAAGGTGGTTGATAACGATGGCAACGGTGGTGGTGTGGAAGGAGTCCGGGGTGACCATAGGGGTGGCTCAGTGTCGCTGGTCATGGCAGCGGTGAGCGGCCATGGCGGGGATGCCGGTGATGAGGTTGATGGTGATCAGGAGGTGGTCATGACGGTGAAGGACAGACTTTGGCAACAGCGAGGGAGGTGGACGACAGAGACGGCTAGGGAAATTTAGGGTTAGGGTCGGTTGTAGTATACTGATTGTATGTGTCGGGGTGTCGTGTCCTGTGCGACACGAATTCGGATGTCCGGGTGTGTCGGACACGGAGTTGGGAGAATTGTAAATGTAATAAAAATATAGTAGAGGGGATGAGGCACAGACACGATGCACCTGTTGTGGAGATTGGCTTGGTAGAATTTATTGATGAGTACCTCTCCTTATATAGGAGGTGGAAATTTCCAGTTGGATAGGGATTGGAAGGATTTAAATTTCCCCATAGATAATATCATATTAAATTAAATTCGATTTAAACTTTAAATCGTTCAAATCCAAATCAAGCATAGATAAAACCTTCACTCATTTAATTCGAATTCAAATGAAATCTTTTCTAATTTAAATTAGCATATTTAATCAAATATTAAAATCAACAAAATCTCAAATATCATTTTCATAATTAAATAAATATAGAAATAATTAATTTCAAAAATTACGATAAATACTTAAATATTTAATCATAAAATAGCTTTTGTAAATAACAAAAATATTTTAAATAACAACTTTCAAATTTCGCAAAATATTTGGAATATATTTCATATAAACCACAATTTCCAAATCACTACTTATTTTTAAACGACGAACAAAATAACTCTTTTTAAAAAAAATAAAAATATTTATCACATTTATTTGAACATGTACTTTCCTATATAAAACAAAATTTATAATAAAAATATTTTTCTAAAATATGTACCTCGACACATATTCGCACTCGTCGAACAAATACAAAACGCAAATCTCGCACGCTACCCAAATACAACAATACGAACTCGTATGGAACGTGCAGATACGAAGTACGAAATAAATATAAAAATATTTTTAAAAAAATCGTAGTAAAATTTTAGGGGGTTTACAGGGAGATAGGTGGAAGTCTCCATATGTGTTTGCTGCCAAGGAAATAAATGGGACAGTTGATTTAGAGAGAGGTATATGCAAGTGTGGCTTAACTAAATCTCTGCTAGGGCACTATGTACTATAGAGCAGTAATGTACCAGGGTTACTTGTGTCAGTTATGACTAATGTGACAGTTTGCACGAAGCATTAGTTTCACATTGATACGTTAGTTATACATGATCAGTAAAAAGGTTATGCTAGGTAAACTGTGGAGCATGATCTCAAATTTTAGTCCAACCCATAGGAGGTAGAGGGTGTCCAGAAATAAGTTTTGATACCAATTAGAGACATATAGGTATTAAGGGCTTTTAAGTATCAGGCTCCAAAAGGTTACTATTAAACTAGTGTATGTATATATAGATACCCATACAAAGAGGGATAAACAAAATTAAGGTTGGCAATGAAGACTAGCACTCAAAACAGATTACAAGTAGAGACTACCAAGCCACATAGGGCCATTAGAAGTATATGAGTAATTGGGATCAGTTAAGGTATATTCATGGATGTGAATGCATATAGATAGATATGAATATAAGTTAATGGATTGACCTACCAATTGGGTAACTATTGGACCAATGCCCTAACCTGCTAGTTGTAAATAGAAGTAGAAATGACCAAAGGACCCAACAAGTAAATGTATAAGTTGCTCTTGCTTTTATAGATTGTTTATATTGACATTGTAAATGTACAAAACAGGTTACGTCGACCTTGATACGAATTCTAACCCGCATCCACAGCTCAGGACCATAGGCAAGTATACCTTGCCTCCCTCTACAGTTTTATTTACATGCATTACATTTTATTATCCAGTCTTTTTGACTATTTATGGCCATGTGCTCTTCATATCTTATACTGTTGAGTCGTTTCATAGATATATATATAGCCATGTTCACGTTTGGCCTTGTAGTTCACATTTGGAGTTGTTCTCACTAGTTCCTTGCTTGAGTCGTGTCATAGAACGAGTGCGTGTAGTTGAACTGCTAAATCCTTGTTATCGTTTACACAACCAGAGAGTCCACGCTCGGGACAAGGGTTGACCAGTTGCACCAGAGAGTCCACACTCGGGATGAAGGTATTTGTCGTGTTCATTGGCACCAGAGAGTCCATACTCGGGACGAGGGTATTTGCCTTGAGCTAACCAGAGAATCTACACTCGGGACAAGAGTTAGTGCTTAGTTCAAACCCGTGAGTCCACACTCGGGATGAGGGTTTAGTTTTCCATTGATCTCGTGTTTATTGTTCATTCGGCAGTTCATTTACGCGTAGTGTTCTAGTATCTGGGTTCATAGCCACTTGTCGTGTTTCTGTCTTTCTTGCTTATTTTTTACACATGATAAAACTGTTAGATAGGCATGTTTTTATGTATCTTGCTAGTCCTCTGAGGACCTGATGATCTCTTCAGGTTTAGCCAAGTTTGACTCAGGAGCGGACGAGCAGTTGTAAGCCAGCATCAGACCAGGGTGCCTTTGTAGTTGAGGTTGTTATTTGATTTGCATTTTAGACTCAGTTAGTTATTTCATGTCTTTGTTTTATTCCGTCTATTGGTAATGGATTTGTGTCCACCGGACATAACCTGGATTCTTGGAAACATTCAGTTTATATTCTTTATTACTCAGTTTTATGGATATTCATTGATCTTGGTTGTGTCTTGATTATTCTGTTGATGAGATATAGATTTCCAAGTGATTCTAGACTGTCATGACTTGTGTATATTAGACAGCGTTTTACCGCCGATACTGTGGCGTAGGCTGGGCTTGGACATGTTTCGTATCCGAAAAGCGGGTGCGGGTCGTGACAGAAGTTCTAAGAGCAAAGTACGAACTTTGTCTTAGATTTTTTTGTGGACGAGCACCCTGAATCTCTACTTTGTGCCTTCCCTCTGTGCCTCCACCCTCACCTTATATAAATAAGACAAAAAACTTAATTTTAGGGTTAGAAAATCCTAACAGTAGTCTACTATCATATTCGGCCATCCACCAACAACAAACAGTGTATATTATATTCCATCACCATTTATGGACGTCAAAATATGGTTAAATCAAATATTTGATACAAATTTATAAATCTAATTAAATAATATATTTAATATAGATTTCTAAATCATATCAAATTAAATCTTTTACTATATTTGGGCTCCAAAATTTGCTCTTACCAAATTCAGACTGGACTCCAATAATCTTTCCCTCCAGTGTGATGATAGAATGTTGACCCCATGGCTCCTCAACTGGACTCCATCCTTTTAGTCCCGCGACAGAGTTCCCGTTCTCCCATGTCACTGATCTCCGATCTTCCGAGCTATTTTGCATCTTCCTTCATTTATAGCTCCTCGACCATCACGTCGATGCTAGCTGCCACGCGTAGAACCTTCTACACCACTGGGATCCTGTCGATATCAATGACACGACCAAGATCGAAGTTCCTGACGATCAGTCTCAATGTAAGTCTCGACTGCCTGTTCCCGACTTTTGTCTTCCACCGAAAAGTGTTAACGTTCCGACAAGCCTCTTCACCCTTGGCTAGATCAACCAAGCTGACGGTGCGGTTCTCATGAGATTTGAACTCCTGAACCTTCCCACCTTCGTGTCCAAACTTGAAGCTCCCCCATACACATGCATCCTCGAGCAGAACATCACGCACTATAAATGTCGTCAATGACCCACAACTCCTCTTGAACTATGTGAATGATGATGCTCCTACCTCAGATTGAGTTTGCTACAAACCTTGATCTCCTCTATAGCTTTGAACTGCTAAAACGGATGTCGCTCCATAAAGTTTTGGCCAACCATATATCGCCAAAATTGGATCCGTAGAGCAACCTCTACCTGGAAATTGACCAACTGTCATGGGATCGGTAGACTGACTCTCAATCTTTGATCATCACCATCTGCCGCTTTGTCTCGAAGAATCGAATCTTCTTATCTCTCAAAGCAACTAGAAGCCCCTCCTCAGCAAGTTTTTGATGATCCACCTCCTATCGAACACCCCTTGAGCCTCCATTCGGTGTCTGTAGTTTGCTTGTACAGCTCAACATCTTGAGCCTGTACTTGCCACAACATAAATCTCTTCAAGCCAACTGTTGGAAATCCTTTACAAGCATCCAATCTTTGTTCCCAAACAGACTACGATAGCCATCATGTGTCAGCCTTCCTACCAAAATTGAGTTGTAGCACAAACTCGATAGATGTCGTACACCCCTGAGGATGAGCTTGTCACCAAACTCCGTCGTCAAGTGTACACCACCGATGCCTACAACTGTAGTTGTCCCTTTGTCGTCCATCTTCATACGTCCAAACTGCTGTCGTGGTATGACATGATCCTTCTATGTTAAATGGTGTGATATGACGCTTCCGTGTCCATGAGCTAGTCGCCATCATGATACATGCCACAAGGTTCCTCTACGTCGGTCGCTGTGATGATGACCTCTAAACATCGTAAGATCCTCCTGATTATTTTTGCCTTTAGCTTTCTCAGCTTTGATCTTCATGCAGTTCCTCTTGATATAATCCATTTTGCCACAGTAATAGCAGCCCTCATTGTGGTCCACAATCGTAAGATATCGAGAACTCTCCCATGTTATTGCCTGTGACTTAGGTCTTCCTTTCCCATAGAAGCCACCAGAGCGGACTCCTGCAATGATTCCACTTGCTTACTCCAGACCTCTTTATTCAATAAGCTACTTTTGACTGCCTCCACCGTGACAACTCTATCAGGAGCAAAGTTGCTCATCGACACCACAAACGTCTTTCAGCTTTCCGATAGAGAACTCAAGAGTAGTAGGGCCTGAAGCTCATCATCAATCACCATCTTCATCCAGACAGCTGATTGATGATACCCTGAACCTCGTTCAGATGTTGTGCCACTGGGGCACCCTCCGTGTATTTCGCTGATGAGTTGGTGAATAAGAAATGCTTGTTGTCAGCCGTCTTCCTTTCATACAACGAATGCAGCTTCTCCCACAATACTTTTGCCAAACTCTCTATGGACACGTGGTGAAACGGCGAATCATCGAACCATTGGCGAATAAATCCAACGGCCTTCCGATCCAATTGTTTTCAATCTTCAGTAGCTTTGTCCGTTGGCTTTACGCTGTCATCCTCCAACGGACCATACAAGTCCTTGCACCAGAGTAGATCATCTATACTTGGCTTCCAAATCACTCAATTTTTTCTATGAGGGTGATCATACGATTGTTCATCTGCTCTATAGACATAGTTGTCATAACCTCCAAAGCTCCGATACCAATTGTTGGGCGCATGCGGAAGCGTTTGCCAACCCACCTGATCAAAACCAATGCCCGTCTAAAGGACACTTAGTATAAAATTAAAAAATTATATGGCGGTGACGTACATCACCTGGATAAATTCTAACCTTTAATAACTCAGATAAAATTACAATATTGACAGAACTCAAGTTGAACCGTTTGGCCTAATAGGTTCAACCCCATCACCACTCTCAAGAAGAAAAACAGAATATTACAATTGAGGTCACTCACCACCCCGTAGCAATCTCCCCAATCGAAGTTGAAGACTTCTCGATTAGATCTTCTTATTCCTTCTTTCTTGAATGGCGAAGTCCTAAGAGCAAAGTACGAACTTTCTCTTAGATTTTCTTGTGGACGAGCATCCCGAATCTCCACTTTGTGCCTTCTCATTGTGCCTCCACCCTTACTTCATATAAATAAGATAAGAAACCTAATTTTAGGGTTAGAAAACCCTAAAAGTAGTCCACCATCAGATATTGCCGTCCACCAACAACCAACGGTGTAGATTATATTCTATCACCAATTATGGACGTCTAAATATGGTCAAATTAAATATTTGATACAAAGTTATAAATCTAATTAAATCAGATATTTAATGTAGATTTCAAAATAATATCAAACTAAATTTTTTTACCATATTTGGACACAAAAATTTGCTCTTATTAAATCCAGACTGGACTCCAACACGAAAGTATTCCATAACTATTCGAAAAAAGGGTTATATATGTTAGTGCCGGGGCACAATTTTTTGATGGAAAACTGAAAAAATAAAACAATTGTAAAAATAATGTTCCAACGCAACACTTCTAGGAAGGTTGCGTAAGTATAACGAAGATCTAAAAATATATCGTTATGATATTACGAGAATCTAAAAAGATTTCGTAACCACAGCAGCGAAGAAGATGACAGACGAAAGATGGAAGATGGCCTGCTGGGGTGAATGATCATCGTTGCTCAAAGCTTTATTCGCCCTACACGAACAGCTTTCAGGAACCAGCAAGTTCGTCGGAGAACTTGGAACACTCCTACTCTTCTGACAATCTAAAAGTGCAAAGTGTGCCAATAAAATGCCACATTATGCCTCATGAGCCCATGAGCCCGAGTCCGAGTTCGAGTCCGAGTCCGAGTCTGAGTCGCTAAGCCCCTACGAGGCTTAGCTCCCATGGAAATAAATTTCCCAAGAGCAAAAAGCATGAATGCTTTAATTGTTGATATTAGCCTTTTTTCCATTAGAAAAATAACCCCACATAGCAAACCCATGTGTACCTCCACACCACATATGCATCTCCAATAATAGCAAAGCTAATATATAGAGATACAACCTCTTTGTTTTTTCCGATGTGGGACTAAAGCTTTCTAAAGGAAAAACCAAAAACTCCAACAATCCCCCACATATCTCTATATATATGGTTATAAGTGTTCCCTATAGTAACTGTCCATCATGCATTAGGAGAGATGTCGCTGACGACTTAAATCTTCCCGTATGGGTCAAAAATTAAACTATAATACAAGAATGGACTAAGCCTTGAATTCTGCATCATAGCTGAAATTCTTTCCACTCACATAATGTAGTTACATATGCTTCTGGCTGCACATTAAAGGCCCTGTGCCAGCCTGGTTTCAGTGTATAATTTTGGGCGTCTACAAGTTTATCCTCAAAAGACGGCCTGATATCTCTTTGTCCATACACTATAGATGAGTTCATTATAAAAAGACATGGCATGAAGCGCTTTATGCTTCCCTTGCGGTGCTACGCCACCATGACATGGCTTAAAGCCGAGGCCTTATCCCGTACCGGGAACCTCATCGTAGTGTCATACTACTGTAGCATGAGGCAACCGCCTCTTCGTAGTGCCAAACTATCCAGCATGAAGCCTTAGGCTCCCTTGCGGTGTTACGCCGCAACGACATGGCTTGCAAGGCCGAGGCTTTATCCCTAACTGGGTACCTCATCGTGGTGTCGTACCACTGTAACATGAGGAACTCCTCCTCTTTGTAGTACTGACTACACCCCTCTTTATTTTTAACATACAACATTAGGCTAACTGCCTATTTGCGGTGCTACGCCGCTGTGACTTGGCCTGCAAAGCCGAGGCTTTATCCTATTCCTGGGCAGTACCCCACATATAGGAACCTCATTGTGGAGTCATCCTACTGTAGCATGGAGTTTCACTCCTTGTAGTGTTGTTCTACCGTACTTCCTGTAAAGCACACCAGGCATTCACTATGCATAAGAATTTATTAAGGTAATTAAGCCAACCTTCCCACAGGAACTGTTTTTTGCAGAAAACAACAGTAGACAACAGTGGTTATAGGTCCGTAACCTCTCCATGCCCAATAGAACATGTACCCACCGTTCCTGATATTCTTTCGATTAGTGGTCCTCCCTTAAACCAAAAGCTAGATGCCTAGTAGATAAATCTGTGAACTAATAGCATAAAGCTTTATGGTAGGAATACAATAATACAATATCAGAATACCTTCAAGCCTATTTTACAAGCTGTGTCATCGACCAGCTGGCGCTTGAGGCCCTTGGTGAACAGATCCGCCAGGTTCTCCTGACTCCGAACATCAATAACTGCAATAACACCTCTCTTGATAAGATCGTGTACTGCCCTGTGCTTCAACCGCACAGTCCTCTTCTTCCCGTTGAAGAGGTCATTTGATGCCACCGTCACAGTCGCTCGGTTGTCGCAGTATATCGGTATCGCCGGTATTTACGCCCCAACCATAGAAAGATCATACATGAGCTCCCGAAGCCATTCTGCTTCCTCGGCTGCGGTATCAAGTGCAAAGAACTCAGATTCCATGGATGACCGCGAGAGCATAGTCTGCTTCTTCGACTTCTACGATATAGAAGCTCCACCCATTGTGAAAATGAATCCACCTGTGGACCTCTCGCTCTCCACCTCTGAGCACCAGCTGGCATTACTGAAGCATTCCACTACCGGTGGATCTCCGATGTAGTACAGTGTATATGTCTGAGTCTTCTTGAGATATGTCATAACCCGTTTCACAGCTTTCCAGTGTTCATCACCTGGGTTGCTCGTAAAACGACTCAGCATTCCCACGACGAAAGCTATGTCAGGCCTTGTGGCATTAGTAGCGTACATCAAACTTTCGATTATGCTTGCATACTCCAGCTGCCTAACGCTTTCTCCTGAATTAGGCTTCAGCTTCAGATCATACCTGTACGGCGTATCGATCCCTGGAAGATTCCGATACCCATAACGAGTGATCATTTTCTCAATATAATGAGACTGTGACAGCGCTAGTCCAGTGTCTGTCCGGATGATCTTGATCCCTAAGATCACATCAGCTTCCTCCCAAGTCCTTCATACTGAACTTGCTTGAGATGAATTTCTTTGTCTCTATGACACAGCTAATATCCGTACCCAGGATAAGCATGTCATCCACGTACAGACAAACGATCACACCTCTTCTATCAGCGAACTTCGTGTAAACACACTTGTCCGTATCGCTGACCATGTAGCCATTTGACCTTATAACTTTATCAAATTTCTCATGCCACATCTTGGGAGCTTGTTTAAGACCGTACAAGGATTTCACCAACTTGCAGACTTTGTCCTCAAGACCCCTGATGACAAATCCCTCTGGCTGTTGTATGTAAATCTCTTCGGTCAGCTCGCCATTTAGGAAAGTCGTATTCACATCTATCTAATGTATCACCATCTTATGTATCGTTGCGAGAGCAATCAATATTCTGATGGTGGTCATCCGGGTTACTGGAGCATACGTGTCAAAATAGTCAATCTCCTGCTTCTGAGAAAATCCCTTGGCTACCAATCTAGCCTTGAACTTGTCAATAGTTCCGTCTGCTTTCATCTTCTTCTTGAAGATCCATTTGCATCCGATGGGTTTCGCTCCTTCAGGAAGATCAACCAACACCCAAGTGTTATTTGAGGTGATGGAATCAATTTCATTGTCAATCGCCTCCTTCCAGAAAACCGTGTCTCTGGTCTTCATCGCCTCATCATAGGTAAGCGGATCTGCTTTCACATGATAGGTGACAAAGTCACTTCCGAAGTCCTTCGGCCTCCTCACTTGCTTCGTTGACGGCTCAGCGAGATTTGGTTCAACCGTTGTTTGAACAACATCTTCTTGGACCACATCTTCATTGAAGACCTGCGCACCCTCATTGTTCTCCGGAACATCCGTAAGAACAATATTCTTGTGTCTTGCAAATTTGTCTTCAAAATATTCTACGTTGCGAGATTCAATGATATGATTTGACTCAATATCAAGAAATCTTCGAGCATCACTCTTCTTGGCATACCCCAAAAAGATCGTCTTAGTAGTCCTTGTCCCAAGCTTCTGAATCTTTAGATCTGGAAGCTTGACATATGCCAGACACCCCCACACACGAATGACATTCAAGTTAGGTCTGACTTTGAACCAGAGTTCATGAGGAGTAACGTCTGAAGTTGCTTGAGGCACTCTATTTAGAATAAAAGTGGCAGTCAATGCAGCTTCTCTCCAGTAGCACTTAGGAAGACCAGCAGTCAACAACATTGAGTTAATCATTTCTGTTAACGTCCTGTTCTTTCTCTCTGCTACTCCATTTGATTGAGGAGAGTACGGAACCGTAGTCTCATTAACAATTCCATGTTCTTTGCAGAATGATGCGAATTCATGAAACCTATACTCCCCACCTCGATCACTTCTTATCCTTTTGAGTTGTTGTCCAGTCTGCCGCTCAGCTTCGGCTCTGAACTCCTTGAACTTCTTGAATGCTTCATCTTTAGCCTTCAGCAAGTAGACGAACGCATACTTTGAGAAGTCATCGATGAAGTTTATGAAATACTTCATCCCGACCTTTGTAGAGAACTGTTTGAAGTCACAGATATCAGAGTGTACCAACTCCAGAAGATCTGTACTTCGATTAACCCGAGGAAAGGGTTTCCTTGTGATCTTTGTTTGAGCACAAACTTCACATTTCTCTACCTTACCCCCACACTTGGAGATAAGTCCTAGACTAGACATTTTGTTTATTCGTTTACAATGAACATGTCCTAGCCTATTATGCCACAACTCAAGAGTATAAGCAGAATAAGTGACTTCATTAATCACATTAATTACATTAGACTGACTTACAAGCTGAATTTTGAACATTACTTCGGTATAAAAATCTTTCCCGAAATATGTTCCTTTGATAGACATCACCATCTGGCCAGCATTGATGTCCATCCTGAGGCCTGCTTTGCATAGTAGGCCTCCTGAGATCAGGTTCTTGGCGATAGCAGGTACGAGCTTCACGCCTTGAAGCGTCAGAGACTTCCCCGAAGTCAGCTTCAACACCACCGTCCCGATCCCGAGCACTTCAGCTTGTGCCTGGTTCGCCATCATAACCACTTCAGAAGTAGGTGTATAGGTGGTGAACCACTCCTTACTGAAACAGACATGGCAGGAGGCTCCAGTGTCTATCCACCAGTCAGAGTCAGTCCTTACCGCATCAACCTGTGCAATCATAGCAACAATGTTAGTGATCATAGATACCTTACTAGGCTCTCCTTGCTCTGATTACTTGGTTTGTGCTTTGCACTCATTCTTAAAGTGGCCCTTTGTTTGCAAAAACAAAAGTTGAAGAAATTTATTGATACAAACTTTGTAAAAGATTACAATTTGAATTCTGGGAATGGTATAACTTTAGGAATCCAATCTAGATGACGATTGTTGTATCCCTTGGACGATGTGAACTCTGAAGACGAAGCCTCTGAAGTTGAAAACAACTCTGGAATTGAAGGCAAAAAGCCTCGGAAATTGAAGGCAAAAGCCTCGGAAGAATGCAGCAGCACTTGGGCAAGAACTCCTGAACTTTGAAGTCTAATCTCTCTATAATGTGATCTTTAATCTCTGATTATTGATCCCCTTTGAATTGAGACTTGAAACTCTATTTATAGAGTTCTGAGAAATAACTAACTTTTAGTTATTCTGGAATGTGCATAATGGATTGTGCAGCAGTTGGATTGCGCAATAATGGACTGCACAGGCAGTTGCTGGATCATGGGCCAACTGTCTTGGACACATGGCATCATTTGATTGAAATGCGCATGATCGTGCATAGATGGTTGCCACGAAATGAGCAATTGATGGCATAAATGCCACGTGTATTTTGTCATTTGTGTTGATAGAACGCGCACATTGAATTGCACAGGCTTTGGATTGCGCCAACTTGAATTATGCAGGAAATGGATTGCGCCAACATAGATTGCGCCAACCTGGATTGCGCTGCCAGCTGTCCTCGAGCGCCGTGCTGCACGATTAAATGAACGGTCGCCTCATTCTCTGTACTGTCAGCTGTCAGAAGATTTGATTTGTGTCAGGTAATGATGGTGATTTGCCACGTCAGCCTGCGCGCTTGGATGTGTGCGCAATCTATCGTACGCAATCTGAAGGATGCGCAATCTGATGTCTGCACAGTTCATCTGAAAGTTGTATTTCTTGATTTTCTGACTTTGTTGATGTGTGCAACTTGATTTTTCAGGACCTACACCCTTCTTGCCACACTTGAAGCAAGGCATTTGAGACTTTGGCTTCTTTTTATTGATAGAAGTTCCTTTGACTTTTAGATTGTCAGGGTCCTTCTTCTTGCTGTGGGAAGCCGCCTGCTTTCCCCTTGGTTCCTTGGTATGAACCATATTGGCGTTAGCCAATTGCTTGGACAGTGCGTCCACCTTCAGTTGAGCCCGCATCTGGTCCTCAACATAGATTTCCTGTAGGAGATCTTCAAGGGTGATCTCCAGCTTCTTCCTATGCATGTTTGCATAGAACTTGCTCCACCCAGCGGGGAGCTTTGAGACAATCCCTCCAACAACAAACTTGTCGGGGAGGGAAATCGCCTCATCTTCCAGCTTCTGTCGCAGTTTCAGGAACTCCTTCACCTGCGGCAGCATAGACTTTTCGTCCTCAAAGAACCACTTGTGATATTTTTCAACCACAAAGATTTTACTGCAGTTTTTGTCTTCTTCATAGAGCTTTTCTAGAGACTCTCATATGTCTCTAGCGATATTCTTCTTAGAATAGGATTCTGCAAGGGAATCCTCCATAGCATTCTGGATAAGCAGCCTGCAAATGCTATTTTCTCTTCTCCACTTGGCCTGAAGTTTAGTAGCCGCAGTGATTGCGGCAGTAGACCCAGTATCTGGAACGGTAGGTTCTTCCTCCAAAAGCACGTGATCTACGTCTTTGAGTTGAAGGGTGAGATATACCTTCCTCTTCCAGACTTGGTAATGTTCTCTATCAAACTTTTCTAACTTGCAAAAGTCAGAATTGAAGAGTGAAACATTAACGTTTTCCATCGTAGCAATAAAGCTTTGAGATTGTTAGTGCCGGGACACAATTTTTTGATAAAAAACTGAGAAAATGAAACAATTGTAAAAATAATGCTCCAACGCAATAAAGTTTGTATCAAATAGTTCTTCAAAAGAAGCCCATTTTTAGTTCTTTAATTCCTTCGAAGTGTTCTTTACTTGCTTTCTTGGTGCACTTGAGAGAAAAACTTCTGAGCTCTTTTTTCCTTTCTTCTCCGACGATCTCAATGGCTCCCCGACGATCCTCTGCCGCCGCTAAGGGCAAGGCCCCCGCTGAATCATCGACTAGGGCTGCGCGACGAGCTTCTCGCCATGAAACAGCTCATCCAGCAATGATAGGTAGTTAACCTAATCAAAAACACTTTTTAGAGTTTTGATTTCACTGTTCCTTTTGGAATCCATCTCTTTTTAGAGATAAGATCATACTGCGCCACCCTTTTTAGGGTTCTGGTTGCACAAATCAGTTCATTCTTCATTTTTATGAAGGACGACTCTCTGTGCAATCGGTTAAACTGTGCTGACAAAAGTTAGCGCAATTTGCTGATTTGTGCGAGATTTGTCAGCGCAAACTGATGTCTATTTGTTTGCGCAATCTGATTATTTGCGCAATCTGATATTGCGCAACCTGATTTTGCGTAATCTAATTTTTGCGCAAACTGAATCTTTGATTTTGACTTATACTGAAAATTTTTGTTTTCTCTGTCTGATGCAGTTAATACTAGAGAAGACCTAGAATACGAGAACTTCGTAGGGACCCTTTCAGAATCAGAATATAAAGAGGACTTATCACATGTGCACTATCCTCAATATGATCTGCCGACCTCCCGTCAGGCCATTTTGATATCCCAGGATAATGAGACACTGCAATGTTTGATGAACGGACAACCTCTGGAAATGGCAGATGCTGTCATACATAAGAAACCATTATTCCTATTCGGTGAAGCTTTTGAGAAAAGTTCTCAACCGAGACCAAGGATGGAAGAAAGGATTGTCCATCAGACGGATAGATCTTTCTCGATACCAAATGTTCCATGCTGTCTCCCTTTATCCCGGTATGTTCATGCGAGCTATCCGAGGAAGATGGAATGGAACCTTACACCGTTCCAAGACGCCCGTCCAGGAAGAATTTTTGTGAAGAAGCATGGAGTTACTTTTGATTTCGATTTGAATTAAGGACACCTTATGACCCAAAACTGCCAACCAATTTTTGGACATGACCCAGTATAGGTCTACTACCCATATTTTGCTTGTTGACCTTGTATGTTGCTAGGTAGTAGCTTTGTCCCTGATTGTCGGAGGTTTGACCTAGGAGGAGTACGACCATCTAAATTTCGAGGATAAAATTATTTTAAGGTGGGTAGACTTGTAACACCCAGTTTCTAAAATTGGGATATTTTTGAAAAATTATTATTTTTATCATTTATTAGTGGTATTTTAGTCATAATATGATTTTTGGGTGATTTTAGTTAAGCTAAACCATTTCCAAAGTCATGACTTATGACTTTGTGACTTACTAGCAAAACCTTAGTGTAAACCCTAGTTTTTCATAACCTAGAGACTAACCATGATCATGTGAGCCTAGCCATAGGCTTAGAACACCAAATTAGTGATTTTGGCCAAAAAAGGGTATTTTGGTAATTTTCTAGAAATTATTTGGAATTATTTGCAATTATGTGTTTTTATTATTATTTAATTATTGATTAGTGTCATGTTAGTCCCTAACCTAGTTTAGCACTAATCTAGAGGTTAGCTACTAACCTAGAATGATAAGGGGATAGATATTAGTCATGGGTTAAAGTAGGATAAATATCTAGATATTATACATATGATATTTTCCATGAATTACTCAAAATATCTCAACCCTTTACCTAAAGTCCCTGCCTTAACCTAGAAGAAAGGTCAAGGACACCCCCCCCTTGCTATGGCCGGCCATGGGGTACTCTCCTACACTAGAGGGTACTAGTTAGGGCCTGCTATTGAGGATTTGAGGGGCTTTGGGCATCACCAAGAGAAGAGGACACCCCCCCACTTGGTGTTTTCTTAAGTTTTCACACAAATAGGTAAATGCCCTCAAACTTAGTTAATATCCTGATTTTTCTTCATAAATGCATGCATGTAGGACTACCATAACTGTGGGTCAAGTTTGGTAGGATTTAGAGTTGGTTTGGTGTCCGTATCGGACACGTATCCTAGCCTATAAACCCTTGTTTGGTGAAATGCCACAGAGGATTCGATTTTGTTAAAATGTAAAACAAATTACATGATCATGTAGCCCTAGACATGTAGGTCACATACCAACTTGACTGAGCACGTTTTAGTACTGTGTCCGTGTCCAAATTGGACACAAACCCGCTGTACGAGACTCGCGTACGTGCCCTGCTACCCCACCCTTCGTGCGCACTGCACAGAGCACTAAGACACGAGATAATTTACATGGACACGGGGGCAATGTCTGCGAACATGCCCCCAAAGTTTGGTGTCGCGTCGTGTCGTGTCGAGTAAGAAATCTCACTCGCACTGGACACGCGCTGTCAGCGCACACGCGCGCGGGGGCAACTTTGCGCGTATCGTGTCGCACAGACACGACACTTGGGTGTTTCGTGGTGACACGAGCGTGTATCCCTATACGTGGCATACACGAGGACACGAGCACGAGATGCGTCGTGTCCTGTGTCGCGAGCACGAGGCGTGCAACCGCATGCACGACGCGGTCTGGACTCGTGTATCAGTCGTATTTTTCACGACTGATACGGGGTTCGTATCGTGTCCACGAGTGTCGTGGACACGTGTCAATGAGTGGGTCGTATAGCCGTATATGTGGGCTACACGTGTGCACGACCGCGAGATGTGTCGTGTCTCGTGGTGTGTCCACGAGCGTGTGGAACGCGTGCACGACGCTGTGCACGCGTTACGTATCAGGAATTTACCCGAGTGGAGTTTTTGTGTGTTTGGACACATAAATCTGTGTCGTAGTGTCATGTCAGGGACCTAGGACACTAGGGTACACTATGGGACTCAGTTACCGACCAATTGATTCGAGCCATAGCTCAGTTTTGTGTGTGTTTTTGGGCTTACCTAGTTTCGAGTAAACAGTCCCTATTTTCCAGTTTTGGGATAAATTCCCGTTTTGCAAATTCGAGTTTTAAACCTATTTTTGATATGAATTATACATGTAATGGTATGTTTTTAGTATATAAATACGTAGTATATATGTATGTGTGAGTGTAGGTGAGTTTTGAGGATAAATGGTTGTGTATATTTGTAGTTGTGTGTGTATACACATGTATGTGTATATGTGCACTGTGTGTGTGTGTGTGTTTTGTGCATTGGTGGGGGCTATTTCCTGGTTCCTGGAATACTGGAAACCCCCCCTGCTGTACAGCAGCTCTCTCTCTCACTGTTCTCTTCTCTCATTCACTCTCTCTCTCACTCTATGTCTCTCTCTCACTTTCCTCTCTCTATATATATGTTTATATATATAGGTTTAGTCTATATATATATATATATATATATATATATATATATATATATATATATATATATATATATATATATATATATATATATTTGTATTAGGATTATATATAGTGTGTCTATATATAGATACTAGGGTGTATGGAAATTACATAGGCTATAGGCCTATGTGGTTGTTGTATATATATATATATATATATATATATATATATATATATATATATATATATATATATATATATATATATATATTTAAAAAAAATATATATATATATATATATATATATATATATATATGATATGATATATATATATATATATATATATATATATATATTTGTATAGATCACATATAGTGTCATTTTATATATATATGTGGGTGATTGGTATTGTATATAGTTAGGCATATATAGATATATATATAGGTAGTAAATAGACATGGGTATATCTATATATATATATATATATATATATATATATATATATATATATATATATATATATATATATATAAAATATATATATATATATATATATATATATATATATATATATGACTTCCTAAGTATAGGTTTATATAGAAACCTATAACCATTAGCCTATGGAAATCTAAGTCAATAGCCTATGGCCAAGGTGACTAGCCTATGGCTTTGGGGCTAACCCAATTAACCTAATGGACCTAAAAACACTACTTGTGACCCTTGTTGACTAAGGGTTGACCAAAGTCAACCTTAGGTCAAAGTTGACCTAGTTAACCTAGAATTGACTAGGAATGACCTAAAACAACTAGTTTGACTAGTTTGACTAAAACCCTAACTAGTTTGACTAGTGTTGACCTAACTTTGACTAGTTTGACATTAGAGTTAACCAAGAGTTGACTTTTGACCAGATTGACCTAGAATCATGTAGTATGCATTGTATACTTTATTTTACCATTGTGGATACATTATGACTTGTATTGCTCTGATTAGGAGCCATACACCTCTCCTCAGACAGTATATCCTCTTCAGACATTCAGTTATCAGGCGAGTACATTCTCTGACCGTTTCATAATTGCCAGGATTTATATTCTTGCTCTAGATTACTTTACTTGATGCTAACACGATTGTTATCACGGATTGGTACTATATGGATCTTTTCATGAGATGTTATCCCCCTCGGGAGCATCAGATACTTTTGTCACGTGTGTTTCACTTACATCATGTATCCCTTGCTTCTATTTTCATGTATCTTCATGTATCAGCTAGTGACTCATGTACTCTCATAATCACCGAGCCTTCATGAATCTTCATGAATCACTCACGTATCACCCAATTATGGGCTTATCACGAATCTTAACGTAACATGAATGGATCCTTGTGTATTGATTGGGGAAACGGGGGAGTAGAAGTGGACATGTGAATAATTCCAAAGTAGTGTAATCATGTGCAAACTCTGTAGTATAATCATGTATAAATTCTAGCCATTCACATGCCTATCTTATGCTCTACATCACTAGCCACTTACAGTTCTCTATATACAGTAGATATTTTCTTTACAGCTATCTCTTTTGCTACTTGAATCTTCCTTCAGCAGTTCCTGTATTTTACTCTATTGTATGCTTTATATTTCCTATCATACTATGCACTGCGTGAGATGTATTGTGCTCGTTCCTGTCCTGACTGGACCTGTTGAAAATATTACAGAGGATGATGATGAGGCCCTGGTGTCTACCTATTATGGAGCAGGACTAGATGATACTTATGTTGTGGACCCTCAGCAGGATCCACCTGCAGTTGAGGATGCTACCCCAGTAGTCTAGGCTAGTTTAGCTAGACAGTTATTTCTGTATTACTATTTTGTCTCACATTTTGAGTTGTATTTCGAGACGTTGAGATGTATAGACTCTTAGACTTATTCTGTATATTGGGTCGACATTCTGGATATTATGTTGTACTAGACACTTAGACTTATTCATCTATGATATTGTTCTCTTGAGTTACTATCTATCTATCTGTCTTTCGTTCTTCTACCCTAGATGTGATTGAGATGTATATTGTTATGTCACCTCCATTCGAAGAGTATAAACTGTACAGGTACTTTGGTATTGTTAGATGATTGACCTAGGACAGCGTTCTACCGCCGACACTGCGGCGTAGGCTGGACGTACCCACTTCTCGTGCCCTTACTCTAGGGTGCGGGTCATGACAAAGGGGCCGAGCAAGAAGGATATGTTCTACAGCTCCTCAGAACGGTACAGTGTTTTGTTGAGAGGTCTGAAACCCGGTTGTATTCCGCCGGAGAATTCTTCCTTGTTAATGCCCATCAGAACCCCAATTTTCGCAAATGAGTTTGCGAAGGTCGAAGAAAGATATCCTGAACAGGACATCAGACTAACTGGATTGGTGAATCCAGATTTTAAAAGATGGAGCTGCAAAGCAAATTGGATTCTGACCAAGTTTGAAAGCGAACTGCAGCAAATCAACTTATACCAAGCAGTGCATGCCACTGTCTATGGTTTTACTTCGAACCTTCACCTGTTCTTGGCTCTAGCAGAGAGGTACAATTACAGAACAGGGACCTTCATGACTCCCGGCAGAGAAATCGGGTTTGTACTTCATGAGATGAAGTACATCTCTTACTTGCCAATGGGAGATGCCCCATATGAAGAATTTGTCCCAACAAATGATGAGTTGGACAGACTCCGGAGAGAGAATACAGAAATGATAGCAGTCTTCGAGGAACTGCTATGCCATTATAAAATCTGTTCTCTTTTCTATAAAAGTGCTACATCAAACACTTGCTATTCCTTGAAATGGCTACCATATCTGTTCCTTAACCACATTCAAGAACCGAAGACCAAGGAACATGATAGATGCTATCCTGATTTCTTTAAGCCATTGAGCAACACAGAAGTGATGAAGTTGATGGAACAAAGTGGCGATTTTGATAAAGAGATGAAGGATGATTATCAATGTCCTCCTTTGAAGAAAGGAGATACTCTCGAAAGCTATCTGAGAGTAGGATATAGACCGATGTCAAAAGAAGCCCAATTAGCAGGGTTTCTGACACATTGGCTCCGTCGGTTTGTAGTCCCGGGATCCAGTGCTGTAGACCGCTTCCATCGCGGTGTTCTTTTTGCTGCCGTTAGATTAGTCTTCGGCTATAAGATGGATCTTTTGTCAGCAATGACTTGTAAGCTGAATGCTGGTCTTCGTCTATACGTCGATCTGATGCTGAAATCCAAGGGTGAAAAAGAATTTCCACGGTTGGAATTACCATACACATATCTATTTGGGTGGTTGCTCCTTCACCATCCCACTCTGATGGATCCCGACATGGGACCTGTCGACGGCAGCTTTTTACGGAGATACTCTCATGGTAAATGGAAATACACTACTCTGAGAGATTGTAGATATGCTCTGAACTTGAACAAAGGATGGAACTTTTACTGCACCCATTCTCCTGTTGGTTACGAACAAATACGGACAAATATGATTGACTCGCAGATGCATCCTCTGAGCCGTACAGCTTTTGAGTGGTTGAAAACAATTCGACTGTCCCTTTTGGTGTACCGGTTTGAAGATGAATGTTATTTAGAGCCATATCTCCCCAATCGATTTGCTCGGCAGTTCGGGTATGACCAGTTCCATGTGGGGAATGCTATCACATGTCTTCAGGGAAAGGGTTATTTGATAGATGGGGCCCGAGCATGGGCTTATTATAATGCTCGAGATACGAAATCGACGTTCTCGATGCCTGTAAACAGCAATCATAGCCCTCGGATGCTATTTACATACTCAGTATTCTATACATCTTCGAATACCTTTACTGAGAATTTTAACCTCACGAATAGCTTCGCGTCTTCAACAAGATTGAAGAGGGGAGGAGTCGTCATGTCGCTCATAGGAAATGATGAAATATATGAGCCAGAAGATGCACCTTTGGAAGCTTCAAGGGATGTTATGTTCCGTCAAGAAGTTAACGCGCCACTACGTGTCTCTTTGAAGGTGGGCAAATCTCTAGCAAAAAAGAGGAGAAGAGAGGAACCTCCCGCTCCAGCAGCAAAGAAGAAATTGATCTTAGATCATTCTTCTGAAAAGATTACCACTCGATCTCAATCTCGGCAGCTGGCTGAGACAATTCAGCAAGAAGAGGCCACCACACCGACCTCTGTCCAAAGACAAGTCGAGACTGTAAATATAGAGAGCCCTGAGAGGCCTCTGAAAAGAAAGAAGCTGGCCCAAAGAAGAAATTAAGCCCTGTCTTCAATGGTAATGGATGCTACAGCTGGATTAACTTTGCCATCTCCCACTCCTATTTCAGAGCCTAGGAATAAAACTCATAGTCCAGAACATGGAGAAGAGATCGAGCAGAGGAAAGATCTTGATCCAAGAACTGAGGTCGAAGAGCCCAGAGGAAGTATTATGGAGGAAGTGGAGGAAGAGCAAAATGTTGTACACTCTCTTCTACCTACTCGGAGATGATTCAACTTTCGCCTACTCCTAGAACCCTCCGCGAAGAGGAAGATCGCGAAGTGATTGCGGCTCTAAAATATTGCAGCTACAGCCCTCTGGATGACTATGGTGACCAAGCTGCAACTACCAGCAGGAATGCACCAGAAGAAGATGAAGATGAAGAGAGCTCTTCGTCTGAGAATATTGATGAATATATGCAAGATCTTGAAAGAGATGATGAAGAGCATATATCTTCTAATGCTGTTGATGATACCTTGAATCCTGAAGAGGATGTTGAGGCTCCAGAAAATGCTGCTGATACCTTCAATCCTGAAAAGGATGTTGAGGTTCCAGAAAGTGCTGCTGATACCTTAAATCCTGAAAAGGATGTTGAGGTAACAGTATCTCCAGAAAAAGCAGTAGATGAAGAAGCTCCGGAAGAAACTCCCGCTACTGACCCTCAAGGTATATAATGAAATTAGCAATTTCCTCTTAAATAGTTTGATAGCTAACATCTTTATTTGTATTTCCTGCAGATCTTGAGACTCCTCTAGCACCTCCGACGTGCACGGACATAGTGCCTATAACGACAGTGGTTGTTAGTAGCAGTCATCATTTATCATGTGGTTCTGAAGCGGACAGTAGTCAAGCTGTTATGGCTGAAGCTACTTCTGCTCGGCCAGAGTCTATTCCAGCAGATGATAGGCTCATTGCTGGATTCAACCATGGTAAGATAATTTACGTCTTTAATCTTCTTGGATAATAGCAAACAACAGGCAAAATGACAATTTTTACTTTTTGCAGAAGAACAACCAGGAGGGGCAACTAGCTCCACTTTGGCTCCTTTGTTCAAAGAGCCCGCTGTCCAGACACGAGAGATTGAACATCCTGCGGCCTCGTCATCAACAGGAGTGGCTGCAACTCCTGGTGCTATAGCAACTAATAATCTTGTGATCCAATCTTTTACCAGATGCTTTTTTGAATCTTTGGGACCTCTAGTAAAAAGAATGATGGAGAAAGAGGGTACTAATTTTTTTATGGTTAGGGGTCCAACCTCTCTCTTAATAAGAGCTATCCGAAAATAAGGTAATGAGGCTCAAGCCACTCTCCTGGATCATATTTTGAATGAATTAGAGATTTCTATCAAAAGCTATAAAGAGCTCAACCAAGGAGACATAAAATCTCTAGTGCAGGTAGAATTCGAGCAACTGGCTCAAGCAGCTGACATTGAAAGGGTCAATCTCCAGAATCTTTTGGAAGCCTTCTCTGCAAAATCTACTGAATATAACTCCAAGCTGGAATCAGTAACCTTGATGGCCGAGAGAAAAGAGAAGAAAGCTGCTGAGCTGAGGGCAGAGATTGCTCGTCTCCAGAAGGAGTTAGAAGACGAAGTTGCTGATCATCAAATTGTAACCCAATAATTCAATGCCCTGATTCAGGAGAGGGATGAGTATGTGGAAGCTCATAATGCTGAGATTACTCGTCGAATGGTGGCCATGCCTGCTTTCAATGAAAAAACTGGGATGGAAGAAGCCAGAAGGAGGGTGATGTCCACTCGTGAAGAACGGCTGCAGACTCTAAAGCAGCAGATTAATAATTTGATAATACCTCCGTCTTAGTGGAACATTTTTGTATCTTTATGTCTTTTGAAGTATATGTGTTTTTGTAATGTCTTATATTTCGATTAATAAAAGACATTTTTGTTGTGGCTCCATTATTTGTTGCATATCTTGTTCAGATATAAATAATAGAGATAGAAAATATATTCAGAGGTACAAGACATGATATATTTCTTGATAATTTTGTAGAAAATAATTATATTCATTATATCTGCTCAGAGGTGGTATGGACGTGGCAGAATATACTGAATATTATTATCTCAATCGACAACTTAATCGAAAAGATAAGTTGCTGATATGGATGTGAGATGAACGAAAAAACCGTCAAATGATAGGATGAACGGACAAACCGTCAAAATGGATAATAATGAACAGATGAACCATCAAATGATGATTAATGAACGGGTGAACCGTCAGGTGGATGTGAATGAACGGGCGAACCGTCGGATGAATGTGAACGGATGAACCGTCGGGTGATAATAAATGAACGGGTGAACCGTCAGGTAAATGTGAACGAACGGATGAACCGTCGGATGAATGTGTCGCTTCATTATTTGGAGAATCTCTGTCTATAAATAGAATAGAAATTTAGCAGAAAGGAGCACTTCCACTTTTCTAAAATGTCGTCTGGAGATGCACCCAAGAAGACTGAACTAGCCTCGAAGGTTGAGAAGGGCACTGAAGAATGTCCTGTCGATCCAGTTCAATCAAAGGAGGAAGAAGTAGGCGAAGATTCGTCTGCACCCAAGCCACCGCGAGACATCCTGGACTTTTTGTTTGAACCATGAAGGACCGAAGAAGAGGAGGCCATGAGGATGGCCGCTTGCAAATTCCTAGTGGGTTCCAGCAAGGAGGTTCTCGGCTCTTTTGCTGACCGTATTTTTTAAAAAGACGGCAGTGGTCCTCGTCCAAATGTAGAGAAGGATGATAGTGACCTTCCTTAATATCATGTACTATCATTAATGATGAAATAAAATTTTATTTATGAACTTGAACTTGTCTGATGATTTACAAGCATTTACATTTATACATAATACTTTTTAAGGAACTTGCCATTGATAGGCATCATTGCAATTCGTCCATCCAGTTCTGAGAGTTGATAAGCTCTATTTGAGAAGACTTTGCTTACAACGTAGGAACCTTCCCACTTTGCATTGAATTTGCCTTTGCTCATATGAGTCATAGTCATAGGACGTCTGACTGCTAAAACAAGTTCTCCTTGTTGAAAGGCTCTGACCTTAACTTTACGGTTGAAAGTCTTAGAAATGCGAGCTTGGTATAACTCAATATGTTGTTGAGCCATTAACCGCTTCTCATCAAGTGCCTCCAATTCTTGAAGTCGAAGAAGATCATTGTTCTCTGTAGTGAGCTCGTTAGCAATGGAAATCCTTAAAGAAGGAATTTGAAGTTCCATAGGAAGAACAGCTTCACAGCCATATACTAAAGAGAAAGGTGTAAAACCTGTGGGGTTACGGACCGTAGTTCGATAGGCCCATATACATTCGCCAAGCTTTTCACTCCAATTTCATTTGTTAGTGGATATAAACTTTTTAAGGAGCTTGATAATAGTTTTGTTGAAGGCTTCAGCTAAACCATTAGCGGCATGATTGTAGGCAGTCGAGGCGACGTTGTCAATCCGGTGATCATCGCAGAATCTGGTGAATTTCTGGCTGATGAATTGTGGTCCGTTGTCATGAATGATTCATCGAGGGACACCAAATCGATAAATGACATGGTGTTTGACGAAGTTGATAACACTACTGATCTTGACTTCAGCCAAGGGTATAGCTTCAGCCCACTTAGAGAAGTAGTCTGTTATTGCTAGAATGAACCGATGTCCTCTAGAAGAAGGAGGATTAATAGGACCTATGACATCCATGCCCCAAGCTTCGAAAGGCCAGGAAGCGGCTGTCGGATGTAGAAATTCGGAAGGTTGATGAATGAAATCTGTATGGATTTGACAGGCTCGACATTTCCTTGCATATTCGATGGCATCTGATACTATAGAGGGCCAATAGTAACCTATTCTTCGGATGCGATCCTGTAGTTTAGGACCGGGCTGATGTGCTCCGCAGACACCGTCATGAGCTTCACGTAATACCTGTTTTGCTTCCTCACCAGCTAGACAGCGTAGAAGGAGACCGTCATAAGTCCGCCGATAGAGAGTCTTGGTGGTTTGATTGTAGTAGAACCGTAGAGATCATCGTCGAATACTTGTAGCTTCCTTAGGATCTTCAGGGAGTATGTCGTGAACCACGAAGTCGATGAAAGGAGTTCTCTAATCTTCATTGATAACATTTATTTCAGCAAAATTACTGAACTCGATGTTACGATTGTTTTTCACACAAAACAATTCTCGATTAGAGATAACCACTACTTGTTGTCTTCTGATGGGAATGGCTAAGACTACTGCAAGATTGGCTAAGGCATCTACTTCAGTATTGCAAGCTCGGCGTACATATTCAATAAAGAAAGCTTTGAATGATGTAGCCATGTTGATTGCTGCTTCAAAGTAAGGTACCAGATCTTGATGACGGACTTCATAAGTTCCTCTAACCTGGTTGACAACCAGCTTAGAGTCGCCGTAAACTTCAAGATATTCGATATTCAATTGCTTGGCTAATTGAAGACCGATGAGTAGAGCATTGTATTCTGCTACATTATTGGAACAGGATTCATCTAGAGAATAAGCTCTTTGGATAGTTGATCCGTCTGGAGAAACGAGAACAACTCCAACTCCTGCTATAATAGCACCATTGGGTCCGATTCTGGATGCTCCGTCAAAGAATAGACGCCAGGTTGGAAATTCTTCAGAGATCATGTTGACTTCCAACGTCTCGTCTGGAATTTCATCGTAAAGTTTGGACGTCTCTGGTACGGGATGAGCCGCCAAAAAATCCGCCAGTGCTTGACCTTTGACAGGCTTTTGAGGGACATACACCATGTCATATTGGGCTAAAAGAATGGCCCATGTAGCAAGCCGAGAGTTGAGTGTGCTAGGCTTCTTTATTAGTATCCGAAGAGGATTGACTCGGGATATGACATGAATGGTTTGACCAATGATGTAATGCCTTGTCTTTTGAACGACAAACATAAGGGCTAAACATTCTTTTTCAACCAGACTATAACGGTGTTCAGCACCAATCATAGTACGACTGAGATAGTAGATGGCTTGTTCATGACCTTCTTTATTCTTTTGGGCAAGTAAAGCACCCAATGAATGGTCCATAGCACAGACGTACATTAAGAATGGAATACCTGAGATTGGTGGCACCAAGACCGGTGGGTTCATGAGGTATCGTTTGACGTCTTCGAATGCTTGTTGACATTCTTCAGTCCAAATAAAAGATACACCCTTCTTCATTAGTTGAGTGAATGGTCTGCAGCGTCCAGACAAGTTCGAAATGAATCTCCTAATGTACGCAAGTCGACCTTGGAATCCTCGTAGCTCTTTTAGGTTACGTGGAGGACGCATCTCTTGAATGGCTTTGATCTTCTCGGGATCCACGTGTATACCTTTAGAGGTAATGACGAAGCCGAGAAATTTGCCACTAGAGACACCCAAGAATGACTTTGTGGGATTCATCTTGAGCTGATGTTGACGCATGAGATTGAAGATTGTTCTCAAATCTTGGATGTGATCTTCTTTCAGACGACTTTTAACAGCGATATCATCAATATAACATTCGACTGTTTTACGAAGATGTTCTCTGAAAATGGTACTCATGGCCCGTTGGTAAGTTGCACCAGCGTTCTTGAGACCAAATGGCATCACTGTGTAGCAATAGACTCCCCGAGGAGTGCGGAAAGAAGTATGTTTTTCATCTTCAGGATTCATCTTGATCTGATTGTATCCAGAGAATCCATCCATAAAAGATATTCGCTCAAACCCACAGGTATTGTCAATCATGACGTCCGTGATAGGGAGAGAAAATTCATCTTTCGAACATGCTTCATTAAGATCCCGAAAGTCGATGCAGACTCGGACTTTAGCGGTTTTCTTCAGAACTGGAATAACGTTGGCTACCCAATCAGGATGTTGTTCTTCTCGAATAAAGCCACAAGCGATAAGTTTTTTAACTTCATCATCGATTGCGTCCATCATTTCAGGCTCGAATCGCCGTTGTTGTTGTTTAACCGGTTTAGCATTCGGCAAAATGTTCAGTTTATGAGTAGCAATTTTGGGATCTAAACCTGGCATGTCTTTGTAACTCCAAGCAAAAACATCAATGTATTCTTTAATCAGAAGAATTAATTCTTGTTTATCTGCTTCTGGAAGATTTTTGCTAATAAAGATTGGACGAGGTGACTCGCTTTCTCCTACATCAACTTGAACTAGTTGATCTTCAGTAGGAGGTTCTCTTTGTTCGAATCGGAGTACCCACTGATTGTCCATCTGTTGAGCCCAAGGATCTGTTTCAGAACTTTCTTCAATATCCTCGTCATAACCTTCCGAAAATTCAGCGGAGACCATATTAGAAGATACGATTACACGATGGACTTCACCAATGCTAGTATCAGAATCCCATGACCTGGAATCAGAAGAGTTAGAATGTTCTTCGCTATCAGATTCAGAACCTGCTGGGGATAACATCGGAGGAGAAGCATATCTGAGACCTCTTTTGGTCCTGCTGTAATACATTTCTGACTTTCCTTGTGGAACAGCAGTACGGAGAGGAGTCTTTCTTCCCTTACCGTAGTTGAGGCCGCTTTTGAAGTCATAACCCATCTTTCGGACGATGTCTTTTGATTGTTGACTGTAACGACAGAATTGAAGATGTCCCGTGTCGTTAACTTTGCTGTCATCCGTATAGCTAAATTTTTGTTCCGGTCTTTTACTAAAAAGTATTGGACGTTCACCTTTCTTGCGAGCAGGAACAATACGATATGAATCTTTTGGGTGTTCACATGAAACTTCTGTTTGAAGAGATTGCACAACTCCCATTATAAATAATTTGAAGCTATCTAACATATCCAAATAGCTTTTAGTATGATAAATAACATCAGTATACTGGAAAGTAGATACTTTTTCATTAATTTATACATCTGTATTTATAGCAGGACCTTTAACCTTAGCAGGCTTGGTCAGATTGATTACAAGAGGGAGAGAAAAAGAACGTGGAGGAGGCTTGTTACGAAGGAGGTCAATAACAAGTGGCTCAGAAGAGGTGAGCTCCCTTTTTTCCTTGTTATGAGTTAAATCAACAACAAGTGGCTCAGAAGAAGTGAGCTGCTTTTTGTCCTTGTTACGAAGTAAGTCGATAATAAGTGGCTCAGAAGAGGTGAGCTCCCTTTTATCTTGATCGCCATCAAATGATTTCTTTTGGACTGGCAAGTGAATAGCCAATGGTTTAGAAGATTAGGGTTGAGAAACGCGTCCTTTGACAGGTATAATGAGAGTGTCATTGGGCACTGCTTCTTGATCTTCTTCAGTATCCATTGCCAATACCACTTTCATAAATTCCTTCTTGTACATACGAGCGTCGTTGCAATATGCTTCGACACCCTTGAAAGGATAAAGGTTTGCAACTTCTTTGTGAACTTGTCCTTTGTCATCAACATATTTAAAGCATTGATGAAGAGTTGATGGAACAATGTTATGTTCATGGAGGAAAGGTCTTTCTAGAAGAGCATTGTAAGAACAACCATGATTGTCGATGATATAAAAGGTCACCTTTGTGCGAAGATTGCCTATTTGGAGTTTTAGGCGAATCTTACCCAAAGGTTCACTCCTTTCTTGGTTGAATCCCAAAATAGTGGTGATTGTGCTTGAAAGACTATGCACTGGTATCTTTAATGCGTCTAGCATTGTCTTTGGCATGATATTGAGTGCAGACCCTGGATCTATCAGGATACGATCGACTTTCATTGAATCGACATACCCTGTATAATAAAGAGGACGATCATGTCTATTATCCTCCAGCAGCATATTATCCTGAGTGAAAGTAATATTTGGAATCAACTCCAGGACACTATGACAATGACGACAAGAGACCGGTTCAGCTTCCGGCTTTTTGAGAAGGGTTAGGCAAGTTTCAGCCTGCATCAGGGCTTCACTTAAAGTTTCTCGAGTCTCTTTAGAAAGGCGCAAGAGCTCGAAGATTGATAGCCTAGCCGGTGTATTGGCTAGTTGAGCCAATATATCAAAGTTGTACGGCTTTTCAAGTCCTGTAGGAGATGATTTCTTCAAAGGTTTGTCAAAACGGACTTGTTGCTTGCCTTTGTCAGCAACCACCGGCTTAGGAGGAATAGGTACTACAACTGGTGAAGATGTGGAAGGAATTTCTTCAGAGGAAGCAGGTTGTGCTGGAGCAGGTTCAGAAGAAGAGGCAGGATCCTCTTGAGCTTCAGAATGATCTTTTAAGTAAGCTTTTCCTAATCTGGTGCCTAGCAGAATTTCTTCGTCAACGATGGGTTCAAAAGATACCATGTTGCAGGTCTTTATCTTGCTTTTAGAACGACCTTTCTTCTTGGAAAAAGAGGGCACTTCGAATTCCGAAGCAAGATCGGGATGGATCCATATAATTTCACCGTTGTCAAGAGACAAGGGAACAAGACCTTCATTTGGTGGAAGCGGGAGATTCTCAATCTCAAGAGTAGCTTTGGAATATGAATGACACCGTGCTGTACCATTTGCGGAGGAAAGTCACCGAACTGGACCGAAACCATGTTTGCAGTCACGGTCTTCTCATCTTGCTGCAGAGTGACGACACCAGCATTAACAAGCTCTTGAATTTTGCCTTTGAGCACGTAGCATGCTCGAGTAGGATGTCCAATGAACCTGTGGTAGACACAATATTTAGGATGATCTGTCTTACCGACTTCATCAGGTTTCTTTGGGTCTGGGAGCTGAATCTTATTGCTTTTGAGTAAACATTCAAAGATGCTTGCAGTATCATTCTCATCGAAGGAATATTCTACTTTCGGATGAGGTTCCCTTGGTGGAGGTGCAAAAGGAGTAGGAGTGGATGTAGGCGGAGCCACATTGACAGCCAAAGATTCTTTATTTTGTTCAGATTGATGTTTAAAGTCTCTTTTGCTTTACGGTTGTTCTGGCGGTTGCCACCACCTGACGTCTGGTGTTCATCTCGATCGGGGTTAGACATCTGTACCCCCAATTGCTTGAACTTTTTAGCACTCACTTCCGCAGCTTTGGCGTTGACAATGAATGAAGGCCAATCTTGGAACTGGGTAGATCCTGTCCACATACTGATGATAGGCAAAAGATTTGCCTTATAAGTATCAATAGTAACAGCAGCTGGAGTTCCGGGAGGCATCTTCAAGGCTTCACGGCGGAACCGTTCGATAAAACTCTCAGCAGTTTTATTGTGTTTCTGTTTGATTTTGTTGAGAGCCGACATAGTCATGTCATTGAATCCTTCATAGAATCGTTCCAGGAAGATTTGCTTAAGACCTGAGAAGGAAGTGATACAACCATCGGGCAAACATCTGTACCAGTCATATGCTACACCGGCTAAACAACCGACGAACACTCTGGTAAGAAGAGCGTCATTTGGCTGGAGTTGAACGGTCATTACCTCAAAATGATTGATGAACTGGCTAGGAGATGTACCGCCATCAAACAAAGAGATCGTTGGAATTTTGTACTTTGGTGGGAACGGGACTTCTTTCCATTCAACTGGATAAGGCTGCTTGATTCCCAATCTTTGCAAGTTATCTTTCTCTTTGAAAGCTTCGAACTAGGTTTGTAAGAGTTTGACAGCTTCATTGGCGTCTTCAAGCGACGAAGGAGGAGCAGGTTGAGTTAGAGTGGTAGGAGGAGGAACAGCATTGTAAGCACTACCCCCAGCTCCTGATTGACTAGGTGTAGTTTAAACTTGTACTTGTACAGGAGGTATTTGAGGAGACACTACTCCCAGCCCAGTATTGGCAGGTAGTGAAGATGCTATGATCTCTGGACTCGCAGTAGGTACAGTTGGTGGTGTAGCATGTTGTGCCACAATGATAGAATGCATACTAGCAACCATTTCAGCCATAGTTTTTAGCTTGTCTTCTAGTGCAGCGATTCGCTGTTCCTGATTTAAAGAAGTTGAAGTATCTGGATCTTCATTGACAACATAAGCTGTCACTTCTCTTGGTACAGTGGAAGACACTATCTGTTCAGAGCTTTCGCTGTATGTATCATAGTCGGAGAAAGAGTCGTCTCCTGACTGAGAAGTTGGAAGATAACCTGAAGGGTTTTGAGAAATATTCCTTTGACCGATTGTGTCTCGGTTTCGAGAACAGGTATGTCGAAACACTCCTTCAGAAGATTCTTGGAGTAATTCTAAATACCGTTGACTTGGTTTACGAGGTTTGCCATGCTTAGAGCACCTTCTACCCCCAGTGTCTCGGGAAATCATGTTGATAGAAGCATACAAGACTTCATCTTCTTCCGACATAGCTTCAGATTTAACAAAAGTCAGACGATCGAAGACAGATCATTTTGTTGTTTGACAACAACATTGGATGATGACTTTGTGGTTGCAATGATGATCAGATGGTTGAACTGAAGGTGCTGAAACATTGTCTCATTTTTGTCTGAGATGTTCTCGGAGATCGGGAACAACAGCAGGACGAGGAAAATTCTGAGGGATCTGTTCTTTGATAATATTCGGAACATGATTCCGATTCTTCAAATATTTAGTCCCTTGAGTATACAGGGAAGTACTTACTTCATTGGCATAAGTGTCAGGATTTCTAACCCTGGAAATTTGTTTTTGATGATGTTTTGTCTTCGGCATTGGCTGTTTGCGTTTTACCGAAGTAGGTCAGTTAAGATAAGTTCTAAGATCAGCAAATTCACCTCCAGGGGTTTCTGTTTGAGACACCAGCAGTTTTTTCTGTCTGGAACGGGAAATCTTGAGAGTAGGGAGGTCCTGGAATTCTGCTACCGGAGTAGGCAGAATACCTTTCTGATCAGTACAAGTTTTCTTGTCATAAAGGAAAGAAGAATTCTTATTTGAAAGAGTTCTAGTACTGATTGGTGCCGAGGCACATTCAGATTGATCTTCTTCGGTAAAAACTGAAGAAGATTAAAAAAAGACCAAAGGGCATTTTCCTTTGTTTTGTGAAGCAGGGTTAGCTAAAGAGCATTTCCCTTTGTTGTCTTCCAAGTCATGGGACAAGGAAGTTTGAGAAAAGACCAATGGGCCTTTTCCTTTGTTTTGAAGAGGAAGAGGAATAGCCAAAGGACTACCCCCAGTAGATTGCTCAGGAGTAGCAGTGTTTTTGGGAAGAGGAGCAGAGCCTTTTCCCTTGTTATGAGAAGAAGAGAGTTTAGCCAAAAGGCTGTCACTCTTGGATTGTGTAGGATCAGTTTGCGCATGAATTGATGGCGCACTGGTTCTGGCCACAGAGACTGTGTTTTGCGCATCAGGAGTTCTTGCTATAGAGTACTTAGAGTGGACTCTGGATACTGGAGCATTGGTTTGCGCAGATAGATTGGCAGCCAATTGCGCCAGGGGCATAGGAGTCTTGTACTTAGCTAAGGCAGCATATGAAGTCTTCTGTGTATTGGCAATAACAGATTGCGTAGCAGTAGCAGAGACAGATTATGCAGCAGTAGCATAGACAGATTGTGCAAAAGTCTTGTTGACAGAAACTTTGGACTGTGCAGCAGTCTTGATAGCAGATTGCGCAGAAGTCTTACTGGCAGCATCAATAGATTGTGCAACAGTCTTTGGGACCCACACTGGGCACACTTTGCTTATGGCAGCAGTGGTTGCAGTGCGAGGAGTGGTCTTGGAATTGATCATGGACTCGTAGGCTGTCTGGTTGATCTTCACAACCAGTGTCTTCTGCGTCTTTCCGATAGACGCTATGTCATATTGAGTTGTCACTTCCTCATCGGAAGAGAAAGTCGTCCCTAGCAGAGTCGCCATTTTGTTTGCAAAAACAAAAGTTGAAGAACTTTGTTGATACAAACTTTGTAAAAGATTATAATTTAAATTCTGGGAATGGTACAACTTTAGGAATCCAATCTAGATGACGATTACTGTATCCCTTGTACGATGTGAACTCTGAAGACGAAGCCTCTGAAGTTGAAAACAACTCTGGAATTGAAGCAAAAAGCCTCGGAAATTGAAGGCAAAAGCCTCGGAAGAATACAGCAGCACTTGGGCAAGAACTCCTGAACTCTCTGAACTTTGAAGTCTGATCTCTCTATAATCTGATCTTTGATCTCTGATTACTGATCCCCTTTGAATGGAGACTTGAAACTCTATTTATAGAGTTCTGAGAAATAACTAACTTTTAGTTATTCTGGACAGCGCATAATGGATTGTGCAGCAGTTGGATTGCGCAACAATAGACTGCGCAGGCAGTTGCTGGATCATGAGCCAACTGTCTTGGACACATGGCATCATTTGATTGAAATGCGCATGATCGTGCATAGATGGTTGCCACGAAATGAGCAATTGATGGCATGAATGCCACGTGTATTTTGTCATTTGTGTTGATAGAACGCGCACACTGAATTGTGCAGGCTTTGGATTGCGCCAACTTGAATTGCGCAGGAAATGGATTGCGCCAACATAGATTGCGCCAACCTGGATTGCACTGCCAGCTGTCCTCGAGCGCCGTACTGCACGATTAAACGAACGGTCGCCTCGTTCTCCGCGTTGTCAGCTGTCAGAAGATTTGATTTGTGTTAGGTAATGATGGTGATTTGCCACGTCAGCCTGCGCGCTTGGATGTGTGCGCAATCTATCGTGCGCAATATGAAGGATGCGCAATCTGATGTCTGCGCAGTTCATCTGAAAGTTGTATTTCTTGATTTTCTGACTTTGTTGATGTGTGTAACTTGATTTTTCAGGACCTACACCCTTCTTGCCACACTTAAAGCAAGGTATTTGAGACTTTGGCTTCTTTTTCTTGATAGAAGTTCCCTTGACTTTTAGATTGTCAGGGTCCTTCTTCTTGCTATGGGAAGCCGTCTGCTTTCCCCTTGTTTCCTTGGTATGAACCATATTGGCGTTAGCCAATTGCTTGGACAGTGCGTCCACCTTCAGTTGAGCCTGCATCTGGTCCTCAACATAGATTTCCTGTAGAAGATCTTCAAGGGTGATCTCCAGCTTCTTCCTATGCATGTTTGCATAGAACTTGCTCCACCCAGCGGGGAGCTTTGAGACAATCCCTCCAACAACAAACTTGTCGGGGAGGAAAATCGCCTCATCTTCCAGCTTCTGTCGCAGTTTCAGGAACTCCTTCACCTACGGCAGCATAGACTTTTCGTCCTCAAAGAACCACTTGTGATATTTTTCAACCACAAAGATTTTACTGCGGTTTTTGTCTTCTTCGTAGAGCTTTTCTAGAGACTCTCATATGTCTCTAGCGATATTCTTCTTAGAATAGGATTCTGCAAGGGAATCCTCCATAGCATTCAGGATAAGCAGCCTGCAAATGCTATTTTCTCTTCTCCACTTGGCCTGAAGTTTACTAGCCGCAGTAATTGCGACAGCAGACCCAGTATCTGGAACGGTAGGTTCTTCCTCCAGAAGCACGTGATCTACGTCTTTGAGTTGAAGGGTGAGATATACCTTCCTCTTTCAGACTTGGTAATGTTCTCCATCAAACTTTTCTAACTTGCAAAAGTCAGAATTGAAGAGTGAAACATTAACGTTTTCCATCGTAGCAATAAAGCTTTGAGATTGTTAGTGCCGGGACACAATTTTTTGATGGAAAACTGAGAAAATGAAACAATTGTAAAAACAATGTTCCAACGCAACACTTCTAGGAAGGTTGCGTAAGTATAACGAAGATCTAAAAAGATATCGTTAAGATATTACGAGAATCTAAAAAGATTTCGTAACCACAGCAGCGAAGAAGATGACAGGCGAAAGATGGAAGATGGCCTGCTGGGGTGAATGATCACCGTTGCTCAAAGCTTTATTCTCCCTACACGAACAGCTTCCAGGAACCAGCAAGTTCGTCGGAGAACTTGGAACACTCCTGCTCTTCTGACTCCTCGGACGGACACGAACTCCCGTGCAAAAGCAACGCTGGTGCGGCACCTTTCCTCTCTCTCTCGAAGGCTACTGGAAGATCAGAACTCTATTTACTTGTGCTAAAAAACACTCGTAAACGTTCTGTGGTGGCTTCTCTATTTTCTGTAGTGTACTCTGCCTTGAGAGAGAGAGGATGCCTTATATAGGCCCTGCAGCAACTGTTCGGTTGCCACAAAGTTAGGGACGTGGTAACAACCACCGCGAACATGTAGCAACCGCCCAGAACATGCAAACGCACGTTCTGCTGCAAGTTGCACCAACTGCGCACACCCAGCGCTCCTTGCACTCTGCGCGACAGAGCGCGCACTGAACTGCGGCACTGCACGCACTGCGCAAACTGGGCATGCGCACCTGAGCATGCGCCAACAAAACGCCACATGAGCCCATGAGCCCATGAGCCCGAGTCCGAGTCGCTAAGTCCCTACGGGACTTAGCTCCCATGAAAATAAATTTTCCAAGAGCAAAAAGCATGAATGCTTTAATTGTTGATTTTAGCGTTTTTTCCATTAGAAAAATAACCCCACATGGCAAACCCATGTGCACCTCCACACCACATGTGCATCTCCAATAATAGCAAAGCTAATATATAGAGATACAACCTCTTTGTTTTTTCCGATGTGGGACTAAAGCTTTCTAAAGGAAAAACCAAAAACTCCAACAATATATAGTCCCACATTCTTCTTCCCAAGATTATATCAAATTTTACCTTCATCTCAATCTAAATCAAGCGTCGATGTGGCATCCAAAGATTACCATTTACGCAGGCGAAGGAGATGACATTCATACACAAGAAGCTTCTTTCAGCTAAAGAAGACGTTCATTGATCCAGCTCAATAAGTAATCTGAGATTACTGGTGGTGATTAATAAAGGATATCAAGTTGTAAAAACTTAGCAGTTCACAGTATTAACTTGATTAGAGAAATAGTTTAGGGTAGCAAGTCAAAGAATGATTCAGGGTATTTATAGTTGCAAATTAATTAGGCAAAGAAAAATTAATTATAAAGAGAACAAAGGGTTAATTAATTATATGTTACTTTGAAATCAAGATGTGGAACATGGGATTCAGTGATCTAATGAAATCAATGTTATTCTCATTCCGTGGACATTCCTTCATTCCTACTCTGCAGTCCATCGAACTTACCCAAATCTCATATTTAACCAATTAAACTAAAACGTTACTTTAGGATGTAATCGAGAAGAAGATTTAGAATGGCTGGGGATTTGAGGAGAAGGGGATGTTGCTTGACGCATCAGTGGCTTGTCCCCTGCATGAATTCACGTTAATTATAGCTTCATATCGATCCGATAGCCATGTAAGTATGTATGCTTCAGATCAAAGCTTTGACGCTGAAAGAAGTAGAAGCACAAACCAATATTATTATTATTATTATTTCTGTGATTCCACGTTCCTCCATTCCTAATCTTCAGCTCATTAAACTACGTATAAATATGGACTTTGGAGGAAAATGATGTTGGGATATGGAGAGGAAGGATGTTGCTTAACGTAGGAGTGGCCATGAGCTTGCATGGAATACCACGTTGGTCAAGCTTGGTTAACAAGTTATAACTTGTTAATTTGGAGTGGTAATAAGTGAACCCTATAATGAAGGATTAAGTGAACCATACTACAAAGTAACATATTCGTACTGTTGAAAGATATTAGAAATGTTGCAACGAAGAAATAATAATAAAACTTACTTTGTAACTCCAACTGCAATTCTACTAATTAGTTTACGTGCAGATACATTAGTTAGTAACTTAGGAGAGATGGTAGTTTCCTATAAGTTTTTTTTTAAAAGGTAATTGCATTAAAATTAATAGTTTCCAATAAGTAGAAACGGCTGTAAAGTGCAGAAAACCCTTCGTTAGATTTGCAACTTTTGCATAGAAAGGTCTTTTAGTTAAATTTAGCAAATAAAGACCCACACAATCTATGACTTCCTCGAAAAGCCCCCTACCGTATATTGATCATTAGCTTTGACCGTTAATGACATTTAAAAAAAAAAAAAAAAAAAAAACCTAAACTATCGCCCTTTCCCACAAGCCGCACCCCCCCTCCTCCCCCCTTCTCCTCCTCCTCCTTAGCCCCCCTCCTCACTCCGGCCAGCCCCACCTCCTCCTCCTCTTTCCTGCCCCCCTCAGCCCCTTCCTCACTCCGTCAGCCCCCCTCCTCACTCCGGCCAGCTCCCAATCTTCCTCGTCCCCGCCCCCCCTTAGCCCCCCTCCTCACCCCGGCCAACCCTGTAGCACCCAATTTCTAAAATGAGGATAATTTTAAAATTTTTTAATTATAATCATTTAATAATGATATTTAAACCATGTTATGATTTTTGGTAATTTTTAATTAATTTAAAACTATTTAAAACCACGACTTGTGATTTTGATGATTGACTAGTGTAACCCTAGAGTTTGGCTAAGCCTAGAGACTAACCATGACCAAGGGAGCCTATTCATGTGATTAGGATGACTAATTATAACTTTTTAGCCTAAGGGTATTTTGGTCATTTTGACAATTTTGTGAAATTGTAATTTTGATTAATTAAATATTGTGCTAATCTTTTAGTTAAGCCTTAACCTAGAAGTTTAACCTAATCTAGATTAGTCTTGAGGTTAGAATCATGGTTAGAACATTCCTACTAAGGGCCAAGGTTAGTAATATCTAGATATTTTATAGTAGGATATTTATCATTGGGATATTTGTAAAAAAGAAGCCTTGAACCAATAAGAAGGCTTGAAATTGGGTGGAAGAACCTCAACCACTCATCTAAAACCCTAACCCTACTCTTTTCAACAGCCATACAAGCCCCCCCCCCCCCCCCCCCCTCTCCTATAAGTGTCATACTTAGAAACATTTACCTCTTTTTATAATTTCTTAAAACCCTACTTTGTTCTTCCCTAATCTTCTCCCATAGTATCCAAATTGAGCCCAAATTGAGTCAAATCAATTGCATCATCATCTTCAACATTAGAGGAGACTTGTGGGTGCTTGCTAGCGAGGTTTGAGGACGTTTGAACCGTAGCAAATTAAGGAAGACGTCGAGTCGAGGCTCTTTACATTGAGTTTGAACACTCAATAGGTAAAACCCTACAAACCCTAATAAATTCTTATTTTCTTTCCATGGATGCATTCATCTAGGTATACCCTAGCTGTTGGTCAAGTTTGGTAGGAAACCGCTTCCATTTAGTGTCCGTATCGGACACGTATCATTGTCCTTGAATAAGTGTTTGATGAATTGCCTCTTAGGATTAAATGTTGTTTAATTTGAATTCTATTTTAATGAGATTATAGCCCTATATGTGTAGGTCACAAAACCCTAACTCTGAGCATACTTCGGGTATCTTTTTGTGTCCAAAATTAGACACGAACACGTGCACGAGACCACGGTTCACTGTCCTGCTACCTCATGTCCAGTTCTCACTGGACACGACACGAGACACCACCATTTTTGGTCAGCACCTAGGGGCAATGTCTGATATGCCACCCACAAAGTTTCAGAGGGACTCGTGTCGTATCGGACATGCAATCGTGTGAGCACGCGATTTGTACAGTTCTGCACGAGCGTGCAAGTGCTGTTCGATACGGGCTTCGTGTCCTTCGTGGACATGTCGTGATGGTGTTTCAGGGACACGTTTGGGTAGACCATCACCTGGCGAACCTAGGGACACGAGCACGAGCTCTCTAGTGTCGTGTGTCTTGTCCTGGGACACTCGACACATCAGCACGAGTTGACACATTATTTGACACTTCGTGTCCACTTTTGTGGACACGAACCACTTCCTGGACACGAGTACATGTATATCTAGTGTCTGCACACACTGTTTTAGGGTCACACTTTGCTATTTGATTCAATTTGATGTTTTGAGTAGGTTTTCTGATACTTAAACAGAGGTTCACTGTATTTACTGATACTTGATAATCTTTTCTGTTTTGGACACTTGTGTCCATTTGTTGGACACGAGGACACTCCCTCACATGTACAAGCATGCACACACACTCGACCCCCTCTGACACGTGTGTATGATTTGGTTTTCGAATGAAATTCGTTTCGAAATGGTGTTGTCTGATACATAGGTTCCTAATACACAGTTCTTGCATGTTTCAATTGGGTTTGAATATGGAAATTTAGTTTTAGATTCATATATGAGTACTGGATTTGATGTGGCGTTAAAAATAAAAACTGGTATTTGAAAACTGAGATTGGGTATTACTTATATGTTCATGTTGAGTATTAGTTTTGAATTGTTTTGGAGTTTTTCCAATTTTCGAGTTTAGGTTTGATTTTTGATATTGAAAACTGAGTTCTAAATGAGAAAACTGAGTTATATATATATGTATATATTTATATACAGTGATACATTGATAGGTTGGTTTTAATTTATGTATCAAATGGAAATTGACACACACACCCTTGCACCATTTTTGAGACACTAATCTACAAATACACCCACACACACACATGTATACCCCTTAACCCTCTCTATATCTCTCTATGTATAAATATATGTAGATATGCATGTATGAATGTATGTATGCATATATAAATATATGTATGCAATATATGCAAGCATGAATGAATGGAGGTAATACATGTATATAGGTTATATGGTATCCTAGTCTATGGTTTTGTTTGAGTTGGCCTTATAGAGATTGACTTAGATAGAGACCCAATTGACTTGTTGACTATAGTTTGACCAACCCATAGATGTTAGTTGACCAGTTTGACCTAGTAACTAGATGTTGACTTGGTTTGACCCAGAGTTGACCAAGGTTGACTATTTTTGACTTTGGTCTATATTGACTTAGAAATCATATGGATCGCATCATACACTTCAATTACCTTATTTCTGAATACATCATAACCTATTTTACTCTAAATAGGACTCTGTGACACCAGTTCGGACATCTATTCATATCAGTCATTCAGGGTGACAGGCGAGTATATTTTCTGATCGTTTCATACTTGTCAGGACTTATATTCTTGCTCTAGATTACTTTACTTGATACTGGCATGATTGTTATCACGGATTGGAACTATATGAATCTTCTTTTGCGATGTTATCCCTATTGTGTTCAACAAATACATATTATGATGTATGTTTCACGAACATATTGTATTTATTGTACACCCCTATTCATGTATACTCAGTGTACATCTTGTACTCCCATGATCACATGAGCTTCATGGAGAAACTATTGTACAAGGTAACGTAACTGGATTGGATCCTTGTGTATTGATTGGGAAGGGTGAGTAGGAAATGGTTATGTGATCAAAATCCCATCTTGTACAACTATTGTATATGTCCATTGTACACTCACGTATGATGGAGTTACCATTGTTATTGTATTACCTAACCTGTTTATATAACCATATTATGCTCTAAATCACTAGTACTTGCAGTTTTACTTATCCTATATATATTTTCAGTTATAAATTCTCTCTCATTTTTATGTACATCTTCTTACAGTTCATGTATCTTACTCTTTTGCATGTTTTATATTTTCTAACATGTTATGAACTGCGTGAGATGTATTGTGCTCGCTCATGTCCTGACTGGACCTGTTGAAAATATTACAGATGATGATGGTGACTGCCCTACCTTCTATGGGGCACATGAGGGTGACACTCAGGAGCCCGAGGAGCATCTAGTTCAGTAGAGGGTGCCTAGTCTAGTCTAGTATTTATAGTTTTTAGTTTGTATCGGATTGTTTCGATTGTTAGTTGAGACTTAGTTATATTCAGGACTTGTATTTATTTGTGTTGAATATCTATTTTGTGTGGTGTGATAACTCTATTTATATTCAGTTTTTTCTTTTTATCTGATTCCATATCGTGCTCTATCTTTCCTAGACTTGTGATTGAGATACAGAGTTGAGATATTATATTATACCACCGTACGGAGATGACAGATTTATATATCTTGTTGTTAGATGCTAGATGTTATAGATGACCTATACAGTGTTCTACCGTCGATACTACGGCATAGGCTGGACGTACACACGTTCTCGTGCCCCTAAACAGGGTGTGGGTCGTGATACATTTTTGTGGTGGCCTATGCAGGTCAATGTCGCAATTAGTGCGATCTCGTAATGGTGCTCGACTTAGAGTACTAATTACGAGCGTGCGACTAGGACATAGGATCTAAGATATTATAGGAGTTACTCAATCATATTTTAGTAAAATTCTGATCTTTAAATTATCATGACAACTCTTCTTGCATTTGAATTCAATTGTCCTTTTTTTATTTTCCTTATCATGTGACATATTGACCTCCTTGTTTCAATCTGTCCTCAGGATGACGATTACTCACGCTCAGGCAGCAGGGTCTAGTGTTGTTCCAGAGAGGTCTGATCCAGTAGGACCTCCACCTCCGGCTACGGGAGTAGCAGTCGAGGGAGCTGCCACCTCAGTTCCTATCCTTCAGGCAGGAGTAGCAGCGACTGTTCCAGGAGGTCTTCTACCTCCAGCTGCGGGACCGTCCATAGTCATTCCTGAGACTCTTCTACCGCCACCTCCGCTACCGACGGATGTACAACAGATGATTGCCCTTCTACTGCAGGTGATGCAGACCCAGAGGGCCCAGACAGGGGCACAGCAGCATCAAGCTGACGCATCCCACCGCCAGACAGAGGTTCTACGACAGAGTATGGAGAACTCCCACCAGCTGGCGATGACAGCAGTTGAGAGGGTAGTCTTGGATACAGTTCAGGGTGCCCCGGTTCAGCAGCAGCAGAGTCAGAGGAGGCCTGGCACATGTCTAGATTTCATAAAGATGAACCCGAGGGACTTCAAGGGTACCGAGGGTATCCTGTATGCAGATGACTGCTTGGAGGATGTCCAGCGGAGCCTGGAGTTATCAGAGGTCCCGAAGGGGCTATGGGTGACGTCTGCGGTTAGCCAGTTCTTTGACATCGCTTTGACGTGGTTTCGGACAAACCCTCAGGTGTCAGTGAGGGGTATATCATAGGAGGACTTCAGTCGGCTCTTCAAGGAGAAGTTCTATCCCGACGTGGCTCTTATAGCTTTAGAGGTCCAGATCGTCGGATTAGTGCAGGAAAACTCGTCGGTGGACGAGTATGCAGCAGAGTTCTTCCGTTTGAGTAGGTTTGCTCTAGACCTGATCCAGAATGAGGGGTATAAGGCCCGCAAGTTCAGGAGAGGCCTTATTCATGCGGTTCGCACTCGTACTTTCGGACGACGCGATGCGACCTTCAAGCAGATACTGATGGAGGCACAGATAGCTGAGAAGGACTTCGGCCTCAAGCCGAAGAGGGGCAGTGATGGCTTAGGGGCTAATTCTAGTGTAGGAGCCAGCCAAGCGCCCTCACATCCAGCAGAGGCCAGTTCAGCAGCCGTTTCAGGGCCAGGGACATATACTTCACCAGCAGGCACCCAGGCAGCAACAGCACTCTATATGTGACTTCTGTAAGAGGCAAGGTCACGGATGGGACGATTGCAGGAAGAGGAAGGGCATGTGTTTACTTTGTGGTTCAGCAGAGCATCAGTGTAGGGATCGTCCCAAGAACAAGTTACCAGTGACTCAAGCGACAGCAGGAGCTAGGGCTCCGATAGGGCAACAGAAGGGACCACCGTTGCAGACTCAGCAGCAGAGGTTTGTCCAGCATCAGCAGCAGGCCAGGGGAGGCCAGCAGGGGCGAGCTTTCGCCATGGCAGTCGAGGATGCACAGGCAGAGGAAGAGCTGATTTCAGGTTCCAATCTTTTCGATTCTATTTTCGCATTTGCCTCCTTATAACTGTCTTAAAATTTGATTCTATCCGTACCTAGTAGTTGATAAATTTTGTTCAGATGTTTCATTGTGATTTATTTTCTTTTGAGATAAGTCGTATGGGCTAGGTCACCTCGATTATGGGATCTAGAGTCTTATATAGTCATGTTAGCTGGCATAGTGAGGACATATAGTCAAATTTTGGACGTATTTCTTGGGTGTGGGAATTTAAGGTTTTCGCGGCCAAGCATGCGGCAATGCAAAAATTTTAAATACCATGATTCTAGAGGTATGTACTTTAGTCAAGAACTCTGTGAATATAGTAGCCTTTCTCACTAGCATGACGAAGATTCCGAGTATCATGATTTTGGACAGACGCATATGATTATCGGACTGTGTTTTGAGACTGTGATTGTTGGGGTGTTTGACCTAGAAGGAGTACGACCATTTTAATTTCGAGGACAAAATTTTTCTAAGAAGGGTAGACTTGTAGCACCCAGTTTCAAAATGAGGGTAATTTTGAAATTTTGTAATTATAATTATTTAATAATGATATTTAAACCATGTTATATTTTTTTGGTGATTTTTAGTTAATTTAAAATCACGACTTGTGATTTTGATGATTGACTAGTGTAACCCTAGAGTTTGGCTAAGCCTAGAGACTAACCATGACCAAGGGAGCCTAGTCATATGATTAAGATGACTAATTACAACTTTTTAGCCTAAGGATATTTTGGTCATTTTGATAATTTTGTGAAATTGTAATTTTGATTAATTAAATATTGTGCTAATCTTTTAGTTAAGCCTTAACCAAGAAGTTTAACCTAATCTAGATTAGTTTTGAGGTTAGAATCATGGTTAGAACATTCCTACTAAGTGCCAAGGTTAGTAATATCTAGATATTTCATAGTAGGATATTTACCATTGGGATATTTGTAAAAAAAAGAAGCCTTGAACCAATAGGAAGGCTTGAAATTGGGTGGAAGAACCTCAACCACTCATCTAAAACCCTAACCCTACTCTTTTCAACAACCATACAACCCCCCCCCCCCTCCTATAAGTGTCACACTTAAAAACATTTGCCTCTTTTTATAATTTCTTAAAACCCTACTTTGTTCTTCCCTAATCTTCTTCCATAATATCCAAATTGAGCCTAAATTGAGTCAAATCAATTGCATCATCATCCCCAACATTAGAGGAGACTTGTGGGTGCTTGCTAGCGAGGTTTGAGGACGTTTGAACTATAGCAAATCAAGGAAGACGTCGAGTCGAGGCTCTTTACATTGAGTTTGAACACTCAATAGGTAAAACCCTACAAACCCTAATAAATTCTTGTTTTCTTTCCATGGATGCATTCATCTAGGTATACCCGAGCTGTGGGTCAAGTTTGGTAGGAAACTGCGTCCATTTAGTTTCCGTATCAGACACGTATCAGTGTCCTTGAATAAGTGTTTGATGAATTGCCTCTTAGGATTAAATGTTATTTAATTTGAATTCTATTTTAATGAGATTATAGCCCTATATGTGTAGGTCATGAAACCCTAACTCTAAGCACACTTCGTGTACCTTTTCATGTCCAAAATTGGATACAAACATGTGCACGAGGCTACGGTTCACTGTCCTGCTACCTCATGTCCAGTTCTTACTGGACACGACACGAGACACCACCATTTTTGGTCAGCACCTAGGGGCAATGTCTGACATGCCACCAACAAAGTTTTAAAGGGACTCGTGTCGTATCGGATATGCAATCGCGTGAGTACGTGATTTGTACTGCACTGCACAAGCGTGCAATTGCTGTCCGATACGGGCTTCATTTCCTTCATGGACACATCGTGATGGTGTTTCAGGGACACGTTTGGGTAGGCCATCACCTGGCGAACCTAGGGACATGAGCACGAGCTCTCTAGTGCCGTGTGTCGTGTCCTGGGACACTCGACACATCAGCACGAGGCAGTGCATGCACTGTCCTCTGATGCTGGATTTGACACATTATTTGACACTTCGTGTCCACTTTTGTGGACACAAACCACATCCTGGACACGAGTACATGTATATCTAGTGTCTGCACACACTGTTTTAGGGGCACACTTTGCTATTTGATTCAATTTGATGTTTTGAGTAGGTTTTCTGATACTTAAATAGAGGTTCAGTTTATTTACTGATACTTGATAATCTTTTCTGTTTTGGACACTTGTGTCCATTTGTTGGACACGAGATTCTCCCTCACATGTATGAGCATGCACACACACTCGACCCCCTCTGACACGTGTGTATGATTTGGTTTTCGAATGAAATTGGTTTCGAAATGGTGTTGTCTGATACATAGGTTCTTAATGCACAGTTCATGCATGTTTCAATTGGGTTTGAATATGTAAATTTAGTTTTCGATTCATATATGAGTACTGGATTTGATGTGGCGTTAAAAATGAAAACTGGAATTTGAAAACTGAGATTGGGTATTAACTTATATGTTCATGTTGAGTATTAGTTTTGAACTGTTTTGGAGTTTTCCAGTTTTCGAGTTTAGGTTTGATTTTTGATATTGAAAACTTAGTTCTAAATGAGAAAACTGAGTTATATATATGTATATATTTATATATAGTAATACATTGATAGGTTGGTTTTGATTTATGTAACAAATAGAAATTGACACACACACCCTTGCACCATTTCTGAGACACTTATCTACAAATACACCCATACACACACATATATACCCCCTTAACCGTCTCTCTATCTCTCTATGTATAAATATATGTAGATATGCATGTATGAATGTATGTATGCATATATGAATATATGTATGCAAATATGTATGCAATGTATGCAAGCATGAATGAATGGAGGCAATACATGTATATAGGTTATATGGTATCCTAGTCTATGGTTTGGTTTGAGTTGGCCTTATAGAGATTGACTTAGATAGAGACCCAATTGACTTGTTGACTATAGTTTGACCAACCCATAGATGTTAATTGACCAGCTTGACCAAGTAACTAGATGTTGACTTGGATTGACCCAGAGTTGACCAAGGTTGACTATTTTTGACTTTGGTCTAGATTGACTTAGAAATCATATGGATCGCATCATACACTTCAATTACCTTAATTCTGAATACATCATAACCTGTTTTACTCTAAATAGGACTCTGTGACACCAGTTCGAACATCTATTCATATCAGTCATTCAGGGTGAGAGACGAGTACATTCTCTGATCGTTTCATACTTGTCAGGACTTATATTCTTGCTCTAGATTACTTTACTTGATACTGACACGATTGTTATCACGGATTGGTACTATATGGATCTTCTTTTGCGATGTTATCTCCATTGTGTTCAACAGATACATATTGTGATGTGTATTTTACGAACATATTATATTTATTGTACACCCCTATTCATGTATACTCATTGTGCATCTTGTACTCTCATGATCACATGAGCTTCATGGAGAAACTATTGTACAATATAATATAACTGGATTGGATCCTTGTATATTGATTAGGGAGGGTGAGTAGAAAATGGTTATGTGATCAAAATCCCATCTTGTACAACTATTGTATATATCCATTGTACACTCACGTATGATGGAGTTACCATTGTTATTGTATAACCTAACCCGTTTACATAACCATATTGTGCTCTAAGTCACTAATACTTGCAGTTTTACTTATCCTATATATATTTTCAGTTATAAATTCTCTCTCATTTTCATGTACATCTTCTTACAGTTCATGTATCTTACTCTTTTGTATGCTTTATATTTCCTAACATGTAATGAACTGCGTGAGATGCATTGTGCTCGCTCATGTCCTGACTGGACCTGTTGAAAATATTACAGATGATGATGATGGTGACTGCCCTACCTTCTATGGGGTACATGAGGGTGATACTCAGGAGCCCGAGGAGCATCTAGCTCAGTAGAGGGTGACTAGTCTAGTCTAGTATTTATAGTTTTCAGCTTGTATCGGATTGTTCCGATTATTAGTTGAGACTTAGTTATATTAAGGACTTGTTTTTATTTGTGTTGAACATCTATTTCGTATGGCGTGATAACTCTATTTATATTCAGTTTCTTCCTTTTATCTGATTCCATATCGTGCTCTATCTTTCCTAGACTTGTGATTGAGATACAGAGTTAAGATATTATATTATACCTACGTGCGAAGATGACAGGTTTATATATCTTGTTGTTAGATGTTAAATGTTATAGATGACCTATACAGCGTTCTACCGCCGACACTACAGCATAGGCTGGACGTACCCACGTTCTCGTGCTTCTAAATAGGGTGTGGGTCGTGACAAACCCCCTCCCCCCCCCCCCCCCCCCCCCCACCTCACTCCGGCCAGCCCCCCTCCTCCCCGCCCCCTCAGCCCCCCCCCCCCCCCCCCCCCTCCTCCTCCTTCCCGCGTCTCCTCCCCGCTCCCCTCCTCCTCCTCCCCGCACTACCGGAGAGAGAGGGAGAGGAGAGAGTGGAGGAGGGGTAAAATGGTCTTTACATATCCCACTTAACAGCAGTTAACAAAAAATGGACAAAATGAGCAGATTTTATACTTTTAGAAATTTTAAGAGCATGTGATCTTTTAGTGCAAAAAGCGAAAATGTAACGAGAAGTTTTTTGCACTTTACCCTATCTTTAATTACTCATGAACATAGATGGAAATCAATGGAATTCCAAATTAATAGGCACCCGATCATTTTTTGTATTGAGCATGATCCAGAAATATAAACTGCAATGTGCTAAGTGGGTTGGGGTGGATTATGTGTGGACTAACTCCTAAAAAAAAAATCAAAAAGAAAAAAAAAATCAGATAAAAAAAAAAAAAAAGAAAAGAAAATTTTAGGTGTTCCAACCCACCCTGCCCAGTACCTAGTTCAGGGCCTATCTGTTGGAGGCCTAGTATTTAATTGTCTAATTGGATTATCTTCGCATTGTTATGTATTTTTTTCATTGCATAGGAAGTAGATATATCTTTCCTAACTTATTGAATTCTTTATTACAAATAAAATCAAAACTATATTAGCATACTAATTATTCTCTAGGTTGAAAAGAAAAGGATATTGATCGATTGTTTCTTTCAATATTATGGATATAATTTTCCTTGCTATACCAAGATCATGTCAGAACATACTCTTTCTTTTTTGGGTGTCCTTTTTTCAAGTCGGACCGTGGCTATATAAGCCACCCAGCCGTCCGAGAGGGTATTCGAACCCAAGACATGTTTTTGGGCAGCCCCCAACACTACCACTAGGCTAGTGCCTTAAGGACTCAAAACATACCTTGTAATTTGAGATTAAGTTGCGATTTATCATGATTCTTTGATGTCATCATTTAAGAAATACTTTACTTAGTTACAGTCTTTTTAATTATTTTCTCGTGCTTAGATCGGATTGTAGTTTATGGAAGAAAGTTTATCCAAGAATGGAAGTTTATCCAATTACTTTCATTTTCCGAATAATCGTTTGGCTATCATTTTGAAAATGTCCATTAGTGGCTTTAGAGACACTAAAATAAATATGTTTAAGCTAATGTCAAACCTTTTGGCTCTCCATGAGTTATATACCAAGTGAAATTTTTGATAAATATAACTGCAATCCAATCTAACCTCAATCATTTGTCGCTTTTTTATAGGATTCTATGTCATTGCTGCTATGGTCCGCACCACTCTTAGTGACTGACCAGGAAGATTAATGGTGATATTAAAAATGCTATTTGTCCCTTTGAAATGTTCCTTCAAACTATTTTTTCTTGTGTGACAGCTTACGTGTCGTCGGACATCGCAGTTGACAAAACAAATTTTAAAATTAAAATTAACATTAATATTAAAATTAACACTAAATTAAAATTAGTATTAATATTAACATTAAAAGTTAAATTAAAATTAACGTTAACATTAATATTAACGTTAACATTAACATTTAAATTAAAATTAAAATTAAAATTAAAATTAACATTAAAACATAGATAATTAATTTTTTTGATTAGAATTTGCCATATCCATGTCAGTTGCCACGGAAAGAGAGAGAGAGAGTTCGGAATGACATTTTGGAAGTACGAATAGCATTACTCTCTCTTACGTCCTTTCTAAAGGTTCTTTATTCTCTTCTTACCTTGGACAACTTGAAAAACAATAAAATTATTTGGCCTAATATTTGCATGCTATGATTAAAAGTTGAATAATTGGTTAATCATCTCTTTATTATAGCTTAGTAAGAATTCTGTGAATTTTTTTTTTAATAATGCCACTAATATTGTAAATAGACCTACGGACCTGGTGAACTGCTGGACCTCGTAGAGAAACTTTATTCCAAAAGATTCCTTTGTTTGGTGATTATGATATAATGATCATTCTTTGATAGGTTTGGCATGAAAGAAATCTATAAGAAATGTTTGGCATGAAAGAAGAAAAAAGTTGATTCAATGTCTTGGAAGTCATTTCTTTCCTAATTTCCTTTGAGATGATACAATTATTCTGGATAGAAGATGGTTTCCAAATTCAAAATTCTCAACTAAAGATGAACTGAGACTATTGAGGAAAATAACCTATAAATGATTTTAGTGACGCTCAATTGCCTATCTAAAATAAAAGATAATAGATTCTTTTCTGATTCTATGTTCTTAACTTTGAGCAGCTTTGGTATCTTGTTATTGAATCGTCCATAATTATAATTTTATCCTGTAGAATTTACTAGTCTACTGTGACTAAAATTTGGCTCGAGTCTGCTTGATCCGTCCTTTGTCCCAATAATACAAGAAAATTTATTTTCATCAAAGACATGCCAACATTTAATTGCTTTAGAAATGACAAACATAGGTTGACGTCAGAAGCAAGAGGCTTACTTCACCCTCCCCTCCTCCATTCTCGATCTCCATCAACCTTTTCTATTATACAAGCGGTGCTATGTCCGCTCCCTCCACCTTTTGCGTATGTCTACTAGAGACATTTGCCAACAACTATTTTCTGACTTATTTTCCATGTTAGATGAAGTTAGAGGTGTACGTATATCATCATCGTCCTCCCGTTGTCTTCTTTCTGGTCACTACTAGACCGTGCCGATGTTCAATAATTAAATTTCAGCTTATAAAAATCGAAAGCCACCCGGCCGCTACTCTACATCCTTCTAATTTGAATCTAATGCCAGCTTCAATTGTTTGTTAACTATTAATGTTTGATGTAATTCAATTCTTGATAATTTTTTCTTTTTGTTTTCTTCTCTTAACTTCAAATTTATTTTCCATCTATTTAACTAATATGTTCTTTTAGAGCCGGTCCTGGCATTTAGAGGGGCATATTCAAAAACTGAAAATAAGGCCCTATTTTATGTAAAATTAATATGCAAATTTAATTTAATTTTTTTATAAAAAAAAACACATGTATATAAGTAAAATTTAATAAGAGAAATGAACTTTTATGTATGATAAGAATTATATTGATCCAACGACTATAAAGTTTAAATATTAGAACATACAGTTCAAATTTGTAAAATCTTCATGTATCTCTTTGGTGTCTCCAAAACTAGCAACGTCTTCTAGTAATTCTATTAGTACAAACTTGAAAAACAAATATAAAAAAAAAATCATATAAATCAAAATATAATAAATATGAACAATGAATGCAAACGTCAAATGAGAAAAAATAAAATATCAAACAAAACTAGTCTATAATTAAAAAATGTATGTAACATCAAAAGAAATGAATTAAACATGAACCATCAAAAGTAACCAACAACAACAACAAAAATCATCACTATAAAACTGTCCTCCTTATATTTGTAGAAGAAAAATCATTTATTAAGGTTCGAATATCAACTTTATGAAAAAAAATTATTCTCAATAGATAACAAAGTAAATACATCCAAAGATAATAATCCATGAAAATAATCTTAATATGTAAGAGACGTTACATAAAAAAAAAATACCAAAGTGTCAAAATAATACGTACAAAAATAATAAAAACAACGAATGAATATGGCAAAAACATAACTCTAAGCACAAGTAAAACACAAAAATAAAAAGTAATGACATCAAGTCTCCATGATTACAAAAAAGAAAAGTGTTAATCTCTAATAACATTATTCTACGTCTTAAAACGTGGCTTCTTCAAATTTAGAGAAATTTTGAGTGGCACCCTACTTTTGTTTACCATATTTACAGTGCACCCCACAAGTTTACAACAATGTAAGATACCTCTCACTTTTGACGTTTTTCCGTCCAATATGGACGGTCAACTGGGTTGACCCAAATTTTTTGACAAAAATACTTCCGACCTGTTGTCTTCTTCACCGTGTCTCTCGCCCCCCCTCGCCGCTGCCCCCCCCCCCCCCCCCCCCCCCGACCTCGCTGCCCCCGTCCGTCCCCGACCTTGCTGCCCCCCTCCCCGACCTCGCCGACCCCTCCCCCTCCCCAGTAGAACTAGAGGCCGCCGGCGAACGAAGCTGAGGGCGGACGAAGCGGAGGAGTGCGGCGAAGGACTTCGGGGACACGCGGCGGACGAAGTCGAGGGAGAGGCGGACGCCGACCGTACGCGCGAAGTCGCGCAGGGTCTCGGCGAGGTCGGGGAGGGGGGGCGGCAAGGTCGGGGAGGGGGGCAGCGAGGTCGGCGGGGGGGGGGGGGGGCGGCGCTAGGGCCCGACGAAGGGAGGCGGCGGAGGCACGCCGACGGCGGGGAGGGGGCAGACACTGAAAACATAGGGGGATACGGAAAAGAAGACAGGAGTATTTTGGTCAAAAAATGGTCAAAGGGATTGACCGTAAGTTGGGGACGAAAACCGTCAAAAGTGGGAGGTACCTTGCATTGTTGTAAACTTGTGGGGTGTACCGTAAATATGGTAAACAAAAGTGAGGTGCCACTCAAAATTTCTCTTAAATTTATTATTATTATTATTATTATTTGTTAAGTTTATTACTAAACAATTAAAAAAACTAAAGTGCAAGCATAAAAAGTAATCATGTTAATAATCAACTTAGTAAACAAAAGTATTAGATTTTTTTGGCACTAGAGGAGTGCTTCTTTAATAATCGTTTTAAACAAAATCTTTAAATCCTATATATAACGGGACCTAGAGGATTCGATCCAGCAAACTAAACAGCTATATTCCCCTGCTCTACCAAATGAGCTACAACCAAATAATGTTGGAATAACATTACATACCATATTTAATTCCCTCTAGGCTTAAATATCAAGACTTGAATAGGAAAAATAGTAAGGGCCTTCTAATGTAGAGGGCCATATTCCGTCGGGTTCAGGGTCGAGCCTTTGTTCTTTAGCATGATATTGCAGTAACAAATAAAACAAGATGAAAAAAAATTGGTTGATTAACAAAATAGCAACAATTGAAAATTGTTGACACGTATAAATCCTCTTATTTCAAGGATGTTAGAAAGATAACAGTAAAATACTTTTATTTATAACCTTAAAATGTATACCTAGCTTTTCATACTACCGCTTAGTATACAAAAATACTATGGCATACTCATGTTATATGAAATGAGAATGAGTCGTAGGCCCAACAACATAAGGGTAAGAAAGTTTGGTACTACATGTTAGAAATTCTTTTCTTTTGTCCGTTTGCAATAAAAATAAAAATAAAAGTAAAAGTAAAGGTTACCGACCTCCGGGGAAGTCGCGCACGTAACACTGTCATAAGAGTTAATCCGGGTCTATGAACAGACTGTCCGAATGCTCCTAGTGGAAAATTTTCTGCTCCACCGATATCTCTTTGTTGCACACAACCAGATAGAGTGACCCTTGACTTAGCTCTGCCCAGAGCAAGAACGAAGAATAGAAGAAGTTCGGAAAGACGAGATTTTTTAGAGGGATTCACTTAGGATTTTTCAGTGTATGGAAAGGAGAAGGAACGGTTCATTTTATAGGCATTCTCCAACGGACATGAGAGTTACTCCGATTTAAACCAGCTAATAAAGCACAATAAAAATGGATGTTACAAACGTTACAAAAATAAACATATGTAAAACATGTGGTTCATTGAATCTGGACAGAAATTAATGTATCCAAAATTTACAAAATTTAATGGTTTATAACAGTCAAAATTAAAGAGGAACAAAAAGATTTTTAGGGTCTCAGCCCGAACCCGAAGAGGAAATCGAATCTGCATTCGGTGCCCGCAGATATGGGCACGTACCCGCACCCATTACGCGTGCCGAACCTAACCGAACCGAGTCGGGCCAGGCCGGACGGCAGCGACGGCGCGTGCGTGTGGCCCCTTAGGGCTCCCACACAATACTTTAATGAAGCAAAATAAAACATGACAATATATGCACACTTACTCCTCCCACATAGCCGATGTGGGACTATAGAAATATGGAATTTTAGCTTTTGCTCACTCACATCCAACAATTCCCCTCCCTTCCCCCCCCCCCCCCCCCCCAAAAAAAAGGTCAAATTCCAAAGTAACAGAGGAAAGAAAAGTAAGAGAAGAATAAGAGAATTTTTGGACAGTTATATATTATGCATAAATGAGATGGACTACAGCCTTGAATCTCACATAGTGACTGTTGTCTTTGTCTGAAAAAAAGATTGATGGACTACGCCTTGAATCAGTCTTCTTGAACAGATTCAAAAAATAGTACACATAATACGCTAGAGGTACTTGGGTCTATTGGATGGCGCGTTTGATTGGTCACGCACACTTTCCACATTCATGAGAGTTCTCTAGGATCGTCCTGTCCTATAGTCGCGACCTTCACGACCTCTCATATAGGTAAGTTCTCAAGGATTTTGATAGAGTCAACCTTGCATATCATGCTTAGACTTATTAAAAGTTAAAACTCATCCTTACCATATTACCCCGAAATACTGTCACCATAGGGATAGGGTATCCATGTACACATGTACAGCCTCTTGTGCATTTATTTTAAGAGAATTTAATCTTAAAGGTTAGTGTTTCATAATAGTCACCTAAGTCTAGCTTGTTTCTACCTATTGAACTGGCTTCTTGGGATCTTCAGTCAGACTCGGTTGGGTTGCCACTGCTGGTGACTAACATATGGACTTAATCCCATCTCCTTCGATGATACTAGGATTAAACTCCTAGACAAACTCTTCATCAAGAGTAAACAGACTCTTTGTCAAGAGATCTGTAAAGTTCTTTTTATGACTTTTATTGTCAAGAACCATATATTAGCCTTTTAGGCTCTTTTAATATCTTGAAACGCAGCTGTATGTACCTGTTCATCTTATAATTCATAAGATCATGCTTTTAGCATAATTTAAAATAAATTGTAGGTACAAAATATGTAGATCATGTAAAGTATAGAATGTCTGAGCCATACAGCTTCAGTACAAGATGCGACTGAAGATAACATTTCAGAGTATATAATACTCTTAGCTATGACAGATTTATTAGACAAACCTCAAAAGACGATAACTCCTCATAGACTAAAAAATATATCCATAAATGGATTGGATGTCATATGAGTCAGTTATCCAGTTTATATTTAAATGACATTCTCAGACATAAGAGTATCTAATATGATACAATTTATAGAATAACTTGTTTGACTAATTTAGAAATCAGACTTAGTGACATCAGACTCATGTGATTTCACTAATTAATGATATAAGTCCTAAAAATAGTGAGCCAAAACTCATCTAACTATGTTACCTCTTAAAGTAAAATACACTAACTTTTAACCTTGGATCTAATGATTTATATTTAGAAGCCACGTTTACAAAAAAAATGACAGTCTAGAATAATATTTTAAATGAGTTTGCTAATTGACCTTATCATATCATTATTTTATCAAGTTTTAATCAACTTGGGTTAGCAGTAGGGGCCGGTTTCCAGCTATCTGAGGTTTACAGGGGGACGATTAAATACTGTGTCGCTTACAACTATTTACACCCGGTTGATAGAAGGACCCTTTCGGCTTGTACCCAAAATAACCTTAACATTTTAAAACTTTAGATTTATAGGGATTTGCAATATCACTAAACTATTTTCTTTTGACTAAATTGTTTGAATGAATGAAAAGAATTATAATGTCACAGATTATATGCAAACCAATGCTTGACTAACATAATTTAAATATTGTAACAATATGGTCAGCTAAGGTTTATGCAAACCGACGTAGAAAAAATATCATATAATATCACTTCAATACAATAATGTAAAATACCATAATCATTTACAAATGATCAGGACTTATTATTAACAATACAAAAGATATGTTATTTTTATACATTATTTAGAAATATATAGTTTAATTATTCTTGCTAAACATTCATTAATATCAGAAAGACAGAGCAAAGAACTTTTGTTTTACGTACCTTCACCCTTAGCATGTTTGACCTTTTCCTAATAAGTCATAATCTCTAACACTTCTAGCTTAGAGAGATATAAATACAAAGATCATGTTTAGAATAAGTGAGTACAAAATTAATTTATATTACCGTCACCGCTAACATTTTGCTTCTTTCCAGAAAGTTAAAACATTTTTAAGGTCCTATCTTCAAGAAAATAGAGGTCATTATGAGATTATTATGAGTTGTTGATTCTTGAAAATGTATTAGAGGTGTCATATCCAAGATTATGTGGGTCTGACAACAACATAACATACTATACTATTGTACAAATGTAAGACTTTACAATTGCATGCTTGTATTTGGACATAAAGCAGAATTCATGGTTATTAAATTTAAACCATTGGATGCTCAAATAAATAAAGAATTCAATTGAAAATGTTAGGCCCGTTTAAAGAATCCAAAGGATTCAAGAAACAAAAGTTGAATAAAGTGCACAATATGGACAAAAGCATTGAAGTGCTTAAGGACTATACATACTTAAGCTGCTATAGTATTATAAAGATAAAATATCGTGACTAATATTATTTTTCTCAAAAATATATATTTTATTAGTCATCTCAATTGGTCCTTTTAAAAGATGATATCAACAGTATTGGAAAAAAACTCATTAGTGCTTATAAGATGACTTGATAAATGGTTTACTATGAAATGAGCAAGGTCAAACTTCATACTCTTTAAATACTAATACAGTTTGGAACAACATGATTTGTGTTGTGTAGTGCACATTTATATTTGGGCCCATATATTTCCAACAAAAAAAGACATCTTTCATCCATGCATATAGTAAATATATATTATGCCAACAAACTGTATTATGCAAGGTTCTATTTGATGAGTACCCATTGGAGAAAGATAGCCAAAGAGAGATGAATTATGAAGGTCTATCATGACCCGTGCCCTGTTTAGGGGCACGAGCACGTTGGTACGTCCAGCCTACACCGCAGAGTCGACGGTAGAACGCTGTATAGATCATCTAGAATATATAATATCTAAGACACAATAATATAATCTGTTATCTCCGCACGGAGGAATATAATAACAAATCAATCACATGAATCTAAGAAAGATAGGCACGAATATGATAAAGATAATGATGAAAATAGATAGACTAAAATAAATGTGGAGTCACAAACACCAGTTCAGAATTTAAAGACATAAAACAATTTCAAATAAGTTCTACAGACCCAATGTATCAAGCTGGAATACAAATCCAGACAAAACCTTGCTAATCTAAGTCACTATAGGCGGTGCGTCCTCTACGAGCACTGGATCCACTGGCAGGTCATGTCGTAGTCTCCATCTATGCCAAACTCGTAGAAGGTCGAGCAATCTGCATCTAAGTCCTCTGAAAAACAATATGGGGTTATCCTGTCAGGATATGAGCAAGTACAAATACCAACAACAGTTCCATGTGAATTGACAAATACTATAAGAGATAATTATAATAAAATATAAGATAAAATATCAAGACTGGAAGTAAAATAGTACAAGAGAACTTAATATCATATTATGGATGAGATATAAGGCAAAACTGGAATATAAGCAATGAAAGTAATCTGAGGTACGATGTAAACATAAAAAGTGCCATGAGATATTAGAGCGTTATACGATCGGCTTAGGTCAGGATCAGGCTATTCTATTTGACCGGCTATGCACAAGTAGTATAGTAGTGTAGAGGATTAGGCCGACCAAAATGGAAAGCTATGCATAAGTAGTATCAGATCAGGCTATACCCTACGTGTGGTGAGGGTAGAGTTATGCACAAGTAGTAAACAAGTGGAAGTAATGATCACATAACCTGTAATAACTCCCCATCTCCGAATAGTATAATAGTTCCAACCATGACACGTCATGACAATGTGCCAGTATCTACAGTCTCTAAAGTCATCAAACTATATGTCTACGGGTCCAGTTTGACGAGATAAACCCAACCGTATGTCTAAAGTTGGATTCTGGTGGGCCGTGCACAAATTTGTCCCATGGATCGGGTCACGGACCCGCCAAAATAGTGTTCCGGTCGACCATCTCAGAATCGGACCAAACTTGGCATACAGGACCAGAAAAATGACACGGTTCTGTTGGCAGAAGTTTGTCTCGATATGATGAACTTGCACAATGTAATTGACTAATGTAGAAAAGGGCCATACGAGGTATCTCGACGGATATACATCGATTTCGTCGCGCACACACAGCGAAATCGAGTTCCGTCTAATTCCACACATCCACATCACCTGTACGCGCCTTTTGATGCTTACAGGTTACGACCACGTCGTCTGGTTTGTCGAAGCGCATTCCGTATCGTAAAATTTTTCCTAAAATTTAGTTTTTGAAAAACAGATTTTTCCTTAACTTCACAAACAAATTACTCCTTGTATAGTGTATGAAGATTAAATCTACATGAAGGGTTTTGATCTCTTATAGGTTGTCTAGGACTATCTTCTTTTAGTTTTCCTAAAGTGTCGATGGATTGGCGAAAAATTAACTTCAAACATGGGTGTTTGGATTGGTCATGCTGCTATGTTTTGAGACAGGTTTTTGTCGATTTTGAGTCGAATTCCTGGACAGGTCTCTCGGCTATACTCAAACCTACCTTCAAATTTGGGTAGAGGGTCGACTAGGCTATCCAAAAAAATTTACGGATCAAGAAATAGTAGTGTATAACGGAAGAAAGATTATGCCAAAGTGGGGTACTTGGAAGTGGGTTGTTGCTGCGGCTGTGACTTCAACCCGCTTATTTCCGACGATGGCGGCCACAGTTGGTCGAGGCGACGTCGGGGTGGCAGCGCTGGGTTGCTGTCGGGGTAGGGTTAGGGTTTTGATAAAAATCCTCTCTCTCTCTCTCTCTCTCTCTCTCTCTCTCGATCAAAATATAAACGAAGGGGGGGGGGGGGGTCGGGTATTCGGCTGAAGTTGAAAGGGGGGGTCGGTTTTGCTGTTGTTGGCTCGGGTTGGAGTTGGCTCTGTGTGTGTGTTTTATTTTATATTTTTTTCTTTTCTTCTATTCATTACTTTAATAAACATTATATATATATATATATATATATATATATATATATATATATATATATTTTATATATATATATATATATATATATATATATATATATATATATATATATATATTCCCCATATATGAATAAATACTAAATAATTTATATATAAAAAAATCTAAGATAAAACTAAATATTTTGTATCCTTTATTAATTAAATCGATTAAAAGTTTTATAAATAAAAACTCAATTGTATATATATATATATATATATATATATATATATATATATATATATATATATATATATATATATATATATATATATATATATATATATATATACTCACCTTTATCAAACTACTAAGGTAAACACACTAACCCTATGTACATAATAAATATTTAATCAATAAAATAATGTAAATGACTATAACAGCCCTATCTAGGATAGTGGGGGTAAAAAATCTACCCTCCTAAAAAAATTTTATCCTTGAAATTAGAGCAAACTAGCACAAGAAGCACAAGCAAGAACAAAGAGAATAATACCTCAAGGCTCGAAGAGATAAGGGTAATGCTCCCGCATCTCGTCATCTCTCTCCCAGGTAGACTCACCTGGAGAGTAATGCCTCCATGCGACATGAACCAAGGGTATAATCTGGTTCCGGAGCACCTTCTTCCGATGATCCAGAATCTCTATAGGTTGCTCTGGATAGTCGAGAGTAGGCCCCACCTCTAACTCGGAATGATCCAATACATGGTTAGGATCTGCCACGTACTGCCTCAGCCGCGACACATGGAACACGTTATGAACTCCCTTGAGCGTAGGCAGCAAGTCTAATCGATATGCCACTGCACCGACCCTTTCAACAATAGTGAAAGGTCAGATGAAGCATGAACTAAGCTTCCCACCTCGGCCAAAACGAATCATGTCCCGTGTCGGAGAAATCTTCAGGAACACCATATCGCCAACCTAGACACAATACAAGACTCAATATGGACCCTAAAGAAAACAATCACAAGCAAGCACAAATAGAAAAACTGATACTAACCTCGAACTCTAATGGTCTCCGGTAGCTATCTGTCCAATGTCGTTGTCTATCCTGAGCCACCCGAAGTCTATCCCTGGTCAACCTAACCTTCTCTGCTGCATCCACTACCATCTCTAGGCCAAGCAAAACTCTCTCGCTAACATCGTCCCATGACTGTAATGCCCCGACCCGCAAGATGCCTTATGATGGATGGTTGGTTCGATGAAGCCTTGTTGGACTTGGGATTATACGAAGGATCGCTTGGAATTCTATGCGATCGTGGCGGGAATCGTTCTATGAATGTGAGTAGTGTTGAACCCTTCAAAGATCCTTTAGCTTCACGCTTAAAATAAGGATAGTATGCTATGTTTCTTGTTGAATTACTCAATAATACCTTGTATAGAATTTGGAAAGATAATGAAAGATAATAATCACCTGAACGTAAACTGTTGTGGCTAAATGAATTGTATGCTTGTACGATGTTGTAATGAATTGCTTGACAGGTGAAGACAAAGACCCAAATACTTGGGCGGTGAGTATGTTGAGCTTTGGCTCAATGAATGAATGACAAAACAGATGTTAAGACCCAAGAACTGGGCAGTAAGTATGCTTGAATTGCATTTGAATGAATGCATGCTAAACAGATGCTAAGTCCCAGGAATTGGGCGGTGAGTACATTGAGTTTGGTTGAAAAGATGTTTAGTATCAAAGATATGGCAAAAGGATTGGGTAACAACATTCTATTATCCTGTCGCCGATGTAGAATGTTGATTACGCCAAGACCCTGGATTGGGCAGATGATAATGTGAGCATTGGCTCAAGGCAAGATGGCTAGATGGCAAGATAGCAATACGAATGAGAATGATAGTTTTGCTTGGTTTTCCTTATCATGCATTATATGTTTTCTTCTTAGATAATTTGTATATAGTTGCATGGTCATGGACAACTTGTCGACAAGGTGGTTTCTTGAACGGTATTCCTGGGCCATGGAACCCGGTTCGTCCTAGGGGAAACCAATGCCGAAGTAGTGGCAGTACTGAAGTAGTAGCACGGTATACAGGACTTGCAGTGGGGCTAGCTACCTGCACTGGCAAGGGCGCTGTATACCTGTAAGACGGTCCAGGATGGCGTGTCGCCAGTGACCTTCATATAGATAGGTCAGGTGCTAATGATGTCTATGCAGGCAGAGTAAGTTATTACTCAAATACAGGGAAGGATGTCGGCTTTTGGCAAGAATTCACCTGAACGGTGATAATCATATTGAATCATAATATTGTTCCTAACAATGTCTTGTGCAGGCAGAGTAAGTATTATAAATGTACAGGGATGGCTACACGACCGTGGGTAAGAATCACCAAAGGATGATAACTGCATGCTTTAAATTATGTTGGCTATGAGATTTGCATGCTTTACTTCTTGTCGACTATAACATGAAATTGACCCTAAGGCAACGAGAAAGACCACTGTTAATAATGTGCTATAACATGATTACTTAGTGCTGTCTTCTTAGGTGAGTTGGGCCAGCACCGCTCGCTAGTACATTGATGATGTACTGACCCACGTTGTGGGCAATATTACAGGTGTTTGCTTGGAGGAAATCCTATGAATCAGTGCTTGGCATCGATGAATCGGATGGGTGTGCAGAAACTCTTCTTGCAAGATGATGTCTTCTGCTATACGGGACCTAATGTATGGAACAGTGGAACTCAGTTGTACCAGTGAGATTGTAGCCATATTGGCAAGTTCATTGTAAAGAAGTCGGTATATTCAGTTGTAGCCTAAAGGGCAAGTGTATACATTCAGTTGGCTATTTAAGAGCCTTGTAATCAGTTGTAAACTTTGTATTCCGCTGCAAGTCTTGTAATCCATTTTGATTATCAATAAGATACATTTCTTCATAAATTGTCTGACTTCAATTAATCTGCTTGGTTTCGCTGCGTTGTCGATATTTTCTGAGAATTACCAGGAACTGTAATGGTTTTGCCTTGTACAAGTGCAATCTAGACTTGTACGGCATCATACCCAGTGGCTAGTTTTCGATCCTCCGGGATCGGGGCGTGACATAATGGTATCAGAGCACGGCTTTATGTCCTTGGATTCCTATTCGATTTGTTTCGAATCAATATTGCTACTAAGATGATTCTAAGCTGCTTCCGCGATGAATCAAAGTTGCTTCTGCGAAATACTCAAAGTTGCTTCCGCGATAAAATCAAAGTTGACTCTATGATGATTTATAGTGCTTCTGCGATTGTTCTATGTTGCTTCCAAACTATTCTATGTTGTTCCCTTGACTGAAAGTCCGTTGATCATTCTAACCTCTCACTGGGTGTTTCATACAATAAGTCTAAATATGTGGGCTATGATATGTGTGCTTGTTGAATTTTTAAAAGATACCAAAAAGAATAACAATTATGCGATGTGATAATAAGTTTAAGATGTATGCTGGATGTTTTATGTATGGGATTCTTGAATCGATTGTTATGCAGCAATCGACAGTGGGTGATGGCATGGTATGTTGGAACAGAATGTGTATGGATTTCAGTGAATGGAAATCGACAGAATCTTGAGTCGATATTTGTGGTCAACATAACCACTGCAGGATGGATTGTCCATGTTGGACGTTGGTTTGATGCGAAGGAATATTGTGTCGAAAATAGCTTGAGCTCTGGGTGGTATATTACATATACCCTCGTCGTAATAAGATGTCCCTTGACCCTTGATGTGTTTATGATTTTGTGATTGCTTTACCTATAAGGTATTGGGTGGTATCGAATCGTAGCTGAACTTACGATTGATACATGACGGCTAGGAATGTCCCTTGATGATTAAGTTGGATGACCCGTTGCGAGATTTTGATGTGTTCGGATGAACCATCGCTAGACCTTGTCGGTTAGCATTAAGTTGGGTAATAAGAGAATTGAGAATATGAAATGAAAGCCTTGGTTGGAAAGAAAACGAATTTCAGATTCAGGAGAAGACTTGAATCAGTTGGGTAAGGAGGATGGTAGGCTTAGTAATGATGGTGTAGTGTTGCTACCGAAAGATTTTGCGAGAACAACTATGGACCGAATATTGAACGATGTTGGAATTGAGTAAAAGAAATTGCATGTTGGATATCGACAGAATTGTTGGCGATGTTAGACGCTTATCGGGATGTTGTAAATGATTTAGAAGATGCAGAGAGTTGCATCGATGACCGAAAAGATTAAGAATGGGTTTGAGAAATAGATGATCTTAGCACGTGGTGCAGTGTGTTTGAGAGAAATTGATGTCCCGAATTAACAAGTTGTTACCCTTGACTATTTTGAGGCATAGAGAATGAGTAGTTGTCCCTTGATGCATGAAAGAGTAGATGTTCCTTATGTGAGTTGAATGGCTGGAATACAAATAAGTATCGAGGTGCAGCGATATGTAATAGACCATGTCGGTAGATGATGTTGTCGCATGAATAACAAGTTGGGTTGAATATAGAATTGTTGGATTATGACTTAGCTGATGAGTTACGTTATATCCACTAAGATGACCGATATATGAATGCTAGATGATTGGTGCCATAGAGATTGGATCGGCACATGAATAGTAAATCTTCTTATGGAATCACAGGGAGATGATGTAAAACGAATATTGATAGTTAACGTGAATTGCTAAGAGATGACCGTGTTGGTGCTAGAGAATTTATAAATGATGCCTCGGAAGAAATACGATTATGTAGTTGCCTTATTTGTTGGTTAAGGAGTACAAGACCGTATCGATGATCTAAGAATGTGAAAAACGAATATGTCGCGAAGAGACCGTAGGAAGAGATCGCAAGTGATAAACTATTGAGATAGCAATATCGGATGATGACTCGAAATAGTTGACCCGATTGAATAGACAATTTGAGTACGATATGAGGATGCAAGTCGGATTTAACAAGTGATGATATGTCTATGCAAATGGAAATTGAAAGTTTGGATATTCGATTGATAAGTTTTATATGATAGCTTCGAGATTGACCCATAGAGTTATGGGATAGAATTGTTGGATAGAATTGTCGGATAGAATTGGTCGATTGCGGGTAAGTCTAGAATGAGACTTCGTTGGGTATGACTCGAGTATGAGTACGGGTAGAAAAATTTGAGCCAAGATTGTTGGCTAGTTGCCTAGATTGTTGGTTGGTTGCCTAGATTGTTGGTTGGTTGTCTAGAATGTTGGCTGGTTGCCTAGATTGTCGGTTGGTTACCTAGATTGTTGGTTGCTTGCCTAGAGTGTCGGTTGGTTGCCTAGAATGTTTGTTGGTTGCTTGAGTTTTAGATTGGTTGGCTATGTCCTTCAGTTGTCCGTGTCGGGAATAAGTTTATAAGATTTGGGGTGGTATCCCATGTCCCTAAGTTGGTCAGACCATAGAATTGCCCCTATGATGAGAATTGGTTGCCTCTAAGATAAGAGATAAGTATGTCCCTGATAGCTATACATCTCATATGAGTTAGCTGAATGTCTGGTTTAGCTTAGATTAGCTGACCGTAGAGACTTGATTGTATGCTAAGTTGACTGTTGGAAACCGTAGGATGTCCCTATTGTTGTTGCGTGAGTATAGTCGGAATGAGTAAGATGCTATAGAAGGTAGGCTGTGGAATGGAATAGATATTTAGGAAATTTGATGTTATAATGTTGGATGGGATGACGGATCATGTTGGTTTCGAAAATTGAGTTGCTTTTGTTGGATTGCTAGAAATTGTTGGAACTGGTTGGATTTGGTTGATTAATATTGAGCTGTGTAAATGAATGGTAGTGCCTTGAGACAGTTGGGATAATTTTATTGACCGAATCATAATTGAGGATATAAGTGTAATGACGGAATTGGATAGTGCATGTAGCCGAGATCGGCGAGAGCGAATGTGAATAGGAATGACCCTCGGGATTAATGTTGTTGGATATGAGAGTTGCTTATGCGAGAAGATAATAAGTTGGCTTGATCAATACAAGAAAATGTTGGAGTACAATAAGAAATATTGCTTGAGTGGAATTGTGGTACAATTTGATGGATGGTACGATTTGGATGATGGATCATGATCGAGAAAGTTACGAGTTGCAAACAAAGTGTATGGATACAAACGATGATGAGTACAAGATTTGACCGACGAGAATCGGTGTATCGAAATGAAATGTGGCTATGGGATTTACCAACTTTGGTGGCATGGATGACAATGAACTTGAAAGGAATAATTGATACATCTAAGTCTGAATATTTTGGAAATGTTGGATCGATTGTGGAAAATTTATCGAATTGGAATTGGCGACATCTATTGTCTTAGTAATTGGTTGGAATATTGAATAAACAAAGTGGGATTATACGAGATGCTCAAAAAGAATTACTGATGTTCAGAAGAGAAGTTACACCGTAGCTCGTTCATTTTCTCTATCACTGAACTTGGCTGAAGTGCATGTATTTCTGGGACGCCTAAAATATGTGTATGATTCCAACTAAGTGGTATGCTAAATTCAAACGAAGCCACGGGGATTATCAAGTGCTAAGGATTTGCACGAGTGTTGGAGGAAAGATCAAAGATGGTAAACTATGTTGAACTAATTGGGATGCTGTAACGAGACGGTACATTACTTGAAATCAATCGAGAGATTGCGGAGAAATATTAAGTGGTACAAGTTGATCATTGAAAAGTTTCATGAAAAGTTGATTGAAGTTTTGGGGATGAGTTTTGTTTTAAGTTTCGAGGACGAAACTTTTTCTGGGTGGTATATATTGTAACGCCCCGACCCGCAAGATGCCTTATGATGGATGGTTGGTTCGATGAAGCCTTGTTGGACTTGGGATTATACGAAGGATCGTTTGGAAGTCTATGCGATCGTGGCGGGAATCGTTCTATGAATGTGAGTAGTGTTGAACCCTTCAAAGATCCTTTAGCTTCATGCTTAAAATAAGGATAGTATGCTATGTTTCTTGTTGAATTGCTCAATAACACCTTGCATGGAATTTGGAAAGATAATGAAAGATAATAATCACCTGAACGTAAACTATTGTGGCTAAATGAATTGTATGCTTGTACGATGTTGCGATGAATTGCATGACAGGTGAAGGCAAAGTCCCAAATACTTGGGCGGTGAGTATGTTGAGCTTTGGCTCAATGAATGAATGACAAAATAGATGTTAAGACCCAAGAACTGGGCAGTAAGTATGCTTGAATTGCATTTGAATGAATGTATGCTAAACAGATGCTAAGTCCCAGAAATTGGGCGGTGAGTACATTGAGTTTGGTTGAAAAGATGTTTAGTATCAAAGATGTGGCAAAAGGATTGGATAACAACATTCTATTATCCTGTCGCCAATGTAGAATGTTGATTACGCCAAGACCCTGGATTGGGCAGATGATAATGTGAGCATTGACTCAAGATAAGATGGCTAGATGGCAAGATGGCAATACGAATGAGAATGATGGTTTTGCTTAGTTTTCCTTATCATGCATTATATGTTTTCTTCTTAGATAAGTTACATATAGTTGCATGGTCATGGACAACTTGTCGACAAGGTGGTTTCTCGAACGGTATTCCTGGGCCATGGAACCCGGTTCGTCCTAGGGGAAACCAATACCAAAGTAGTGGCAGTGCTGAAGTAGTAGCACGGTATACAGGACTTGCAGTGGGACTAGCTACCTACACTGGCAAGGGCCCTGTATACCTGTAAGACGGTCCAGGATGGCGTGTCGCCAGTGACCTTCATATAGATAGGTCAGGTGCTAATGATGTCTATGCAGGCAGAGTAAGTTATTACTCAAATACAGGGAAGGATGTCGGCTTTTGGTAAGAATTCACCTGAACGGTGATAATCATATTGAATCATGATATTGTTCCTAACAATGTCTTGTGCAGGCAGAGTAAGTATTATAAATGTACAGGGATGGCTACACGACCGTGGGTAAGAATCATCAAAGGGTGATAGCTGCATGCTTTAAATTATGTTGGCTATGAGATTTGCATGCTTTACTTCTTGTCGGCTATAACATGAAGTTGACCCTAAGGCAACGAGAAAGACCACTGTTAATAATGTGCTATAACATGATTACTTAGTGCTGTCTTCTTAGGTGAGTTGGGCCAGCACCGCTCGCCAGTACATTGATGATGTACTGACCCACGTTGTGGGCAATATTACAGGTGTTTGCTTGGGGGAAATCCTGTGAATCAGTGCTTGGCATCGATGAATCGGATGGGTGTGCAGAAACTCTTCTTGCAAGACGATGTCTTCTGCTATACGGGACATAATGTATGGAACAGTGGAACTCAGTTGTACCAGTGAGATTGTAGCCATATTGGCAAGTTCATTGTAAAGAAGTCGGTATATTCAGTTGTAGCCTAAAGGGCAAGTGTATACATTCAGTTGGCTATTTAAGAGCCTTGTAATCAGTTGTAAACTTTGTATTCCGCTGTAAGTCTTGTAATCCATTTTGATTATCAATAAAGAGATATATTTCTTCATAAATTGTGTGACTTCAATTTATCTGCTTAGTTTCGCTGCGTTGTCGATGTTTTCTGAGAATTACCAGGAACTGTAATAGTTTTGCCTTGTACAAGTGCAATCTAGACTAGTACGGCATCACGCCCAGTGGCTAGTTTTCGATCCTCCGGGTTCGGGGCGTGACAATGACAAAGGAGTGCGACATCTCCGTCCATATAGAGCCTTGAATGGCGACATCTCTATATTGGCTTGATAGCTGTTATTGTAAGCAAACTCTACCAGATGGAGATGGTCCTCCCAAAAGCCCCTAAAATCTAACACACAAGTGCGAAGTATATTCTCGAGTGTTTGGATGGTCCTCTCCGACTGCCCGTCTGTCTGGAGGTGATACGCGGTACTAAACTTGAGCAGGGTGCCCAAGCTAGTATGCAAACTCCTCCAGAAATAGAAAGTGAAATGACTATCCCGATCCGAGACTATGCTCACCGGAACTCCATACAATCTGACTATCTGATGCACATACATCTCTACCAGCTTCTCCGTAGATAGGCCCACCTTGAAAGGCAAAAAAGTGGGCCGATTTGGTCAATCTATCAATGATAACCCAAATTGTGTCTTTTCCTCCAGGAGATCATGGAAGTCCAGACACAAAGTCCATAGTGATGTTCTCCTACTTCCACTCTGGAATGGAAAGTGGCTGCAGCAAACCACCTGGCCTCTGTCTCTCGGCTTTCACCTGGTGGTACACTAAGCATCGAGATACAAACTGAGCTACCTCTCGCTTCATGCCATACCACCATACGTGCTCCTTCAGGTCTCCGTACATCTTGTTGGATCCAGGATACATTGAGTACCGAGAACGATGCGTTTCCTGAAGAACCTTCTTCCGAAGCTCTCCACTCGAAACACACAATCTAGTACCGTGCCTCAGTGACCCATCTTCGGCTATAGAGAAATCATCTAGCAATCCTGCCTGCACCTGCTCCCTGATGCTCCTCAGGGTCACGTCATCATACTATGTTGATCTAACTATGTCCATCAACGTAGACTGAATCTGTAAACCCCACATCTGAACCTCTGTAGCACCCAGTTTCCCAAATGAGGGTAATTTTGAAATTTTGTGTTTATAATTATTTTAATAATAATATTTAACTCATGATATGATTTTTGGTGATTTTAAATTATTTTAAAATTATTTAAATCAATGACTTATGGTTTTGACGTTTTGCTAGTGAAACCCTATAGACTGTTTGACCTAGAGCCTAACCATGCGATTATGATATTTTAATGTCATTTCTAGCCTAAGGATATTTTGCATTTGACCTCTTTGAATTATTTTGATATTATTTATTATTTATGATATTGTTTTGGGATTATTTGAGTCGGGTTCGAATTTCAACTCAATCCGACTTGAAACGGGGACCCGGGGGTAGTTTGACTCTAGTGGGACCCACACACTAGTTAGACATGGCCCACATGATATTAAATTTAGTTCACATGATAGAAATATTTTAGTTAGAGGTTAGACTAATTATTATGGATAAGGTTAGTGTGATTAGAGACTTTAGAATGACTAATTTAGCCCCAACCAATTAGCCCTTTCCTAATACTCATAGAATAGGTTAGTGGGGACATTTTGGACCTTACCATAATAGGACAAATAGCCCCATATGTCCGACCACTTTGGGAGAGGATAGGCTCAAGTTCATTTCATTATTCTCATCCACACTCTCTCTCTTGTTCTTTCCCAAATTCCTAGAGAGCAATCCCTAGCAATTTTTCAACCAAATCCTTCCATTTTGCCACCAAATCTTCTTCTTTCCTTCTCCATTCTAGCCAAGGAGGAAGCTACCCAAGTTTGGGAGGATTCGGAGCTCGTTCGTGTCCTTTTGGAATCTCTACGTGTCGGTGTCGCTCCGGGAAGGCTTTTCTTCGATTCGATCTACCGAGAGGTATAAATTCCTTCTCCTTTTCATTTTCTCATGCATATAGGTCTATTTTGAACCCATAGGAATGACCCCCATGGTTGTATCTCTATTTGTGTCCATTTCGTGTCCATTTGGAGGTCATAGGAGTGTCCTTTGTGTTGTGGTTGTGTCCATGTGGGAAAATCCCAAATTTGGACACACTATGTGTTGTTGTTATGTATGAATGAATTATTACATGTTTAATCTCATATTTTTGTATTGGAGATGTGTTCTATAGTGTCTCATATATATATATATATTAGTGTAGAGAGTGAGTTCTTGATATATTATGTTATATACTTGTGTTCTTTTGTCTCAAACTACCCAAATCCGTCATGATTTTTATCCACGTTTTTAATTTCAGCCCTAACTTAGAAATGTCATAACTTCTAGCTCAAAGCTCGGTTTAATCTCCCGTTTTTTTAAAAGAAGCGTATTAAAGTTAGCTTTCCAAAAACATATATTAATAGGCCTAGTTCTTTTTATAACTTTCTGGAGAATTATTTGAGTGTCAGCTGTACGAAAGACAAACGCGTTCTCGGTGTTTTCGCGATTCCGGGAGTTTCCGGAAACGAAAATGCGATCCGTTTGAAGTTTCGTAAAGCTAACACATAGATCTATAACATATTTTAATCCTAGATTTTAATTCATGCTGAGATGGTACAGTATTTATTATTAGTAGGAGTTACTATTCGGCATATGCATTTTGTGCACCCTTGTGTGTAATATAATGTTCTATTTGATTTTAACCCATGTTAATGTATATACATTATATAATTAAATAGAGAATGCAAGCATGAGTAAATGTTTAAATAAATGATGTATGAGGTGTAAGTATCCTATCTAATGTAAGCATGTATACGTATGGCTTATAATGAATATGTAGGTTCCATAGTATGTAATGTATGGTGCTTATAGTAGTGCAAGAGAATAAATGAATGATGAATGAATGCAAGCATGAATATAATGTAATAATAGATGTAATGTATGCAATATACAAGTTAATGAGATGTAATGTTCTATGTTAACACAAATCCTATATTACCTCATGTACCCCCTACACTATGTTGACACTATCACACTTGACACATTGTTCACTTACACTTTGACACTCTTTGATATGTATATACTATGTATGCCGATTTAACCCTCACTTGCCCCTTTGCCATGTTAAAATACACACACATAGCCTCTTAAATAAGTATTTATGAATATAGTTAACTTAGCTATGTATGTATATTATATATATATTAGTATATTGTGTTGTAATATATAAGTTTATATAACCATTTAAAATATCATGATTATAGACCTAATGTTGAATACCAATATATGCATGTGTATATATGTGTAGACATATATAGCTTAAAGTAATAGATTACCTAGTGTATATCTAATGTGAATTCTTGCCTATTTGAGTATTGAATAATTGCATGCTATATAGAGTTGGGTGTATGTTGGCTTGTATAGCCTTGTATTGATGTGTACTTGCTAGGATAGTCTTGGTTAGGCCTAGTAAGACTTGCTGGGTTAGGACATGACCTAGTTTGACCTAGTTTGACTAGTACAGTTGACCAGAGTCGACCAAGGGTTGACTTTGGCCTAGTTTGACCTAGATTCATGTAGAATGCATTGTAGTACTTTATATTACCCTTCTGGACATGTTGTGACTTGTGCTATTCTAATTAGGAGCCAGACACCTCTCCTCGGACAGTATCTTTACCTTGGACATTCAGATATCAGGCGAGTACATTCTCTGATCATTTTATATCCTGTTTAGAATTATTTTTCTGCTTTAAATTACTTTACTTGATACTGTCACGTTGGTCACACGGATTGGTACTATATGGATCTTTTCATGAGATGTTATCCCCTTCGGGAGCATCGGATACTGCATGTTTTATGCGTTTCACGAATCATCACGTATCTCTATGCTTCCTCTGATTCACGAATCGCTTGTGACACATTTACTCTCATGTTCACAGAGCCATCATGAATCACTTTCACGTATCACTCATTTTATGAGCCATATGAAGTTTCACTAATCTTAACATAACTTGAACAGATCCTTGTGTATTGATTGGGGATGGAGGAGTGGAAATAGATAGGCATGTGAATATTATCCAAGTAGCTGTAGTCATGAATCACTCTCTTAACTGTAGTCATGAATCTCCTATGTCATTCACATGTTTATATTTTACTCTGACTCACTAGTCACTATTAGCTCTCTACTTATAGTAGATATTTCTATTACTCTTCTCTCTCTCTGTTTACATACTGTATTTCTTCAGTTCATGTATCTTACTTTACTGCATGATTATATTTTCTAACCTGCTATGATCTGTTGAGATGTACTGTGCTCGCTCCAGTCCTGACTGGACCTGTTGATAAATTTTACAGATAGCCTGGAGGTTGCCTGCTAGCCTAGAGGAGACAGTAGAGGTTGTATAGATAGCTAGGATTTGCTTATAGTTTATTTTCAGTCGTCTTGAGTTGTATTTATGGATTACTGTATTTGAGTTTTGAGATGTATTCTGTGTTTGTTTCTTAGACACTTAGACTTCTATATGCTGTATCTCTTTTGGATTTCATGTTTTATCTATCTTCCATTATGCTCTACCTTAGATGTGATTGAGTTTACATTCTTCTATGTCCCCATTCGGGGAGTATAAACTGTTTAGTCTTATACTGTTAGATGCATTGAGACCTAGGACAACGTTCTACCGCCGACACTGCGGCGTAGGCTGGGCGTTGTTACGTTCTCGTGTCCTAACTCTAGGGTGCGGGTCGTGACACATTTTTAGTGGTGGCCCATACAGGTCGAGATTCGCATTAGTACGATTTCGTAGTAGCGTAACGACTTAGTTGTACTACTATGAGCCTGCTATAGGATATATAAATTAAGGTGTTAGGATGAGAGGATACTCAATCACTGTTAGGATTTCTTGAGAGATTCCTGGGATGACCCTTGAGAATCTCATTTTGAATTCCGATTTAAACTCCTTTTCCTTGTTTTGATTCACCTTTTTCCTTGATTTGAATTTGATTTTATGGATTCATTGTAGAACTTTGAATCCTGGTATTAGTTGATAATTTTGATAAAATTTTGTAGTTGTTGATTTAATTTTGTATTTAGATTAATATTTTCAAATCCAAGGTACTCAATCACACTTAGGATTCTTTGAGAGATTTCTGGGACGACCCCTGAGAAACTCATTTTGAACTTCAATTGGAATTCCTTTTCCTCTTGTTTGGATTCACCCTCATTCCTTGCTATTGAATTTAAGCTTGATGGGTTCCTCTCGTTTGAAACGATGAGAAGGAACATATCTTCATCATTCTTTCTCGCCATTATTCCCTTGTATTCTTATTTACCTCTTATCTTAAACTCTGTCTCATTACATTAATTATCCATATCTTGTCGTCCCTACCAGATGTACTTCGAAACCCTTGAATCTTCGTATCTTTTGCATGGAGAAGGCTAAGGAAGTGACGTAAATTATGTAGCTCAGAGAAGACGTAACTGGTTATTTTATGATGATCTAAAGGAAATCAAATGTGGAGTGTTCCATATGGAAACTTGAGATAGAAATGTGGTAAAGGTCTCGAATAGAATAATGAGATGTATACTGCCAATCTAGAAACAATTACATTTAGAGAAATTTTGGGGTTATGAGATAGTTTATAGGTGTATTCAAAACTAATGAGGATATCAGAGGTCAACCTAGTTTTGAGAACTTAGAAAATCTTGGTTATTGATTCTGGGAAAAACTTTTACTCTGAGGCTATGTAGAAGGTTAGTAATGGAAAAAAAGAAGTTAATTGTGTTTAATAAGGATATTAAACAAGATGTTGCGAGAAAATGACTAGGGATAGAGAGAACACAAAGTTATGGAAGTTTAGAGATTGTTGTAAAATATTTTTAGGAGAATAATATTCAAGGGTGTATGTCGAAGAAAATACGAAAGTTGATTTTATGATGGAAGATAAGTTTTGTAAGGCCTAGAGATTTAAATTAAATAATACGAGAAGAACAATTTGAACAAGTTCAAAGAATTCGTAAACGGGATTTAGAGGTTTTGGGTCAAATTTAAGACAAGGTGAAAGAACTTGGAAATTTAAATAAATGGTTAATGTTGATTCCTAAATGTGAGGGCTGTGCTTCAAGAGTGATGTTTGGAAATTGGGAATTGCCTACGGTAGTCATGGTAAGGGTTTAAGTAAAGGTTAAATTTTCATATGGAGACTGGTGAGGTAAAGATATGATTGGCAAGTTATGACCAGATGAACTTAAGAGTATCAGAAGCAGATGACTAACTCGATCTTCATTATTTTTGTGCATTAATTACCACCTCTTGAACTCCCACTTTCTAATTAAGATCCTTGACGTTCCTTATCGTGACTTTGATATTCGGAATGTAATACTAGTTGTTACCCTCCAACAAATCTTATAAGCAAGACCTAGACGAGCTCACCTTCGTGTAGGTATATCATGTCCCACTAAAACCCGTCTTCTTGTACTCTATTTTCTTGATATGATTTTTTGGTCAACTGGCTAAACTATAACCTCTACCATTATACTAAATTTCTTCTTATTTCAATTAGAAATCCAGCCTTGACTCAATTCTTTCGACCCGACATATGAGGGTGTTCTGCTTGTTTCCTTAGATGCTTAACCTTGTACCTTATCTGATTACTTGATCCGTTGGTTAAGAAACTTGGACTATGTAATTTCTTTCATCATTACCACCCTTATATCTTATGCTACTAAATTAGCCTTAGTTTTGCAAGCTTTTCTATTTTCGAGCTTGGTCATGACATATTTTATTGGGTGGCCACCCACTAACATATTGTCTAATCAGAACCGGTACATGATGGTCTGATCAACCTATTGCACTTTGGTTCGCTTTTTTATGTATCAATCTACGAGAATGGAGACATAGTTAAACTTGACTCTAGAGTCTCATTCGCGACAGCCTTGACAATTCTCCTTGAAATCTTTTCATCGCCTATGAACCTCGTATTCGTACTCAGTCGAATTAAATTTAATCATGACCTGAACCTCCATCATTGGATGCTCGTGCTCATACTTTGATTTCATTGATTTCCCTTCTTGCCCAAATCTCGTTTTATCCCGAAATTGATCAACTTAGATCGTGTCAAGACAAAAATCTATTTGTGATTTGTGGTGCCTAAATTTTCAATTTTTGCCATTTTATGGAATAGTAACCTTTTAATAATTTCTTAGTTGCTTGTTAATGACCAATTTTTATATAGGATGGTAGACAGCCCTACAACCTTGATGATTGTTGTTCCCTTACCTTTCCAATTAGGACACCCTAGATTGTTTGTGTGTTGATACCATAGTACTGTTTTGACCTAGAATGACCAGTGCACCTAGGTGAGACTTCCAACTGCTACAGTATGCCCTGACCTTGTATACTATTCCTTCAAATTGCCTGATTTAGATAAATATTTTTAGACCTTGATTGTTGGGAAATAGGGACGTCACCCCATTAGTATCAGTTGTAGATATATATAGGTTAGTCCTTGATGTGGGGATGTGTGTCTCTAAACATGTAGCTTATAAGATTTATGAGAGATTATAGTATCAGCCTTGATAGGATGTACTAGTCTTTTGGTGAGTATAAATGTGTTATGAGAGATAGGGGCCTATATGTCTTAGTAATGCATCGTTCCTATGGTAATAGAATGTATTAATAGATGGTTAATAGGAAGATAATAGTTTGAGCATACCTATAGCCTATGATCAGTTCATTTTCATCCTTAGTTAAGACCACTTTAAAGTAGGTCCAGTCCCTTGGATATAGGTTCCAGTCCATATTTTATTGAAGTTCCATTACCGTCGTACAGCAGAACAATATTGGAGGTATTCCTAGATTGACACTTTTTAGATGTCCGTTTATTATTCCAGTGTTAGGAAGTGTTACCTTAGATATTGGGTAGGTTAGAGGCTCTAGAAGGAGTACTATCGATCTAAAATTTCGAGGACGAAATTTTTCTAAGGTGGGTAGAGTTGTAGCACCCAGTTTCCCAAATGAGGGTAATTTTGAAATTTTGTATTTATAATTATTTTAATAATGATATTTAATTCATGATATGATTTTTGGTGATTTTAAATCATTTTAAAATTATTTAAATCAATGACTTGTGGTTTTGACGTTTTGCTAGTGAAACCCTATAGACTGTTTGACCTAGAGCCTAACCATGTGATTATGATATTTTAATATCATTTCTAGCCTAAGAATATTTTGCATTTGACCTCTTTGAATTATTTTGATATTATTTTATTATTTATGATATTATTTTGGGGTTATTTGAGTCGGGTTCGAATTTCAACTCAATCCGACTTGAAACGGGGACCCAGGGGTAGTTTGACTCTAGTGAGACCCACACACTAGTTAGGCATGGCCCACATGATATTAAATTTGGTCCACATGATAAAAATATTTTAGTTAGAGGTTAGACTAATTATTATGGATAAGGTTAGTGTGATTAGAGACTTTAGAATGACTAATTTAGCCCCAACCAATTAGCCCTTTCCTAATGCTCATAGAATAGGTTAGTGGAGGCATTTTGGACCTTACCATAATAGGACAAATAGCCCCATATGGCCAGCCACTTTGGGAGAGGATAGACTCAAGTTCATTTCATTATTCTCATCCACACTCTCTCTCTTGTTCTTCCCCAAATTCCTAGAGAGCAATCCCTAGCAATTTCTCTACCAAATCCTTCCATTTCGCCACCAAATCTTCTTCTTTCCTTCTCCATTTTAGCCAAGGAGGAAGCTACCCAAGTTTGGGAGGATTCGGAGCTCGTTCGTGTCCTTTTGGAATCTCTACGTGTCGGTGTCGCTCCGGGAAGGCTTTTCTTCGATTCGATCTACCGGGAGGTATAAATTCATTCTCCTTTTTATTTCCTCATGCATATAGGTCTATTTTGAACCCATAGGAATGACCCCCATGGTTGTATCTCCATTCGTGTCCATTTCGTGTCCATTTGGAGGTCATAGGAGTGTCCTTTGTGTTATGGTTGTGTCCATGTGGGAAAATCCCAAATTTGGACACACTATGTGTTGTTGTTATGTATGAATGAATTATTACATGTTTAATCTCATATTTTTGTATTGGAGATGTGTTCTATAGTGTCTCATATATATATATATTAGTGTAGAGAGTGAGTTCTTGATATATTATGTTATATACTTGTGTTCTTTTGTCTCAAACTATCCAAATCCGTCATGATTTTATCCACGTTTTTAATTTCAGCCCTAAATTAGAAATATCATAACTTATAGCTCAAAGCTCGGTTTAATCTCCCGTTTTTTTAAAAGAAGCGTACTGAAGTTAGCTTTCCAAAAACATATATTAATAGGCCTAATTCTTTCTGTAACTTTCTGGAGAATTATTTGAGTGTCAGCTGTACGAAAGACTAACGCGTTCTCGGTGTTTTTGCGATTTTGGGAGTTTCCGGAAACGAAAACGCGATCCGTTTGAAGTTTCGGAAAGCTAACACATAGATCTATAACATAATTTAATCCTAGATTTTAATTCATGCTGAGATGGTACAGTATTTATTATTAGTAGGAGTTACTATTCGGCATATGCATTTTGTGCACCCTTGTGTGTAATATAATATTTTATTTGATTTTAACCCATGTTAATATATATACATTATGTAATTAAATAGAGAAAGCAAGCATGAGTAAATATTTAAATAAATGATGTATGAGGTGTAAGTATCCTATCTAATGTAAGCATGTATAAGTATGGCTTGTAATGAATATGTAGGTTCCATAGTATGTAATGTATGGTGCATATAGTAGTGCAAGAGAATAAATGAATGATGAATGAATGCAAGCATGAATGTAATGTAATAATAGATGTAATGTATGCAATATACAAGTTAATGAGATGTAATGTTCTATGTTAACACAAATCCTATATTACCTCATGTACCCCTTACACTATGTTGACACTATCACACTTGACACATTGTTCACTTACACTTTGACACTCTTTGATATGTATAAACTATGTATGCCCATTTAACCCTCACTTGTCCCTTTGCCATGTTCACATACACACGCATAGCCTCTTAAATAAGTATTTATGAATATAGTTAACTTAGCTATGTATGTATATTATATATATGTTAGCATATTGTGTTGTAATATATAAGTTTATATAACCATTTGAAATGCCATGATTATAGACCTAATGTTGAATACCAATATATGCATGTGTATATATGTGTAGACATATATAGCTTAAAGTAATAGATTACCTAGTGTATATCCAATGTGAATTCTTGCCTATTTGAGTATTGAATAATTGCATGCTATATAGAGTTGGGTGTATGTTGGCTTGTATAGCCTTGTATTGATGTGTGCTTGCTAGGATAGTCTTGGTTAGGCCTAGTAAGACTTGCTGGGTTAGGACATGACCTAGTTTGACCTAGTTTGACTAGTACAGTTGACCAGAGTCGACCAAGGGTTGACTTTGGCCTAGTTTGACCTAGATTCATGTAGAATGCATTGTAGTGCTTTATATTACCCTTCTGGACATGTTGTGACTTGTGCTATTCTAATTAGGAGCCAGACACCTCTCCTTGGACAGTATCTTTACCTTAGACATTCAGATATCAGGCGAGTACATTCTCTGATCATTTTATATCCTGTTTAGAATTATTTTCCTGCTTTAAATTACTTTACTTGATACTGTCACGTTGGTCACACGGATTGGTACTATATGGATCTTTTCATGAGATGTTATCTCCCTCGGGAGCATCGGATACTGCATGTTTTGTGCGTTTCACGAATCATCATGTATCTCTATGCTTCCTCTGATTCACGAATCGCTTGTGACACATGTACTCTCATGTTCACAGAGCCATCATGAATCACCTTCACGTATCATTTATTTTATGAGCCATGTAAAGTTTCACGAATCTTAACATAACTTGAACAGATCCTTGTGTATTGATTGGAGATGGGGGAGTGGAAATAGGCATGTGAATATTATCCAAGTAGCTGTAGTCATGAATCACTCTCTTAGCTGTAGTCATGAATCTCCTATGCCATTCACATGTTTATATTTTACTCTGACTCACTAGTCACTATTAGCTCTCTACTTATAGTAGATATTTCTATTACACTTCTCTCTCTGTTTACATACTGTATTTCTTCAGTTCATGTATCTTACTTTACTGCATGATTATATTTTCTAACCTGCTATGATCTATTGAGATGTACTGTGCTCGCTCCAGTCCTGACTGGACCTGTTGATAAATTTTACAGATAGCCTGGAGGTTGCCTGCTAGCCTAGAGGAGACAGTAGAGGTTGTATAGATAGCTAGGGTTTGCTTATAGTTTATTTTCAGTCGTCTTGAGTTGTATTTATGGATTACTGTATTTGAGTTTTGAGATATATTCTGAGTTTGTTTCTTAGACACTTAGACTTCTATATGCTGTATCTCTTTTGGATTTCATGTTTTATCTATCTTCCATTATGCTCTACCTTAGATGTGATTGAGTTTACATTCTGCTATGTCACCCCCATTCGGGGAGTATAAACTATTTAGTCTTATACTATTAGATGCATTGAGACCTAGGACAGCGTTCTACCGCCGACACTGCGGCGTAGGCTGGGCGTTGTTACGTTCTCGTGTCCTAACTCTAGGGTGCGGGTCGTGACAACCTCCATCCCCGCACGATCACCTTGATACCCAAACTATCCAGATCGGCTAATAGATGATGATTTGTCGTCAAATATATTACGACTGGATACCTGCTCAAGGCATCTGCACTACGTTGGCCTTCCCTGGATGGTACTGTAAAGAGATATCAAAGTCCTTCATCAGTTTTAGCCACCGTCTCTGCCTCATGGTCAATTCCTTCTGGGTGAACACGTACTTCAAGCTCTTGTGATCCGTAAAGATCTTAACTCGCTCTCCATACAGGTAGTGCTTCCACAACTTTAAAGCAAAAATAACAGCTGCCAACTCCAGATCATGGGTAGGGTAGGTCTTATCATGAGGACGTAATTGCCTGGATGCATAGGCAATCACCTTTCTGTGCTGTTGAAGAACACAACCCAAGCCCTTTATAGATACGTTACTGTAGATAGTGAAACCACCTGTCCCTGATGGCAACGTCAAGATAGGAGCTGTGGTCAACCTCTTCTTCAGCTCATCAAAGGCAGTCTGATACTTTTCGGTCCAGACGAACTCCACGTCTTTCATGGTGAGTCTAGTCATCGGCTCTATAATTCGAGAGAAATCCTGAACGAACATCCGATAATAGCCTGCTAGACCCAGAAAGCTTCGAATCTCGGCGACTGAGCTTGGTGTGGACTAAGACTCCACCGCTGAAATCTTCTTCGGGTCCACCGAGATCCCATGCTCGATCATAACATGACCCAAGAACTCTACCTGCCCTAGTAAGAACTCGCACTTCGACAACTTTCCATAGAGTTGCTCCTTTCTTAGATTCTCTAACATAATCCATAGATGCTCCTCGTGCTCCTCCGGCATCTTCGAGTAGACCAAGATGTCATCTATGAAGACCACCATGAACTTGTCAAGGTACTGATGGAATACCTTGTTCATCAAGTTCATGAATACCATTGGGGCATTGGTCAACCCAAATGGCATAATAGTGAAGTCGTATTGGCCGTACCGAGTCTGAAAAGTTGTCTTCAGAATGTTCTCTTTCTTCACCTTCAGCTGATGGTAACCGGGCCTCAAGTTTATCTTCGAGAATACCTTCGTGTCGCTCAACTGATCGAACAAGTTGTCAATCCTTGGCAACGGGTACTTGTTCTTGATAGTGAGGTTATTGAGCTCTCTGTAATCGACACACATGCGTACCGTCCTATCCTTCTTCGGTACAAATAGAACAGGTGCACCCCAAGGTGAAGAACTAGATCTGATGAAGCCCTTGTCCTTCAGCTCGTCGACTTGCTTCTTCAGTTCTGCCAACTCGCTGTTGTTGATCCTATAGACATGCTGTGAGATAGGTTCAGCGTCCGATACCAAGTATATAGAGAAATCAATATCCCTATCTAGCGGCATTCCCGGCAACTCATCAGGGAAAACATCCAAGAATCCTGCTATCAGTGGATGTGGCAATTTCTGTCCTACCAATATAGCTCCACAGAAACCATCTTCCGGCTCAGATGCTCCCTTGGCGAACTCAAACTCTGGCTATCCCGACGGTCTAAACAAAACTTTGTCTCCTCTACAGTCTATACTAGCATGGTGTTTGCTCAACCAATCCATACCGAGTACCATATCGTAGCTCGGAAGGGGCATTACGAGCAAGCACTTACTCAAATCCCAGCCTCTCAGTATAACTCTCCACCCCTTGTAAATATTATTGACCAGGATAATACCTCCCCCGGTCATAATCTTGCAAGTCTTACCAGATTCAATGATAATATTATGTCTAATTGTAAAAAGGACAGATACAAAACTATGCGTAGCACCAGAGTCAAACAAAGCTAATGCAGGAAATGAATCGAGTAAAACATAACCTGCTACCATGTCTGCTATGGGCTCGGCCTCCTCGACCGTCAGTGCGAACGCCCTACCCTGAGCTGCTCCCCTCTGATGCAGGGCAAAATGCTGCTGCTAGGTCGAAAGTGGCGGACCCCTCTGCTGAACAGCCGGCCCCGCTGGAGCTCTAGCAAGAGGTGCTCTGTCCTGACCTCCCGAGCTGGACGAGTAGGACAATCCCTCAACTGGTGGTCAAACGCTCCACAGAATAGACAAATGACAAACCTCTTCCTGTAGACCTCTCGGGTGTGTCCTGGCTTCACATAGAAAGCACACTGAGGAATCTGCTTCTTTTCCTGCTGATATTGTACACGTGCTAGTGCCTGGTGCTGCTGATGCTGCTGCTGCTGGTGGAATGGTCTCTGCTGAGTCTGAGAACGCTTGCCCGATCCTATACTGGAACCCGTACCCATAGCATCGCTACTCCTCTTGGGCCTGAGACCCAACTCCTCATCTGCAATCTGAGCGTCCATCAGAATGTCCTAAAAGGTCGTTATGCGACAACCAGATGGGCGAGATATGACACCGTGGTTCAGGCCCCTCCTAAACTTGTGGGCCTTCTCCCCAGCATCCTAAACCATGCCCTTGGCGAACCGGCTCAAACGGAAGAACTCCACTGTGTACTTGTCCACAGACAAGTTCCCTTGCACAAGTCCCGCAAACTGGCCCTCCAGTGCACTAAGAGCCACATCAGAAAATATTTTTTTTCTTGAATAGCCTCTTGAAGTTCTCCCACGTCAACCCTGTCACTGTCAGGCGAGGGTATGTACGATACCAAGCCAGAGCGATATCGAAGAACTGACTCGCTCCTGCTGCCACCCGCAGCCCCTCCGAAATTTGTGCTAGCTCCAAGCTCCGCTCAACATCCTCTAGCCAGTCATCGGCATACAGGATCCCCTTTGTTCCCTTGAATTCCCGAGGAAACATCTTTTTGAAATATATCACGGAGCCAGGCCTTGCCTGCTGCTGCTGCGGCTGCTGGACGGGGGCGCCATGAGTCTGAATTGCAGTCACCTTCTCTACAAAATGAGTGCTAACTGATGCGCACTCTCAATACTAAGCCTCAAAATCTCCGACTGTCGCTGCGATACCTCAGTCTGCGCTCGTTGCACCTCAATCATCTGCTGGAGAAGCGCGAACATCTGAGTAGCATCAATCGGCAGCACAGGTGGAGGTGGAAGAGTCTCCGGCAGAACGGGTACATGCCTCCGGACCGGTAGAGCAAGACCCCATGGTACTGCTATTGCTACCTATTGAACGACAGGGATAGTACACTACACCAAAAAGGTCATTTTGGAACGCTAAAATTCCATTCCAAATAATTTTAGGCACACTTATATTCCATACCTATTTATGGGCTGCCAGATTTGTTGGAACGGAATAAAGGCGTTCCAGTAAACATTTATTGGAACGCTTTTCTGGTGTTCCAATATTGGAACACCAATAAAGCGTTCCAAAAAGGAGTTCCAACAAAACATTCCAAATTACTTATTTTCCACTTATTGGAACGGCTAAAAAGGGTTCCTATGATGGAACATTAGAAATGCGTTCCTAAGAAAGCATCCCAGAATACTTTTCTTGCCAAATTTTGGAACACCTAAAAAGTGTTCCAGTTTTCTATATATATATATATATATATATATATATATATATATATATATATATATATATATATATATATATACGACTGCCCACATCATTTGAAATTGCACACGTATAGCTTGAAATAATATATAACTAGCATAAGTACTATGACTTACAAAACCTGTAGCGCTGAATTTTATAAGAAAGAATAACAAATGACACAAACTTGTAATCATCTTGAGAATTTATAAACGTAGAACTCACAAAAACATAAAATGAAAGTAAACGAACTTCCATAGTACAAGTGCATAGAGAATGGATAATGTTAAAGCTACATACACAAAGTAGCCAAATGTCTTACATAAACATTGTAAGTTTAATACAAGTTGTCTACCACACCAAAAAAAATAATATCTGAGCTGTGAAAATAATTTGAGTCTTTGACACTTGATGTTCTTGTTAGTGAGCGTAGGCCCTGGAACTATGATAGCCGAGGAAGCAAAAAATGTGACGTCCTGTAAACATTTCAAAGATTTTTAAAAATATGATAAAATAATTTGATCACAATTAAGAACTTAGTCATTCAACGAGGCACATAAAGAAAAGAAAAAACAATGAACAACCATGAAGTAGTGCAATAGAAAGGAAATGATGCAACACACATATTGCTACATTACGGTGTGCCAGTTGTACTTGGTTGCTGCATTTAGATTCACTTGCAGGTAATCAAAACACCGGAAAACCACTCTCAACTGCCCTAATATTTGAGAAAGTGGTCCTATATTAACACGCACCAAACACACCCTATATATATAAAGGGACTTCAAAACGACTGAATCAATTAACCAATTTGTTCAGTCACAGACAAACTTAGAATCTTCATAAGAGAAAATGCAAAAAATTAAACATTAAGTGAACAAACTGACCTGCCAGCAATGCCCTTAATATACTGAAGGGCCACAACAGGGTGCCTGTAAAAAAAAAGTGGTATTAGTTATAATATAAGCAATTTTGTACAATGAAGACAGAAAGCAATAACAAAGACCGATCACATACGTAACTATCACACAGATCGCTGACCTTTGCAACACAATATTCTTGACGAAAGAAGAACAAAAGATTAAATGATGAATATTTGTGCAGTCACAGATTAACAAAAACTTCAAATCCAACAAAACCTTAGACATCTATCATGTATTTGCACCTGAAAATCATACCTGAACAAAAAGAACAAGTTTGTACATAATTAGCACATGAAGCATGACAAGGAGACTAGAAGATTAGCTCATGATATTCTTCACATGACTATATAAATGCTTAAGATCAACTTATAAGATTCTTCACACGATCAAATAAATGCAAAGTTTTATCATTTCATGAGGTTCTGCAATTGTACCTCAAGACTAGTAGAGGTAGTAACAATCAATTAACCAATTTGTTCTAGGCTGCAAAATCTTTTAAGTCATGGACCTATGCAGAGATCATCCAAATCTGATACTTTAGTGGTCAACACATTGAAAGAATCTGTATAGACCAAGATTATTTTGATATTATTTTCCAACTCAACAATCAATCAAAGGCCACCTAAAATCAAACACTTCAGCCAAAATTGGACATTTCTAGTCATGTCAGATCCACTATCTTATATTCCTGGAGCAAGTAAATGATTGTTACAAGCAATGGCAATCATACATTTCTATTTGCCACTTAAAATATAAAATGATCCAGCAGTCTAGTACTTGGTTGCATGAATTATGAAGTTCCAAAACGTTGGTAGATCAGTTTATGCCCTGTTGTCGGAAGGCGTTTGGGGACGAATCACTGGAAAGATGTCGGTTGACCAGTGAAAAAGCACAAGCCATGCAATAAAGAAAGGTAAATTCTAAGGTCTCTCCAAGTTTTACTTGGGGTATCCCAAAAATTTTCAAAGAATTTACAAGTTGGCACTCCCATTTGTTATTTGAGGCTAGCCCAATTTCCCTCAGGACTGCCAACAAAGATAAAGTAGGACACCATAGTTGTACAGTGAACAATGAAAGGTAGTCCAAGTTATCTGAACTTGACTGAACCAAAATATGCAGTATGCAGGTAATGCAGATGAAGGTTTATGAAGAGTATGTAAAGGCAAGGTAGGTGTGCAACAGTGGATAGATGCATATGAATCACTGTATGCAGTGAAGAATTGAAGATGCAGTAGCTAAAGATGGGTGAATGCAATGGATGAATATGTAGGACATGTAGTGAAGTGTATATATATATCTGATACTATCTAGATTGGCCTATATACAGTGAATGCAAATGAGAGGCAGGGCTCTAGATAATATGCAGTGAATGAATGTTGCAGTAATGCCTGATACATGAAGTAAGTGCTTATACAGGCTATGTTGTTCACTGTTCGACTGAACCAAGTTCAGGTCTGAGCAAAGTGTGTAGGCAATTGAGTGGTGTGATGTGGTACAGCAAAACTCTAATGTGCTGGACATCTCATATGCATGCCTTGTATTGAAGGAAAGTCGACATGCTCTGATACATGTTTGTACCAGAGCACACTGACCAAAAGGGTCTGTGGCATCTCAACCTCTCGTCTACTGATCTAGGTTGAATTTCTCTTATGTTGCTACACCCACTCCTCATTCCTGTTTGTGAATACATATAATATGACATATATGAAGGATTTTAAAACTAAACCCTAGATGATGTGGAAAACAAGAAGTGCATATTAATATATAAATGTAGACTTGCAATGATTCTATCAATCCCATATATTGGCCTAATTGAGCATTCGTATGTCGGATCCTATCTGAGTGGATGGAGATAAAGAAAAGCCTATAACCATAGGATGAAATAAAGTTCAAACCTGTAATACATATCCGAGTAATGTCAATTGTACTAACACGTATCTATTTGGCAGTTTCAATACCGAAAGTAACATGAATCAACTGTCATGGAAAACAAATGATAGTTTAACTAACATATTAGTGTACTTTCTTTATAAATAAAAATCTCTTGAAGCATTTAAATCAAATGATAAAGATAGAGACCTACAGTTCCAATGCCCTGTCTCATACAGTTTTGAAATTGTTGACAATGCCAATATAAAACTGAACAGAGATGGAAAGAAACACTATATTAGAATCTAAATCTCAGAAACATGTTGCAGGCTTCAAATTACACTCTCAAATGAAAACTATACCCCATCGAAGCTACAAGAGTGAGAGTTCCAAAAGGAGATTGGTCGGCCAACCTGTAAATAAAAATATCCGATAGAATAATTTCTCTATATAAAAAGAGATAGCTACCTTAAAGCAACAAAATAGGGGATGCAATGTATCAAAATAGGTCTGGAAGCTGTCGACAACCTTCCAAGAAAAATTATAATAGGACCGTACCATTGCAAAAGAACCATACCATGCCAACACCGATACAAGAAATATGCTCTATCGAGTTATCCATTGCTAAGAAACTTCTGAAGTTCGTATTAGTAACAACAGTTAGGTCACTAGTTTCCACCAGCTATAGGATGGTGTTTTAGTATTAGGATTTTGCAAATACAAAGTTGAATCTTTTCAAAATAATGTAGGCTTATATTTGCAAAACTTAAATTCCAAAAAAGCTGAAATAAATACTTTATGGCATAATCTGTATCTTATCTCAAAGCAATATGGCACAAAACAGAAAAGGCAGCAGAAGTTCTATATTGTTGGTTCAACTTCTAATCAGCTTCAATAGGCTTAAGTGCTGAATTATTCCCACCTCCTCTCATGTGCGAAGAGATATTGGCAATGGCAGAATTTAGCTGGCTTATGTCTGCATAAGAGTCTGACATGTCTTCTGTATTTCCATTTAGAAAGGATAACAATTTCATTAAAGAGACGAGTCTTTGTAAATAGAAGGCATAATAATTAACACATCAATTTCATCACCTCTAAACCATCATTATAATAAATGGGTCACTTGGCCTTACGGAATCCTAATTCATCTTCATTTAGAATCGATCTCCTGATCTACATAGATGCCAAGCATATATGATCAGAAAACCTAACTAAAGAATAGAATGAAATTTAACATAAAAATGTACTCCACATTAAGCGGTATTTCTCTTACTAAGATCAATTTGCGGTAGTATATTTTATATTCATCTGTTCTAGCCCCAACTTACTATAATTAGCCACTTCATCTTAGTAGAGCACACTGGTCCTTCCTTTATAAAACATTTGGATTCGGACATGAAGAAAACAGTTACCCACCTCTTCTACATGCTGCTCATTTAGAGGGTAGTACTGTTAAATGATTTTACTTTATATTTATTTGTATTCTACATTATCATCTTCAATAACTTTTTAAGGCTGAAAAGAAGCCATTTTAGAATATCTAAAATAGTACGACAGTTAACACTCATACAAGTGTACACAAGTTGTTGATAGCAGGAAATCAACTGGGAAAATTTTATGCAAAATCCACTAAGGATCGTAATGCATTTTTCTTATTCTGTTATTCTAGTTCCCTTCCACTTCCCCTCTTCCTTTCAAGTTTCCTTTAACTTATACTAAACATCCAGACTACATAATCATATTTTGCATCAAACATATAACTAAACCACAGAAAATACTTGGAAGCACATATTTCGAAACGATCGTCAAGGTTTAAATATTATTTCAAAATCACATTACTGAGTAACCCCAGTATTCCTCCATAATACTCCTACTCATATTGACAATAGCAATATTTCATTAAAATCAAAGATCACTCCACAAATAGAGCAAGTAAGCATCACCTTCCCAACCAATGCCGCACGCTATCTAAAACATGAATCATCAGGCAAGAGTCACGTGAACCGAACAACTAACAAAAGTTACTAATTTTAGCAGCATAATCTTCTTGTCAGTTCTAGTGTCCTATACTAGTTTACCTAGGAGAAACTTGAAAATAAAAAGAATCAGACACATGTCAGCAATGTGATATCAGGAGGGTTAAGAAAAAGAAAAGGTGATACCTTGGCCTTGGGGATGGTCTTGATGGCGACGACCTGGCCCTTGAGGTCCCCCTTCTTGACTCTGGCAGAGCTGGTGTGCCCGAAGTGCCCCCGCCCCCACCTCCTTCCCCATCGACGGGATCGTGGTTGCGACCTCGACGTCTCAAACACCTCCTCCTCCTCTTCAAATAAATATTAAACGATCACATGCCCAAATATAAAATTTTACAAAACCCTAAACATTTGAAATTCTTCAGTAATACTTTGAAATTAGATCTCATATAGCAAACAAATTAAAGAAGAAACTCTTCAGAAATTAGAAAAATCTAGTAATACGAGAAATTAGAAAATTAAATCTCATACGAAAGAGAAGAAAAAGATTTTAGAATCTACCGAGAAATAAGAGGAATTTGGAAAATAAGTAGAAATTTCAGCCTGTAGTAAGCTCGAGAGAAGACGAGAGAGAGGACCGGAGAAAACTCGAAAGAGAGAGAGAGAGAGAGAGAGAGAGAGGAGAAGAAGAGGGAAAATGAAAATCAAAATCAAAATCAAAATCAAAATCAAAATCAAAATCAAAATCAAAAGGGGAGAGAGGTGGAGGAAGGTCAAGTGAGAGAATGAGAGGGAAAACTAAAATCATTGCGGGAAGAGTCGGCAAATTTTTCATTCCTTTCGATGTCGCATTACTTTGTCACGGTTTTCACTGTTACAAACATTATAAAAATAACAAAAATATAAAACAAAATCTTTAGTAACGATTAATTAATTATTGTAATACCTATTTCCGTTACAAGTGTGTCACGGTAATAACCGTTACTAATTATAGAAAAAATGTGTTACAAATTATGTGTTTTGGTGTAGTGAACAGCTTCATTATACCATGGAAAGAAAACTTCCATCTTTATTAAATAACAAACTAAAGAAACTCACTCTTTTCAAATCAAGGTGAGGTCCAGGCGATAGAGGCAAGTCTAAAACAAGTTCAAACTTGGGAGTTTCAACAAAAAATAACTAATCAAAAGAAGAAGAAGAAGAAGAAAGTTCCAACACAATCAAGTATTTGCATGGAATCTTCAAAACTAAAGTGTAAGGCCCAACAAAGGAGCCTGGAGGATGCTTTGAGAAAGCTTTTTGAGCACAAGCTTGCGCTGCAGTACATTTTTTTATAGAGCAGATTTTTTTATGGTTATACAATGTGGACATATGCTCAAACCATAGCTAAGAAGTATCTCCTGCCTAAATTAAGAAAAAATTATGATATCATATATACACATATCCAAATTACATCTTTACCAGAAAGTAAACCTTCAAACGAAGTTAACAAAAATTCAATGGCTAATATGTGGAGAACTGGAAAAGAGGAGTGTCAGAAATGGTTTTAATAAGTTTAGATTTATTCAGATAGAAATGTTCCGGTTCTTATTCTGCATCTTGAATCTGGGTTAAAGTTTTTTGTACCCAAAAGCGGGTCAGGGTAGCAGGTTAAAGTTTACCACTCCAGGCCTTTGTAACACTAGTTTCATTTATTCAGATCAAGGACAATTTTACACCATGAGCAATCCTTTTATTTCAGGATTCATCATCTGGGGTGTCAATGGTCAACTTGGAATTAAGTGGACCTATATAAATTTCTTCAAACCTGCCCTATTTTATGCAAGACTGGTTCAAATCCAACATCGTTTGTCTGGTCGCCTCTTTATAAACCATGACATTACATTGATTTGTAAGCAAATTTTTTTCTTCTAGGCTTGGTTATACTTGCTAGATTTGATAGTTTTTAATTGCTAGATAAAGAATGCTATTCTGATTTTTTTTGGATGGACTTTATCCCCAGCCAATGCCTTTCAATACATATATTTTGTCAGTAGATTTGAAAGTTGAACTTGACACCAAATCAAACTCCTGGCCTTATTGCAGTCAAGCCACCAAAAATAAAGTTGGATTACAAGCCTGGTTTGCCTAAAGATTACCAATGTATCTCATTCCTAAAGATTTTTTTTCCATATAGTGTAATAAGGCTTCACCTATATTTTGTCAGTAGACAACTTTGATGCCTCTGATTTTTAATTAAATACCGATATACTAATAATTTATCAATCCTATATTAATTAGGATAAGTAGACAGCTTTTATCCTCCTTTCATATAATATTTTTTGAGACTGCACATGCTACATCTTGAAAAAAGAAAAAAAGAAAAAAGAAAAAAAAAAAAAAAAGAAAAAAGAAAAAAGAAGGGGAAAAAACTAATATAATAAGTAATGTATCCATGAGGTATTTCATGGCAAGGTTTTCAACTTACAAGATACAATGGGATTTGAATTGTTTACGTCATCTTTTGTAACATGGAAATTGTTGTGCTACTGAATATGCAAACCTATAACCAAAAGTTCCTGTTAAAACAGTTCCGATTAAAAGTAAGAGGGAAAAAAAATAAACTTTGATGAAAAAGCACAATATATTAAACCCTATATCTCCTCACATTAAGACACTGAGACTACACCAAAACAAGTTATACAGAATAAGACCTGGGAAGCAAAATAGAGAAATAAATTAGGAATTGCCAACTTTCAGATGTTAGATTACATCTAAATAGTGAACATAGAGAACAAAATGCAGCTCACAAATAAATGACCAGTTTGCTAGTTGCTACTTAGCCAAAATACGAGTAAATGAATGAGAATATAGCTATCACCATCAAGCCAATTTCGGATGTCAATAGGCATATATAAATCAAAGCTGAAGAATTATAAGTCCTCTGAAACATTCAGGAAAATAATGAAGTTTTTAAAGGTTTAACAATAATCATGCAGCGATAGAATAAAAAAATAGCTTGATAAATTACATCAACATATCAGTTGACCAAATAAACTGCAAGAGAATGTAAAATAACAGTTTACTATTTATACCAATACTTTATCACACTTATTCCTGCTTAAAACTGATGTCCACTTATGTCCATGTGAGTCCCACGACAACCTTTTTTTCTTGGACATCATAGATGCATCATGCACAAAAGATTGCATACATGTATAATATGCATAGAAAAGTGTTATCAACAAAAGTTTTCTTTATAATAAGAATTCTATTATGGCTCATACAACTTCATCTCTAAAATTTATATGACAACTTTGATACAAAATTAAACATGACCAATTTATCATCACATTAAGACACTGAGAGATGATCCATATATGTTAAATTTCCCAAAATATAAACCTTTATAGGAAGATGAATGATTTAAAGTCTATCATCACATTAAGACACTGAGACTACACCAAAATGAAAATATCAAACCAAATACTGAACTGAAGAAAGGCCATAAAATTAATTCAAAGCCAGATCCTAAAAATTGAGAACAATTTCTTCTTAAAAACTGAACCAAAAAACTGAGAAAAGAGAAGGAACAAACAGGAAAGAAAGTCGGGATGGACGAATCCTCTTGTTAAGTGGATATCGTCAATGGAAAGGCTAGCTCGATCTCCTTCTAGGTCGGCAGCAGCGAAAGGAACTCTTTCTTCGGTTGGCGGGAAGTAGGGTTTTATTTTGGGGGGGAAGAAAGAGTTCTTTTTTTGGCTGAGGGAGAGAGGGTTTGTTTTATGGGGGAAATATAGGATTTTTTTTGTTGCGGGAGGGAAAGGAAATCATTGTTGGCTATTGGAACGCTTTCCTTAGAGAGCACGTGAGATGCACCTGTGTGCATCCCAAATTCGGAACACTTTTTGTATATTATAAAAGCGTTCCTAAATAATAATAATAAACCAAAAATTTAAATAAATTATATCATGAACGCTTTTCTGTTCTGGAACACCTTTGTTCCGTTACAACCACTTGGCACAGACAATAAGTGTTCCGAATTGAAAATTGCTTGGTGTTCCAAAATTACCATTTTGGTGTAGTGGTAGGGTCAAGCTCCTGAGCTGCAGCTTCATTAGCTGGAGAAGAAGGTCGCAAAGTAGCGGACTTCTCCTGAGCTCGAGTCTTCATCATCCTGAAGACAGATTCAAGCAAAGAGATCAATATGGCACATAATAAGATATCATCAAGAAAGGACAATTTATTTCGAAATGTAAGAAGAGTTGTCATGATAATCAAAAGATCAAAATTTTCGTAATATGTGATTGAGTAACTCCTATCATAACCAAGAACCTATATCCTAACAGCATGCTTGTAATTAGCACTCTAAGTCGAGCACCATTACGAAATCGCACTAGTTGCGACTTGACCTGTATGGGCCACCACAAAAAATGTGTTATGACCTGCACTCTGTTTAGGGCACGAGCACGTGGGTACGTCCAGCCTACGCCGTAGAGTCGGCGATAGAACGCTGTATAGGTCATCTAGAATATATAATATCTAAGACACAATAATATAACATGTCATCTCCGTACAGAGGAATATAATTACAACTCAATCACATGAATCTAAGAAAGATAGGCACAAATATGATAAAGATAAAGATAAAAATAGATAGACTAAAATAAATGTGGAGTCACAAATACCAGTTAAGAATTTAAAGACATAAAACAATCCCAAATAAGTTCTACAGACCCAATGTATCAATCTGGAATACAAATCCAAACAAAATCTAGCTAATCTATGTCACTACAGGCGGTGCATCCTCTACGAGCCCCGGATCCACATGCAGGTCCTGGTCGTAGTCTCAATCTATGCCAAACCTATAGAAGATCGAGCAATCTGTATCCAAGTCCTCTAAAAAATAATGTGGGGTTATCCTGTCAGGATATGAGCAAGTACAAACGCCAACAGCAGTTTCATATGAATTGATAAATACTATAGAAGATAATTATAATAAAATACAAGATGAAATATCAAGACTGGAAGTAAAACAGTACAAAAGAACTGAATATCATATCATGGAAGAGATATAAGGCAAAAATGGAATATAAGCAGTGAAAGTAATCTGAGGTACTATGTAAACATAAAAAGTGCTATGAGATATTAGAGCGTTATGTGATCGGCTTAGGTCAGGATCAGGCTGTTCTCTTTGACCGGCTATGCACTAGTAGTATAGTAGTGTAGAGGATCAGGCCGGCCAAAATAGAAAGCTATGCACAAGTAGTATCAGATCATGCTACACCCTACGTGTGGTGAGGGTGGAGCTATGCACAAGTAGTAAACAAGTAGGGATAATGATCACATAACCTCTAATAACTATCCATCCCCGAGTAGTATAATGGTTCCAACCATGACACGTCATGACACGAGAATTAAAGAGCAGGAGGCCAGCCACTCCCAAATCGGTGTCTATACAAGTACAAAAAATATGATCGAACAATGTACTCATATACCAGGTAAACCAGGAATAATATCTTATGACGAGATCCAACGTATATGTATTCTCATGTCGAGAATCAAGTAAAACACTACAACTGAATCAGATATAGTAGATATCAAAGCAATGAAAACTATCAGAGAATGTACTCGCCTAAGGTCTTGAGCTGAGAAAATCGATACTACCAACCACTCAAATAAGCCATGAAAGGTCAACTCATGCAAAAATCTCATAATATAAAAATAGACATTACCAACATGTTCAAAATAGTCAAATTAGCTAGGATAGCTGACACATAAGTCCAATTCTGGACATAGGGACAAAACGGTAAGCACCGAAAAATGTGCCAGTACCTACTGTCTCTAAAGTCATCAAACTATATGTCTACGGGTCTGGTTTAACAAGGCGAACTCTACCGTGTCCAAATTTAATTCCGGTGGGTCGTGCATAAATTTGTCCGTTGAATCGGGTCACGGGCTCGCCAAAATAGCGTTCCAATCGACCTTCTCAGAATTGGACCAAACTTGGCATACAGGACCAGAAAAATGACATGGTCCTGTTGGTATAAGTTTTGTCTCGATATGACGAACGTGCACAAAGTAATTGACTAATGTACAAAAGGGCCGATACGGGGTATCTCGACGGATATGCATCGATTTCGTTGCGTACACGTAGAAAAATTGAGTTTCGTCGAATCCCACACGTCCACAATACCTGTAGGCACCTTTCGTTGCTTACAGGTTGCGACTATGTCATCCGGTTTGTCGGGGCGCATGCCGTATCGAAATTTTTTTCTAAAATTCAGTTTTCGAAGTACAGATTTTTTCTAAACTTCACAAACAAATTACTCCCAATATAGTATATGAAAATTAAATCTACAAGAAGGATTTTGATCTCCTACGGGTTGTCTAGGACTTCTTCTTTTAGTTTTTCGAAAGTGTCGATGGATTGGCGAGAAATTGCCTTCAAACTGGGGTGTTTGGATTGGTCTTGCTGCTTTGTTTTGAGAAAGGTTTTTGTCGAATTCCAGGATAGGTCTCTCGCCTATACTCAAACCTACCTTCAGAGTTGGGGGTCGACTAGGCTATCCAAAACATTTTACGGATCAAAAAATAATAGCGTATAATAGGAGAAAGATGATGCCGAAGTGGGGTACCTGGAAGTGGATTGCTGTTGCAGCTGTGACTTCAACCCACGCTTTTTCCGACATGGCGGCCGTAGTTGGTCGACGGCGACATCGGGGTGGCGGCGCTGGGTCGGTGTCGGGGTAGGGTTAGAGTTTTAATAAAAATCCTCTCTCTCTCTTTCTCTCTCTTTATCTCCCTCGATCGAAATATAAATGAAGGGGGGTTGGGTATTCGGCTGAAGCCCAAAGGGGGGTCGGTTTTGTTGCTGTGGGCTCAGGTTGGAGTTGGCTGTGTGTGTGTGTGTGTTTTGTTTTATATATTTTTCTTCTTTTCTTCTATTCATTACTTTACTAAATATTATATATATATATATATATATATATATATATATATATATATATATATATTATATATATATATATATATGAATAAATACTAAACAATTTATATAAAAAAATTCTAAAATTATTTCTAAAATAAAACTAAATATTTCGTGTCCTTTATTAATTAAATCTATTAAAAGTTTTATAAACAAAAACTCAATTATATATATATATATATATATATATATATATATATATATATATATATATATATATATATATATATATATATATATATTATATATATATACACTCACCTTTATCAAACCACTAAGGTAAATACACTAACCCTATCTACATAATAAATAACTTAAATAAATTTTTAATCAATAAAATAATGTAAATGACTATAATAGTCCTATCTAGGATAGTGGGGGTGGCAAGGTCCTCTTTTGAAACTATTTACTATTGCTTAAAGAACAATTAACAATCACTATGTGACTCTCTGTTTCTAACCGAGATCCCTAGCTACAAAAAAAAGGATTGAGCTAATAGATTAGACCAAGAAAATTGGAATTGTCACTTATAGTACACATTCATGTATCCAAATTAAAACATGATATTGCTCAAGTGTTTCTACCAAATATCTTACTGATTGAGTAAGTAAATAAACAAAAATAGCTGACCTAAGAAAACATTGACTACTGCATTTTAAAATGATCTGGCCTTACGAAAAAAATTCATTGATTCTCATACATTTACTAACTTCTAATAATTAATGTCATATTGAGCAACAAGGATAAGAGTAAATTTATACATATACTCCAATAATATTTTGATGGTAATTGCATAATATATTTAGTCTACAACAAAATGCAGAACTATTACAACTTTAGTGGTTCAGATATATTTATATACAACACTAATGGAAAGGATGACATGTACAACAACTCATGATATTGTCATCTTATACCTATTTTGTTCAACAACAAAAAATTCAATTACGCTAGTCAAATAAGTTGGGTTACATAAGCCATAACATATACAAAAAAGAAAACACAAGGCAAAAGACGTCCACAACAAAATTGTACAACGTGAGAAACATGTGCACGATAAAGTTGCAAGAAACTCAAAGTGTTATTATAGAGTGAAGAAATTCATATTTCTCACCAAAACATCAAAAGGCATACCGGTCACTAGATGAAAGCATTTAAATATCTTTAAATACAAAGATGAAGTGTGAAAATAATTGAACTTTCAATTTCAACTAGAAATGATGTAACCATAAATGAAAGTTACAAAGCTCGTAATACTTTTAATAAACTTTTAAGAAAATATCTTATGCTAGGCCGTGAAGAAAAAACTTAAAACAGAAAATATGGTCTATGAAAGGAAAAATGTTAGGATTAATGGCAGAAGCATACTGAAGTTGTTTAAGTTAAATAATAAGTTGACAGTCAAGGATTGTGCAACTTTACTAGTCATAGATACAATTAAATTATATTACTTAAATTGAATATAGCTAACATTTGAAAGAGTAAGAAAAATAAATAAAAGGTGTCATGTTGGACTTGTCACTACGACATGCTCCAAATACACAAGGTCACACCACATTTGATGTGAGTCCCAACATGTTGTATTCATGCAAAACAGAGTCTACACATAATTTAGGAAGCACAAGTACGAGACACATTAAACTTCATAAAATTATGGTGTAAACAATGGTGTAATGGACATCATAATCAATGGTGTCAATATTGATGTCACTAATTTGTTCTTCAGTTGCGCAAGATACTTTACAAGAATGTTGTAGATGAACTAACAGGGTAGAATATTCATCTCCTACATGAAATGAAGGAACATAATAGAATTTGCGAAAATCTTATATCTTAGCAAGATAAGGTCTAAAATCTATGACATTCTGTTAGTCCATCTGATTTCAACAGTAGGAAAAACAAATATAACTACTATATAACAGCCCATTAGATCGACATGCAAGTATAAATGTAGTAAAAATAAGATTTATTTAAGTCCGACTGTTATTCTTTAATAACATAATAGATAGAACTCCAAATTTTTTTAAAAATTATTTCCTAAAAAAAATATCACATTTAAACCATTGGGTACCCAAAGGGCTCCCACCACATGGTGAACAAAACTAAGAATCTAGTTCCACTTCTTCATCTTACATCAAAAGGTGAACCAATTGGAAAATCTAAATATGTTTCATATGCACTCTATATGCATGCAGAATGGTACTAGTTTCTCTTTCTAAATTAATAAAGTTATAATCGGTCGACTAAATAGTAAAATTCACCATAAAACTACTGCTATTTAATTTTAGTTTTTGTAACAGTAGAAAAACTGATTTCTATGAACATGTTGTAGTGTAGTAAGAGAACATAAAAAATAATATTATTATTGTACGACTAACTCTTCGATTGTTAGAAATTCTTTTCTTTTGTCCTTTTGCAATAAAAATAAAAATAAAAGTAAAGGTTATTTGGCCTCCGGGGAAGTCGCGTACGTAGCACTGTCCTAAGAGTTAATCCGGATCTATGTGCAGACTTTGTCTGAATGCTCCTAGTGATAAAATCACCGCTCCGCTGGTATCTCTTTGTTGCACACAACGCAGAGAGAGTGACCCTTGACTTAGCTCTGTCCAAAACAAGAACGAAGAATAGAAGAGGTTCGAAAAGACGAGATTTTTGAGAGAGATTCACTTAGGATTTTTCAGTATATGGAAAGGAGAAGGAACATTTCATTTTATAGGTATTCTCCAACGGACATGAGAGTTACTCCGATTTAAATCAGCCAATAAAGCACCATAAAAACGGACGTGACAAACGTTACAAAAATAAAACAAATGTAAAACATGTGGTTCATTGAACCTGGACAGAAGTTAATGTATCCAAACTTACAAAATTTAATGGATTATAACGATCAAAATTAAAAAGGAACAAAAATATTTTTAGGGTCTCAGCTCGAACCCGAAGAGAAAATTGAATCGGCATTCGGTGCCCGCAGATGTGGGAACGTACTTGCTTCTGTTACGCACGCCGAACCGAAACGAACCGAGCCGGGCCGGACGGCGATGGCGGCGCGCACGTGTGGCCCCATATGGCTCCCACACGATACTTTAATGAAGCAAAATGGAACAAGACTATATATGCACACTTAGTCCTCCCACCTAGTCGATGCGGGACTATAGAAATATGGAATTTGAGCTTTTGCTCACTCACATCCAACACCACATATATGTATAACCGGTTAAGAGTATCGACAGTGGAAGAGATTTTATGTACTATATTTTGACTTTAGTTAAATTTTGTAGCACTTGAAAGCTGCAATGGGCAGTTATCCATACTTGAAAATTATTTGAAAGCTAAAAGACATCCAGATTTGGAGTGTGTCATAACTCTGCTATATTAATTTCTGGGCCCACCAAATTAATCGTTCTTACCAAACATGTAAGAAAAATAAAGAGAAATAAGGAGAAAAAAAAAAAATCTTACCAAACAATGAAGAAAAATAAAGAGAAAAAAGAGGAAGGATGTTAATTTGTAGTATTTGTTTGGAGTGTACTATTGCATGCCATTATCAATGAGATACTCCAAAAGTAATAATTTACACAATTTTAAATAATTTGGAGTGCGTGTTTGGAATGTATCTACTGGGGATGAGTGTAACAAATAAAATTTACTATATCTAGCTATATCTAATTTGTCTATATAAAATATCTTCATTTCATACATTAATACCGCTATTCAAAAACTTACAAATACATTAGAATAGATGCCACATATACATGAGTGTTACTTAGTGGAGTTCTCCGAAAAGAAGGTCTAGATTGGTACAAAATAACAATATTGGTATTATGTTATAGTTAAAATAAAAGAGTTATCGAACTTGATTGACTCTTGTAATTAACAAATAGAGGTAAAAAATGTTGGCTGGATGGCGAAATATCAGTAGATCGAGTCCAAAAATGTATTATTTTTATGTACAAAGTTTCGTAGGTAACGTCGGACATCTCTAAAAAGTTTTTAGAGTTTTTTATTTTTTACTTTTTTTTGAATGCAAAACAGAAGGCGAAAAAAGAAGAGTTGGACTTGGTTTAGGTAGACAGAGGTATGAAATTAAAAGCCTATATACTTCACCAACCCCTCTTGTTGTCAAGAACATTCCAAGAAAACAAACTTTACTCTTCTTCTTATCACTTAATACTTTAACGTACAATAGCTGTTAGAGTAAAACTGTCTACTTAATTCCTAAAGTTAAGTTCTACAATTACATCACCACTTCCTGGCCGGCACCGGCGGGATTGCCCGTGTCTTCGTGCCGGAGCTCCGCAGCCGCAAGTTTGCACTCCTCCTTATGCTCCAGCTTCCAGTGGAGTGCCTGGCACGCCCGCGAGCAGTAGCTGACGCTCCCGCAGACAGAACACCGCCGGAACTCGTGATTCCTCGTCTCCGGCCTGCCGCACCCGCCGTAAGAACATGACCTGAACCCCTCCGGCCCGGCCTCCCTCGATCCGAACCACTCCACCAGGAACCGGTTCGCCGGCCCGACCTCCGGCCTCGGGATGTTCCCGCCGAAGTCGCTCAGCAGCTGGTGCGGCTGCCACGTCAGCTTCGTGCGGGATGAGGAGCTGGCTGTGGCGAGCTCCCGCGCGTTGGCGCTGAAGAGGAAGCGGCGCCCCTCCGCAACGTTGCGGCGGACGCCGTAGCCGTCCTGGAGGCAGTGGCCGAGCTCGCGCAGGGCGTCCACGTGGCCCAGGTACGCCGATCTGGCGCATAGGGAGACTCCGGCGCGGAGGTCCTTGTGGTTCTTGGAGCCGCCGCTGCCGTTGAACTGCACGATGGCGAGGGAGTAGAGCGCGACGGCGTGGGACGCCATCGCCGCCTTGGCCATCAGAGCAGCGCCGGCCGATCTGTTCTCGAGGCAGTAAAATTCGATCATGCCAAGAGTGTAGGCGGCCTCGACGCTGCCGGCTTCGACGCAGAGCTTCAGAAATCTGTGAGCCGATTCCGACCAGTTCTTTGCTCTGATCGCCAGCGACTTCGCCGACACCTTCGAAAGAACTGTCGGGTTTGTCGAGAGTCCGTTCATCCTCTTGCATCTGCAGCAGTAATTTCCATGATCCAATCAATCAAAAATCAAAAAAACAAATAAATAGACGAAATAGCCAGAGGATTAAGAGGGTTAGGGCTTACGTCATCATCATGCTGACGATGTCGGAAGGGGATTGAGCAGAGGAGCTGAGCTTGGAGAGGATGGAGAGGACAAGATCGTCCGGCAAGCCGTCAAAGAAGTCGACCTTTTTCGACTGCTTTTTTCCGCCGATACCGATATTTTCCTCTCCACATCTCCTCTTCCTCTTCTTCTCCGAGGATTTCACCAGATCGGGTTTCGGGTATGACAACCCGCTACGAGTCCTCATGATCCCGGTAATGGAAAGGTTAGGAGGATTGCCAAGAGGAACGGGGACAGCACTCCTCTTATATAGCACCCCAGGACCCAGCTCGAACGGATGACCATTTTGCCCCTCCATTAGGGCGAAACGGGCGGTCAAACTGAGTTGACCGGAACGCCCCGGTTTCTTCCCGAAACGGAAACCGCTCGTGCCCCTCACGCCCCGGACTCGAGGGGGAAAAAGTTTTAGTGCTTGTTTCGGTTTTCTATGGTGAATGTGGACGGTCCGTTACATTTTTGGAGGGAAACGGTTAGAAAAGCTTGGGTCAAGAGCTAATCTTCAAACGGTTACTTATCCATTTTATTTACGTTTCTACACGAGCGAGGACTGATTAAATAACTGTTTTAACTGCCTCAGTTTGTTTAATTTGCTATTAAGAGGATGGGTTGTTAGAAACAACATGGCCAACTTCTTTAAACGAAGCTTATCCCACATTGAGAACCCGAAATAAGGGAAAAAAAAAATCAAGGGAATAACGAAGTATGATGAAAAATTAAGGAAAGACTAATTACTTGGGGATAAGCAGAAACAGGAATTTTTTTGAATATAGTCCACAACTTACTCATCAAGGCTTATCGTTAGTATTATTTGTAACAAGTGTTGTTTAATTGTTACAAATTTGTTGTATAATCTTATGGAGATACCATAACATTATGAACTTGTCTAGTCGACTTTTCTTGCTAGTCAAAGGTACAGCAAGTGAATTGGATCAACATTAGATAAATGGTAAAACAACTTAAAGCAAGAATATGAAAAGTACCGTATCAAAATGATATTAAAAGTTGTGGAAGCGGTGGACCTTAAGCAAGAATGGACATCATTAGCCATATAATTTAAAATATATATAAGTATGAGTAGTTAGAAAGCTAAAAAAATTAACATAAAATTAATTAAAAAAATCATGGTTAAATATGAGATATATACAGTTTGTTTAGGTGAGCATTCTCTTTAGGAGGCCTCCTGTACCTTCCATGATCAGGTAAGGCACATCCTACAACTAAACAGAAGCAGCAATAAGATAACAATACAGATGCTAATATAAAGATTATTAAGAATGGTTATGACAGACAACTATGTATGTACAAACGGGATCTACAATAATAAAAGACAATTAAAACTATAAGACTGAGGAAGTTTTAGATTCATGGGAAATGACGACTATATATATTGGCAATTTCATTTTGTTGGTTTTCTTACATAAACTTGGTTACAATATTAAAATGCCGTCCAAACAAAATATATTTCCATATATAGACCAGCTTCGCCTTGTATAGAAAATGCCGTCCACGAAAAAAAAACTTATTGTTCGAACCTTATGACTTAGTAAATGATCAGTTCTATAAACCTTCTCCAATAAGAATGCAGTTGGCTATGGAGTAGAAGAGAACTCCATAGACTAGTTGACATAAAAGCTTGTTGGCGCTGTTAACCTTATGTCAATTCTTTTATGGGCGTTAATCGGCTGTCCGACTTTACATCAATCCTTTCTATGGAAGTCTTGTATTCCTATCCACAAGAGACATGAGTATAAAATGATCTAGATGACCAACTTGATGAGTATACCTACCTTTCATGTTACTATTAAATTTACTCATGAAACCAAAAGAAAAGATAAAATAAGAAATAAAAATTCATATGTAAAATTACCCAACCAATACACAAATTAAAGATGTGAACCCGCACCGGCGCCCACTCGATCCAACGGTCGAGAGGAACGGGACTCCAGCGGTGCTCCCGATCCGCTCCAATATATATATATACATATAGCCCACTCGATCCAACGGTCGAGAGGAACGGGACTCCAGCGGTGCTCCCGATCCGCTCCCATATATATATATATATATATATATATATATATATATATATATATATATATATATATATATATATATATATATACATATATAATATATATATATATATATATATATATATATATATATATATATATATATATATATATATTAATGAAGTAAACTGTTACAAATCAAGGGTTTCCACCCGTCATCCCCATCCTCCTGACATCTGAGTCAATATTATGGATAATACCAATATTCACTGTACATACTCCTTAACAAACATGATTATTTCTTTCTTTCCATATATGCCAAATCGCGATGCGCGCTAGTGTACAACAAGCCTTCCGAAACCAACCCGTTCCTTTCCTTCGAGCAGCCCTTATACTCTGAATCCTACCATCCAAGTCCTGTACTCAGTTGGGCGCGCGGAAGCATTTGTCAACCCACCTGATCAAACCAACCTCCGTCTAACGGACACCAAGCACAGATAAAGACAAGTATATGGCGGTGACTACGTCACGTGGACAAATTTAAACTTTTATAACTGAGATAAAAATTACAATATTGACAAAAACTAATGTTAAACCCTTTGTCCTAATAGGTTCAACCCCCTCACCAGTCTCAAGAAGAAAAATAAAAGATTACAATTGAGATCACTCACTAATCCGTGGCAATCTTCCTAAACGAAGTTGACGACTCATTGATTAGATCTCATTCTTCCTTTTGACTTGGATTGCGAAGTCATAAGAGTAAAACACCGACTTTCTCTTAGATTTTTTGTGCACGAACATCCCGAATCTCCACTTTGTGCTGTGCTTTGTGCCTCTACCCTCATCCCATATATATAGGATAAAAAAATTTATATTCTAGTCATAATAGGATTTTCTAAATAGGAAAAAATTAAGATTCCTATTAAGCCTAAAATATTCTATCAACATCCTATTTCAGATCATAATAGAATTTTTTAAAATAAGAATCCTATTATATCTAAAATAGCACAACACCAATTATGGACATCCAAATCTAATCAAATATTTAACTAGATTTGGATTCCATAAAACTAAAATAGCATAACACTAATTATGGGCATCCAAATCAAATCAAATCAAATATTTAATTAGATTTGGATTTTACAAATATATTACCAAATCTATACTGGAATCCAATAACCTCTCTCTCCAGTCTTTGACAGGTTGTTAACCCCATTGCTCCTCAACTGGACTCCATGCCTGACGTTTCACGACAGAATAACTGCTCTCCCATGCCACTGATTTTCGATCTTCCGAGTTGCTTTGCATCTTCCTTCATCTCTAGCTTCTCGATTGTTACGTCGATACTAGCTGCCATGCGTAGCACCTCCTACACCATTGGGATCCTACCGATATCAATAACACGACCAAGATCGAAGTTCCTGACGATCAGTCTCACCGCAAGTCTCGGTTGCCTGTCCCCGACTTCTGTCTTCCATCGAAATGTGCTACCGTTTTGTCGAACTTCTTCACCCTTGGCTGGCCCAACCAAGCAGACTATACGATTTTTTCGAGATTCGAACTCATGAACCTGTCCACCTTTATGTCCGATACTGAAGCTCTACCGTACACATGTATCCTTGAGCAGAACATCATACACTATGCATACCATCGATGACCCACAACTCCCCATGAACTATGTGAATGGTGATGCACCCGCCTCTGATTGAGTTTGCTACAAACCTTGATCTCTTTTCTGGCTTCGAACTGCTGAAAGCAATGTTGCTCTGTGAAGCTTTGGCAAACCACCTGTTGTTAAAATCGGATCTGTAACACCCAGTTTTCTGAAATTGGGATATTTTGAAAATTTATTATTTTTATTATTAAATAATGGTGATTTAGTCATGTTATGAATTTTGGTGATTTTTAGATAGTTTAAAACTATTTTCTAAGTCATGGCTTATGACTTTGTGATTTTACTAGTATAACCCTAGTGTAAACCCTAGAGATTTTATAACCTAGAGACTAAACATGACCATGTAAGCCTAACCATGTGATTAGGATATCAAATTACCACTTTTTGGTCAAAAAGATATTTTGGTAATTTATTAGAATTTATTTGGATTTATGTAATTTATTATTATTTAATTAGTTGTTAAGTGTCATGTTGGCTCCTAACCTAGTTTAGCACTAATCTAGAGGTTAGCAACTAACCTAGAAGACTAAGTAGAGGATGTTAGCTTATGTGTAACTATCTAGTTAGATAATATCTAGATATATTACTTTTTAGATATTTTAGAAACCTAGAAATATCTATCCCCTTAGTCAAAACCTTAAGGGCTAAGTTTGCTAGGTGGAAAGGAACCCTAAATATCTACCCTACCCCCCCATGGCAGCCAACCCATACCCCCTTCCATATAAACACACCCCCCCTTCATTCATGCCTCATTTCATTACCCCTTAAAATCTAATTTTTCCCTACAACTTCACACCCTCACCACTTAACCATTTTAGCTCCAAATTGAGCCTAGTTTCTTGTATTGGGATCCCCTACCATTGAGGGTGCTAAGGAGAGCTAGCTAGCAAGGTTGCATAGCATTTTGGGCATCATCATTTGAAAAGGACACCCACCCTACTAGCTTGATTTCCATTGGAATTGCACCAATAGGTAAATACCCTCATACATAGTTAATTTCCTGTTTTTTCTTCATGGTTGCATGCATATAGGTATACCCTAGCTGTGGGCCAAGTTTTGTAGGAAATAGGTTTGGGTTGGTGTCCGTATCGGACACGTATCTGTATTTTAATTACAGTGTTTGGTGAAATACGACTTAGGAATAAAATTTGTTGTTTTCCAAAACAAATTACACATTTGGGTAGCCCTTAGCATGCTAGACACGAAATCCTAGGACTGAGCACGTTATCGTGTCGTGTCCGTGTCCAAAATGGACACGAACACGCTGTGCACATACAGTACACTGTTCCCTGCTACCCGATACTGTTTTCTCCACGAATTGGACACGTGGACACATGCCACTTGGCACAGAGGTGGGGGCACCCTCTGACAAGCTCCCCCTCGAGTTTCGTGACACCTCGTGTCGTGTCGAGTGAGAAATCCAACACGCACTGACCACACACTATACTACACACAGTGTTAAACACGCACTGACACGGCCTTCGTGTCGTGTCTAGATACGACGTGGACACAAAGTGTCAGGCCTAAACCCTAGCCCTAGAGCTAGGCTACACCCTGACACAAGCACGACACGTATCGATGCGTGTGTCGTGTCCACGAGGCTCTGTCCTCGCTGCACGAGACCGCACCATGCCCGCGTTCAGTCTCCTGCTGTTCGGGGCTCACGCAGGACACGACACGACACGTGGAGGGGTGACACTTGGTGGACACGAGGGGGCAATGTCTGCGAACATGCCCCCCAAGTTTCGTGTCTTCTAGTATTGTGTCGGACACGAATTCGTGTGTGCATCAAATTTACACTGACAGCACACACGTGGAAATTTGGGCTCTGATACGGGCTTGGACACGACACTGTACGATACATGGACACGTTTCAGGCTGTGGGACACCTAGACCAACCCTAGGCGAACCTAGGGACACGACCACGAGACACATGGACACGTGTGTCGTGTCCTACACACGTGTGCATCTCTGTACGACGCTGTGACACTGCAGTGTCTGGAATTTACCCGTTTGGGAATTTTCACTCTTGGACACATTGTGTCGTGTCGTGGTGGACACCTAAGGACACCTACGACACTTATACACATGGGGGCACGTTTACCAACCACTACATTCGAGTATTAGCTAGGTTTTGTGTTGATTTTGGGTTTACCCCAATGTTCAGAAATGAACAGTGATTCCTGGGATTTATTTCAGTATTTATTTTGAATTTCAAATTAATTTTTATGTATATGTATATGCATATTTGTGTGTATATATACTGTATGTATAAGTATATAAGTATATGTGTGTGTGTGTGTAAGTGTGTGAGTGTGTATATGTATGTATATATGTAGATATGTGTGTGTATATAAATAGGTATACATATATGTATGTGTGTGTGTGTGTGTTGTGTGTCCCCCCTTTTCAGTTTTCGTGAGATTTAACCCTCTCCCTTTGCTGTCCATATTCACACACACTATTCACACCCACACACCACTGCCTACCTTCCCATGACCCCCTCACACTCTCACTCACTCTTGTGCACACACACACTTTTCACACACACACTCTCACCCTCTCATTCCACTCTCTCCCTATATATATATGTCATATATATATATGTTATATTATATATAATTATATATGGGTATCCATAGTTGAGTGTATATATGGGTTTATATATATATATATATATATATATATATATATATATATATATATATATATATATATATATATATATATATATATATATATATATATATATATATGAAAATGTATATATATGTATATATGTTAGCTATCTATATATATATATATATATATATATATATATATATATATTTTTTTTTTTTCTATATATATATATATATATATATATATATATATATATATATATATATACATATATATATATATATATATATATACATATATATATATATATATATATATATATATATATATATTTGGTTATCTATATATAGTTGGTATGTATAAGAGAGTATATATATATATATATGTTATATATAATGGGATATATATATATATATATATATATATATATATATATATATATATATATATATATATATATATATATATATATATATATATTATATATATATATATATGTGGGTATTATATATATAGTTGGATATATAGGTAGGTTATATATAGGTGAGAATATATGGTATTAGATATATATTGTATAGATGTATGGCTATAGACACCTATATGAGATACCTATACATGGTATCTAGTTACACTAGCCTATAGCCTATGGTTAGTGAGTTTGGAATTGACCAATAGGCTTAGTAGACCTAGGTTGACTAGCAAGTTGACCCTTGTTGACCATTGTTGACCAAAGTCAACTATAGGTCAAACCTTGACCTAATTGACCTAGAAATGACTTGGATGAACATAGAAGGACTATTTGACTAAGGTTTGACTAAACCCTAACTAGATGATTAGGTTAACCATATGGATTATGAGGGTAGTCCTAAGTAGATTAAGATATGTATGGGATTAAGTGAGATACTTAGAGTTGAGTCATGACTTGAGTTGGAGTATGGGATTATCTTGATTATAGGATTAAGGTTGGTATTATATATATGTATTTATGTGTGATATACTTTGTATAGATAATTGGTTATACCTTAACATTGTGGTATAGTATCTTAGGTATCCTAAGACATGTTAGCCTATGTTTGGTTTTGAGATTAGCCTTATAGAGTTTGACTTAGATAGTTGACCATTGACCTAATTACCTTGTTGACTAGTCTATGTTTAACCAAAACCTTAGTTAGTCTAAGATTGACCTAGTTTGACCATTATTGACTAAACCCTAGATAACTTGACTAGTTTGGCTAGAATGTTTGACCAAGAGTTGACTTTAACCTAGATTAGACTTGTTCAACCTTTTTTGACCTTGTATGACTTAGTTTAACTTCTTGTGACCTAGTATGACTTAATTTGACTTAGTTTGACTAAAGAGTTGACCAAGTTTGACTTTGACCTAGATTGGCTTAGAATTCATATAGATTGCATTATAGATTTTATTTACCTTCATATTAGACATGTCATAACTATATTACTCTATTTTAGGACATTGTGACCATGGTACAAATATCTGATATTACACTACTCTTTTCAGAGTATCAGGCGAGTACATTCTCTGATAGTTCTCTCATTTATTTGTTAATTACTGTATTTCAGTTCTAGTTAGTTCTATGTGATTCTCTGTATCAACACGTATGGATATTTCTGGATTCATGTATTCGACACATACCCTACTTGCTGGCCTCTATTACTGGAGTCATTGGAATCATTCCGGAATCATTTCTGGAATCATCATGTATTGGACAGACTCATCTCGATTCTTTTGTCGATTTTGGATTTACTTGCTGGGCGGGGAAATATTGAGTAAGACATGTAGACATACCCCAAATCCGGAATCTCCCACTGGAATCTACCGGAAGTATAGCCATCTCTTGCCTGATCCGTGAGAGATGTGCCTGATACCTACAGCCATTTACATGTCGACCTCGGTATTTTAAAACACACTGTTAGATCATAGTTGGACTCACCCTAGATTCATTGATCACTGTTGGACTCATCTTGTACCGGAAATCATCTGGTATCGGATTATATGGACTGGACTCACACTGGGATTACATTAGACTTATATCGTACTGTCTGGACTCATACATGTTATTCTAGTTCAGTTAGCTTTTATTACCGTCTTTATTGCCATGATTCTTCTCTTATTTTAGTTACCTTTCTTTTTTTGAATCTTACTGTTTCTCAATGCCATTATTACCTGTATAAAACTGCCATGCTTATCAATAAAACTGTCTATAACTGCTTTATAGTTCTTTGTCATTTACTTGGGTTTTTCTAGATGAGTTGTACTCGTTTCTGTCCTGATTGGACCTGTTGAAAATATTACAGATGATAATCCTGAGGACACATGCCCTACTTACTATGGACCTGGCGAGGGATTAGCTACCTTTGGTCCCGACTCTCAGGAGTGATTCAGGAGATTAGCTAGTAGACTACTTTAGCTTTCATGTTTTGACTTGTTGTATTAAAGTTAAGTTATTGAGTTTGTATTAAGTTGGTTTGAGACATTGTTGTATTATTTTAGTTGTTAGTTGTTGTTGTCTTTAATTCCTTAGGTATAACTTCTGTGTTATCTTATTGTGTTTTAGACTGTGATTGAGTATATTCTATCCTTTACTTGTCCTCCATTCGGAGCTGACATCTGGACAAGTATATTATATTCACTGCATGAGATTAGTTAGCAACCTAGAACAGCTTACTACCGTCGACACTGCGGCGTAGGCTGGACGTACCCACTTCTCGTGCCCCTATACAGGGTGCGGGCCGTGACACATTTTTAGTGGTGGCCCATGCAGGTCGAGACTAAATTGTTTGGTTACGTTATTGTACCAAGCATGCCTGCAATTAGGAACTTAAGATAATTAGACAACATTAGGAATGACGCTTAGAACACCTAGAGGAATACTAGAATTGCAACATAGGAAATGCATCACGTGCTTGCTATTATAATTAGATTTTCTTGTCTATGATTGTTTTGCTTTAAAGAGTCCTTATAAGTCCTTTTATTGTAATTAGATGGTGCTTACTCATTCATCCCGGTATGTCTCACCTGAGAATGGCACACTCCCCATCCAGTCAGCTGACCAGTTGACTGATACACCTCCACCTCCACCTACCACCTCCCCCCACTCCACAGATCCACAAACCCAGATGCCTCCACCACCTTCCATATCACAGGCCCCGCAGGACCCAATACTTCCACCACCCCCTATCACTATACCTACCCAGGCTTCCGTCACACTCGACAGGAACCAACTGCTCACTCTGATCCAGGGGTTCCTAACAACCCATAAGAAGCAGACCACCTTACTCCGCCAGAGCATGGAGCATTCTGAGGAACGTACCGTAGTCCCACCACCTGTAGAGCCGCGACAGAGAGCGGGGACGATCAAGGACTTCATGGGTCTGAACCCCAAGGAGTTCTTAGGGACTGAGGGCATAGTAGTAGCAGATGACTGGTTAGACTCGGTAGAGAGGAAGCTCCTTGGAGTTAGGATGCCGGATGACCTCCAGTTCGAGGCAGCGGGATTTCTGCTGATAGACTTGGCAGGAGTTTGGTTCCGGAATGAGCCGTTATTCGCGAGAGGGAGGGCCACTTGGGATCAGTTCAAGACCCAGTTCAAGAAGAAATTCTTCTCGACCACCGCTAGGGTAGCCATGGGGCTACGATTCCAGAACATCCAGCAGGGGAATCGTTATGTCGACGAGTATACGGCAGAGTTTAGTCGCCTGAGCCATTTCGCTCCTAGTCTGGTTGCTGACCCTGAGGAGATGACGCGTAGGTTTTGCCATGGTCTAGTTCCAGACTTTGGCATTCTTATAGTGGCGAACGGTATGACTGACTACTACCAGAGCTTAGACTTAGCTCGGAGTATCGATGAGCGTCTTCTGTCTTGCAAGAGGCCGGCTTCTGTACACATTGAGGGACCCTCCAAGCGTCTGGCTTTCCAGCAGAAAGTGCCGACGCTACACCAGCAGACATATCATCCTCCCACACCACATCATTCGACCCCGCCAGTTAGAGCCCCGGGACCCTGGCAGCAGCAGAAGGGAGCTTTGTGTGTATACAGTAAGGGGCCACACTTTCAGTATCAGCAGCAGAGGCCATTTCAGCAGGTGCAGCATCAGTATCGGGGTCAGGACCCGAAGACGATCAGTTGTTCATACTGCAGGAAGCAGGGACGCACCAGGGAGCAGTGTAGGAAGAGGCTGAAGGTTTGCTATACCTGTGGGTCTGATACCCACCAGAAGATAGACTGTCCCTTTGCACCTCCTTTTGAGGGAGCTAGGCCACCTGTAGCTCAGCACTAGATGTGTGGAGCTTTTGCGATGACGGTCGAGGAGACCAACGCTGCAGGTGACGGGTTAGCAGGTTTGTCTTTTCTGTCCTTCCTTTCCCATCTTGTTGTATGATTCCATTAGTACCTGTCAGGATATGCTTGTGATATACTAGATAGTATAGTTACCCTGTTCGAGACTGTGGAATCACGACCAGTAGGACTATGATTGTAAGTTATCTTTTGACTCTGATTGACTGGGGGTTTGACCTAGGAGGAGTACAACTATCTTAATTTCGAGGACAAAATTTTTCTAAGGAGGGTAGACTTGTAACACCCAGTTTTCTGAAATTGGGATATTTTGAAAATTTATATTTTTATTATTAAATAATGGTGATTTAGTCATGTTATAAATTTTGGTGATTTTTAGATAGTTTAAAACTATTTTCTAAGTCATGGCTTATGACTTTGTGATTTTACTAGTATAACCCTAGTGTAAACCCTAGAGATTTCATAACCTAGAGACTAACCATGACCATGTAAGCCTAACCATGTGATTAGGATATTAAATTATCACTTTTTGGTCAAAAGGGTATTTGGTAATTTATTAGAATTTATTTAGATTTATGTAATTTATTATTATTTAATTAGTTGTTAAGTGTCATGTTGGCTCCTAACCTAGTTTAGCACTAATCTAGAGGTTAGCAACTAACCTAGAAGACTAAGTAGAGGATTTAGCTTATGTGTAACTATCTAGTTAGATAATATCTAGATATGTTACTTTTTAGATATTTTAGAAACCTAGAAATATCTATCCCCTTAGTCAAAACCTTAAGGGCTAAGTTTGCTAGGTGGAAAGGAACCCTAAATATCTACCCTAACCCCCATGGCAGCCAACCCATACCCCCTTCCATATAAACACACCCCCCTTCATTCATGCCTCATTTCATTACCCCTTAAAATCTAGTTTTTTCCTACAACTTCACACCCTCACCACTTAACCATTTTAGCTCCAAATTGAGCCTAGTTTCTTGCATTAGGATCCCCTACCATTGAGGGTGCTAAGGGGAGCTAGCTAGCAAGGTTGCATAGCATTTTGGGCATCATCATTTGAAGAGGACACCCCCTACTAGCTTGATTTCCATTGGAATTGTACCAATAGGTAAATACCCTCATACATAGTTAATTTTCTGTTTTCTATTCATGGTTGCATGCATATAGGTATACCCTAGCTGTGGGTCATGTTTTGTAGGAAATAAGTTTGGGTTGGTGTCCGTATCGGACACGTATCTGTATTTTAATTACAGTGTTTGGTGAAATGCCACTTAGGAATAAAAGTTGTTATTTTCCAAAACAAATTACACATTTGGGTAGCTCTTAGCATGCTAGACACGAAACCCTAGGACTGAGCACGTTATCGTGTCATGTCCGTGTCCAAAATGGACACGAACACGCTGTGCACATACAGTGCACTGTTCCCTGCTACCCGACACTGTTTTCTCTACGAATTGGACATATGGACACATGCCACTTGGCACAGAGGTGGGGGCACCCTCTGACAAGCCCCCCCTCGAGTTTTGTGATACCTCATGTCGTGTCGAGTGAGAAATCTGACACGCACTGACCACACACTATACTGCACACAGTATTAAACACGCACAGACACGGCCTTCGTATCGTGTCTAGACACGACGTGGACACAAAGTGTCAGGCCTAAACCCTAGCCCTAGACCTAGGCTACACCCTGACACAAGCACGACATGTATCGATACATGTGTCGTGTCCACGAGGCTCTGTCCTCGCTGCACGAGACCGCACCATGCCCGCGTTCAGTCCCCTGCTGTTCGGGGCTCACGCAGGACACGACATGACACATGGAGGGGTGACACTTGGTGGACACGAGGGGGCAATGTCTGCGAACATGCACCCCAAGTTTCGTGTCTTCTAGTGTTGTGTCGGACACGAATTTGTGTCTGCATCAAATTTATACTGACAGCACACACGTGGAAATTTGGGCTCTGATACGGGCTTGGACACGACACTATACGACACTTGGACACGTTTTAGGCTGTGGGACACCTAGACCAACCCTAGGCGAACCTAGGGACACGACCACGAGACACATGGACACGTGTGTCGTGTCCTACACGCGTGTGCATCTCTGTACGACGCTGTGACACTGCAGTGTCTGGAATTTACCCGATTGGGATTTTTTACTCTTGGACACGTTGTGTCGTGTCGTGGTGGACACCTAGGGACACCTACGACACGTGTACACATGGAGGCACGTTTACCAACCACTGTATTTGAGTATTAGCTAGGTTTTGTGTTGATTTTGGGTTTACCCCAATGTTCAGAAATGAACAGTAATTCCTGGGTTTTATTTCAGTATTTATTTTGAATTTCAAATTAATTTTCATGTATATGTATACGTATATTTGTGTGTATATATACTGTATGTATATGTATATAAGTATATGTGTGTGTATGTAAGTGTGTAAGTGTGTATATGTATGTATATATATAGATATGTGTGTGTATATAAATAGGTATACATATATGTATGTGTGTGTGTGTTGTGTGTCCCCCCTTCTCAGTTTTCCTGAGATTTAACCCCCCCTTTGCTGTCCATATTCACACACACTATTCACACCCACACACTACTGCCTACCTTCCCATGACCCCCTCACACTCTCACTCACTCTTGTGCACACACACACTTTTCACACACACACTCTCACCCTCTCATTCCACTCTCTCTCTATATATATATATGTCATATATATATATATATGTTATATTATATATAATTATATATGGGTATCCATAGTTGAGTGTATATATGTTATATATATATATATGAAAATGTATATATATGTATATATGTTAGCTATCTATATATGTGTATATATATATGTATTATATATATTTGGTTATCTATATATAGTTGGTATATATATGAGAGTATATATATTTGTTATATATAATGGGATATATATATATATTATATATATGTGGGTATTATATATATAGTTGGATATATAGTTAGGTTATATATAGGTGAGAATATATGGTATTAGATATATATTGTATAGATGTATGGCTATAGACACCTATATGAGATACCTATACATGGTATCTAGTTACACTAGCCTATAGCCTATGGTTAGTGAGTTTGGAATTGACCAATAGGCTTAGTAGACCTAGGTTGACTAGCAAGTTGACCCTTGTTGACCATTATTGACCAAAGTCAACTATAGGTCAAACCTTGACCTAATTGACCTAGAAATGACTTGGAAGAACATAGAAGGACTATTTGACTAAGGTTTGACTAAACCCTAACTAGATGATTAGGTTAACCATATGGATTATGAGGGTAGTCCTAAGTAGATTAAGATATGTATGGGGTTAAGTGAGATACTTAGAGTTGAGTCATGACTTGAGTTGGAGTATGGGATTAGCTTGATTATAGGATTAAGGTTGGTATTATATATATGTATTTATGTGTGATATACTTTGTATAGATAATTGGTTATACCTTAACATTGTGGTATAGTATCTTAGGTATCCTAAGACATGTTAGCCTATGTTTGGTTTTGAGATTAGCCTTATAGAGTTTGACTTAGATAGTTGACCATTGACCTAATTACCTTGTTGACTAGTCTATATTTAACCAAAACCTTAGTTAGTCTAAGATTGACCTAGTTTGACCATTATTGACTAAACCCTAGATAACTTGACTAGTTTGGCTAGAATGTTTGACCAAGAGTTGACTTTAACCTAGATTAGACTTGTTTAACCTTGTTTGACCTTGTATGACTTAGTTTAACTTCTTGTGACCTAGTATGACTTAATTTGACTTAGTTTGACTGAAGAGTTGACCAAGTTTGACTTTGACCTAGATTGGCTTAGAATTCATATAGATTGCATTGTAGATTTTATTTACCTTCTTATTAGACATGTCATAACTATATTACTCTATTTTAGGACATTGTGACCCTGGTACAGACATCTGATATTATACTACTCTTTTCAGAGTATCAGGCAAGTACATTCTCTGATAGTTCTCTCATTTATTTGTCAATTACTGTATTTCAGTTCTAGTTAGTTCTATGTGATTCTCTGTATCAACACGTATGGATATTTCTGGATTCATGTATTCGACACATACCTTACTTGCTGGCCTCTATTACTGGAGTCATTGGAATCATTCCAGAATCATTTATGGAATCATAATGTATTGGCCAGACTCATCTCGATTCTTTTGTCGATTTTGGATTCAATTGCTAGGCGGGGAAATATTGCGTAAGACATGTAGACATACCCTAAATCCGGAATCTCCTACTGGAATCTACCGGAAGCAAAGCCATCTCTTGCCTGATCCGTGAGAGATGTGCCTGATACCTACAGTCGTTTACATGTCGACCTCGGTATTTTAAAACACACTGTTAGATCATAGTTGGACTCACCCTAGATTTATTGATCACTGTTGGACTCATCTTGTACCGAAAATCATCTGGTATCGGATTATATGGACTGGACTCACACTGGGATTACATTGGACTTATATCGTACTGTCTGGACTCATACATGTTATTCTAGTTCAGTTAGCTTTTATTACCGTCTTCATTGCCATGATTCTTCTCTTGTTTTAGTTATCTTTCTTTTCTTGCATCTTACTGTTTCTCTATGCCATTATTACCTGTATAAAACTGCCATGCTTATCAATAAAACTGTCTATAACTGCTTTATAGTTCTTTGTCATTTACTTGGGTTTTTCTAGATGAGTTGTACTCGTTCCTGTCCTGATTGGACCTGTTGAAAATATTACAGATGATAATCCTGAGGACACATGCCCTACTTACCATGGACCTGGCGAGGGATTATCTACCATTGGTCCCGACTCTCAGGAGTGATTCAGGAGATTAGCTAGTAGACTACTTTAGCTTTCATGTTCTGACTTGTTGTATTAAAGTTAAGTTATTGAATTTGTATTAAGTTGGTTTGAGACATTGTTGTATTATTTTAGTAGTTAGTTGTTGTTGTCTTTAATTCCTTAGGTATAACTTCTGTGTTATCTTATTGTGTTTTAGACTGTGATTGAGTATATCCTATCCTTTACTTGTCCTCCATTCGGAGCTGACATCTGGACAAGTACATTATATTCACTGCATGAGATTAGTTAGCAACCTAGAACAGCTTACTACCGTCGACACTGCGGCGTAGGCTGGACGTACCCACTTCTCGTGCCCCTATACAGGGTGCGGGTCGTGACAGGATCCATAGAGCAACCCCCACCTGGAGACCGACCAGCTACCATTGGACCGACAGACTGACCCTCAATTTTTGACTCATCTCCATTCGTCGTTTTGTCTCGACTAACCGAATCCTCTGTAACCCTCAAAACTTTTCGAAGACCCTCCTCAAAAAGTTTTCGACGACCCACCTTGTCTCTAACACCCCTCGATCCTCCATCCGGTATATGTGACCTGCCTATATAGCGGCTTGAGCCTCTATATGCCACAACACAAATCTCCTTGAGCCAGCTGTTGTGAACCCTTCGTAAGCATCTAATCTATGTCCCTAACAATCTACGACAACCATCATCTGCCAGCCTGTAAGTCCGCTTCCCAAATTTTAAAAAAATATTTACTTTATTTTAGTTTTAAATATTTTCTAGTTAGAAAATAATATTTTATTTTTAATTCTATAAAAGATATTTGGATTGACTAAGAGATTTGTCAAACTTTTTTTAAATATGATTTTATTTTTATAAAGGACATACTTTTAAATTTATTAATTTTCTATTGTTAATTATCTTTTAGTTTATATTTATATAAAAATCTTTTTATAAATATTATTGAATTATTTGATATTATTTTTGGATTGTGATTTGATCAATCTAATTGATTGATTTAATCTTGGAAAAGATTTATTCCAAATCATAATCTATATAGGAATCTCTACCTATATATAGGGGAGTCCTCCATTCGTTTTTCTCCACAAAAAATTCCTCAATTGCACTATCTAGCCATCAAGCCAAACATCCACCATCACAATAATTTTGTGCGTGCATCGTGTCCGTGTTCTAATTTTTCTTTCTATTATTCTCTTTTATATATTATATTTTCTTAGCCGTGTCCGACACCACCGGACAGGACTCCAGAACCCTATCCCCTTTGTATTCTAACATCATGACACAATAAAACCAGAAAAACCCTAAATTTTTTAGCAAACCCTAATTCTAATACTTTCGTCTTGTCGCCATCTCTGGCCTAGTCCGCGCTGGCACCACCGCCACCATCGCCTCCATATCATCATCTAGACTTCACTCCTCCACCACCAGCAGACTACGTTGCCACCTGATCAACTCCAGCGACATAACCACCATCCTAGCTTCGCCACCACCTTCACTCACCCGCCACCGTTGACCGCACCTAGACCCTTTACCCGTTGAGTTTGTGGCCATCACCCCACCGTACTATATCCAAATCCTGCCATCTACCTCAGATCTCGTTGAGGACGAGGCCCTCACCTCCGCTCGGTGCTCCGTCGATGACCGCAACGGTCAAACCAGCCCTACCATCATAACCCACAATCACAATAAACTGCCACTTACCTCGATCGAGCACCACCATACCAAGCCCTTCAGTCGTTGGTGCTCCGCCGTCCCGACGACCACCTCGCCTGCTACCTGGACTTGTGGCTGCTCTGTCGCCTTCCACGAACCTCTCGAGCTCTGCTACGTTGCCTGCATGTAGTCGGATTAGCCATCGGATCCTGATCCTCCGTGAGCTCGAGCCTCCACCGTCGACTGCCTCCTTTATGCTGGCACATTGATTTTGATGTATTGAATATAATTAACTTATGTATTGTTTTAGCCCTATTACTCTACAAGAACAAACAAAAGTCAACCAAAAGTTAGAAGGAAAGACGACTCCAATATCTATAAAAAGAAACAAGTCCTACAGAGTAAGAAAAAAAGATGATTCTAAACACTTTTAGCAGCAGACCCTACAAGCACTCAAAAGTATTATGACAAGAAAAAGAATTCTAGATCTAAAGCTCCTATGTCTCTCTGAGAGTCTGTAAGTGTCTAGAACTTGTACGCACTTTATAAAAGATGACAAACTAAAATGGTATATTATTTGAAATAGTTTTTATGAAGAGCCGGATAATCCGTCAGATCTCCGTGGAAATTCGTCGGATAATTCGATCAAAACTAGCAAGTATTTCTGGCAATGTTCGGATAATCGGTCAGAGTTTTGCAGTAATCCGTCAGATAATTTGAACTTGACACAGCAAGTATTTCTGGCAAAGTTTGGATAATCCGCCAAATTTTTGCTGAAATCTGACAGATAATCTGAATGTGAAATAACAAGTATTTTGGGTTAAGTTCGGATCATCCGCCAGACTTTCGTATTAATTCGACGGATAATCCAGGTTGACTTGCTGACCTTATTCGAATTCAAATCCAACGACATCTGATAATCGCATTAAATGCATCCAGCGGCTCTTTTTCTAGCCGTTACTGTTGGCTGAATAATTTGAAGGATTTTTGTAGAAATCCGTCGGATAATTCGACAGTCGGTTGAATGCTATTTGTGATTTTGGATTTGTATAAATAGGCATCCTCTCTCTTCATAAAGACTTATCCAGTTGAGCCTTAACTTTTTCAACTACCAAAGAGCTCCACTATTACTCAAGAAAGCTTTAATTTTTCATCCAATCAAAAGTGCTAGAGTCTTCAAGAGTTGTAATATTAGATATTCAAAGTGTTCAAGAAGATCAAAATCTTTCTTTCTCTCAAGTTAAAGTTGACGAGCCTTCGGAGGAAAACTCGTGTGAATGAAGTTGACGAGCCTTCGGAGGAAAACTCGTGTGTAAGAAGTTGATAAGCTTTTTGGATCCAAACTCGTATTAGAAGTTGACGAGTTCTTCAGATCCAAACTCGTGTTGTAACTATTTATCAAATAGTGGATTAAAGTCAGAGAGAGTTCTGGGACTGAAGTGCCCCTTGGTAGGATACCTGGATACATTGAGTGTTTGATTCTCTCTTTCTTTATTATCCATTAAATTGCTAGTATTATTGATAATCCTTTTATAACCCTATTCACCCCTCCTCTAGGGTTCTACAATTGGTATCAGAGCCTAGTCTCTTAATTTAGACTTACATCCTTAGAGTGATCCATGGCCATGAACCTTAGTGCAACTACCACTTTCCAGTAGAGGGGTATTTTAGACTTTTTTCTAGTTTTTGTTATTATTGTGATTTCAAATTTTATTTTTAATGATAAATTTATTTTACAAAACTAGTAATTACATTCTTGGATTAATTATTTGTAATAATTAATATAGTGCATATGCTATATTATTGAATGTGATTAGTGGTTAGCAATTAGTTAGAATAGTTGTTAGTGACCCTAGAGGACCTAAACCGACTTGACATGACCACCAAATTAAATGATTAGGACTAGCCTAATTGAACTTTAGTTAGCCTCTAGTTAGATTAGCAAGATTAATTAGGAAGTTTGACTAAACATCTAATTAGGAAGAAAGGCTTATTCCCTAAACTTGTCATGACATAAGGGCTTAGTGGACAACTTATATTAGCCAAAACCCTAAACTAAACCTCATATGGCCGCCCACTTTCTATATAGCCATACTTCATCTTCTTCCTCCTCTTTTCATTCAAAATCCTAACCCTAATTAGAAGCTTTTTCCCAAATTGTTTCTACCACCAAATATTATTCAAATTGGCCCAAATTAATTCTATTCTCCTTCCCATGGAGAGTAGAAGACTCTAGAAGCAAGATATTAGAGGTTGGAGCACTTGGAGCTTGAAATTTTTTAGATCTTGGAGCCATTTTTATTGGAAATCCATCTTCCAATAGGTATATGTATTATAAATTCTCTAAATTGTGTTAATTAGTGTAGAAGCATCAAATAGGAACCCCCATACATTAGGAATATCCATAGTAAGGAGTTTTGACTCTTCTTCATCCATTTGGAGACTCTTTCTTTTATATTTTAACCCAATTTGGAAAAAATCCGAGAATGACATTTGTAGAGTTTGTGAATAGGTTAGTTAGGTCCTAATTGTGATTTAGAACATATGGATATTCTTAGAGTCAAGTTTGGATCTATTTGGAGTGTGTATCATGGGCGTGTCATAACGTATCCCGATATGCACGTCAAGTGTTTGACAAAATGATTAAGTGGAAATCGATATTGTAATTTCAGTTTTGGACACTTGTTTCTAGATGTATATTAATATAGACTATCTCTTTTATATTTATTTAGTGATTATATATCGGTATTATAGGATTTCACATAGAATGGAAGATGTGGACTGATATTGCATATGTGGGTGTGTCCCTATATATGTATTATGTGCATGTGAAACTGTTATATTAAGTGTGTCATATAAATATATATTGTGTGTGTATATGTATAAATGCATATAAGTGTAGGTATAGGACAGTGGAAAGGAAAGGGACTGTCCACATGACAGTGGACTGTTAGTGTGTGCTTCCATTTGGGATGGTAGTGGTATAAAAGAGATGAGTGTGGGTGTGGTGTTGGGCAATTAAGACATATAAGAGCACATGTGCATAAGTGTAACCTCTCTCCCCAAAATTGTGAAATATATTTTTTTATTATTATTTGACTTAAATAGGGATTTATGGAATTTATAAATATTTTTCTAAAGTAATTATTACTATAGAAGGCCTTAGTCATGGTTAAGTTTTGGAGTGCAAGATGACTAAGAATTTTGGCACGAATAGTGTAGTCATGTGCTTTGATTAGTGCTTTAGCTATGGCAGGGAAGGTCGAGCCATAGGTGTGTTTTAATTAGAAAAACCAGTCAAAGTTGTGATTTAACCCTTGTAGATAAATAAATTATTTATGATTAGATTATCGACTTTTTAGGAGATCCAATTGTGCTAAACTAGTCAAACTGAACCCAAACCGAGTCCAAGCCCACGTAGAGATGTTATGTACGAAAAGATGCCCATGTAGACATATTTTATATATATATGCATATATTTCATATTTTCTTTTAAGGATTTACAAATATTTCCTAAATATTGGTTATACCTACAATATAGGTATTATTAATATTTATATTGTTTTTAAGAATAATTGCATGACTTTCGGTGGACTAATTAGAGTAGGAGTATACTGTATCCCCCAATACTATACCTATATTTGGTTATTATTATTATTGATATGATAACTAGTATAAAAATATTCTTATTTTAATTGTGTTATTAGTAAATAAATATATGATTTTTCCTATATAAAGCTAGCAAGTGATATAAATTCTTAAGTATATTTCTTGCAAATTGTTTTTACTAAAAATACTTCTAGGCATTATTTGAGTTATTTGCAATTTAGAAACGTTTATTATGTTATTACGGTAATTTTATTTTTATATAGCTCGTATTAGTTTATGATTATTTTATCAATAATACATATAGCAGGTAACTGCTATGCTGTACATACATAGGTAACCTTGTACCAGAATAGTTATTTAGGGTAAATTGTCCTTTTTCTTTTCTAAATTTTATTTAAATTGAGGGGTAAGTATATATATGTATATCTATATCTAATTAATTACATATGTATATATATTCATATAAATAATATATAGCAGTTTATATGTTAACATATCTCCTCTGCCTCCCCCGAATTATTAGATAAACTCGTGAGATTTAAAATCTCATGAGTTGAAGAACTTGTGTTTTTCCCGATCCCCTGGCCATGCGTATAAGGGGGTTTCGGGCAAAACACCAGGGAAACCACCTCTAGTCTTAAATCAAATCCAATCCCATCTCTTAAACCAGCAAAATCCTAGACCTCTCATCACTAGGATCTAACCAAATCCTTGTTTAAACCAGAGGGGACTTTGATTAATTTAACCCTTGTGAATAAAATAGAACCTTTCAACCGAAACCAACACACCTCCTCCAAACGCACGACTTCATGCCCGTGTACGGGACCCAAGCACTTCCTTGCCATCCTGCATCGTCGCGTATCACCGAAGAACCACTGCGACTGACCATAGGCCGTCGATAAATGCGAGGCAGTCGAAGAATAAGAGAAAACCTGGTTTTATTGAACACAGCCAGGTATGCTTGTTCATCACCAGTTTTTATCATGTATACATGATCATATTTGACCCTGTAAAATCCTATAGATTGCCTATATAACCATATAGGAATCCTGCCAATTAGTTTGAATTGAACTGATTCAGTTTCAAGGAGAAATCGAAACAAAATCAGGAGAAAACCCGATTTCTTCGGAAAAAATAGGACATCCACAAAACGTCTAGTACATTGTTTTTGAAGGAGATTCCTTATCAATCCTTCGATAGTTTAGAATTTTTTTTTGAATAGGCTTATAGATAACCTGTAGGAGATTAAAACCCTTATTGTAGATTTTTTCATCTACTGTACAGAAAGTTATATGCTTTAAAAAAATAAGAAAAACTATTTTAAAACTGTAGAAATTTAGAAAAACTTTTTGATACCGCATGCGCCTCGACAAACCGAGCGACGTAATCGCAACCCATGAGCATCAAAAGTCGCATATGGCTGTTATCGACGTGTGGAATTCGACGGAACTCTATTTTGTTGTGCGTACGCGATAAAATCGATACGTGTTGATTGAGATACCCCATATCAGACCTTTTGCAAACTAGCCCCTAACTTCGTGCACGTTCGTCTTCTCGAGATAAAAATTGTGCCAATAGGACCATATTATTTTTCTGGTCCTGTGAGCGACGTTTAGTCCGATACTGAGATGGTCGATCGAAATACTATTTTGGCAAATCCACGACCCGATCTAACGGGAAAATTTGTGTACGACCCACTGGAATCAAATATTAGACATATGGTTGGGTTCGTATCGTCGAACCGGACCCGTAGACATATAGTTTGATGACTTTAGAGACCGTTGGTATTGGCACGCTTTTTGGTGCAAAGCGGGTCCAATAACGGACATCATTTTGATCTAAAATTATGATTTTACCCCTGTGTCCAGAATTAAAGTTTTGGGTAGGCATGTTTAGATATTTCTTTTATACCAAACACGTTGGTAAATTTTGTTTCAGTATTCGGAGATAATTACGGGATTTTAACTATTGTAGCTCACTGAGTGGTTGGACATTGATTCATTTTGCGTGCTACCCCTAGCCAACTGGACTATTCCGAATGCGATGGTATTATCAGTTTTACCCGTAAAGGACTCCAGGTGAGTACATTTTTGATAGTTTCCATATTTGATCATTTCTATGATTTATGTATTTAGTAGTATTTTATATTGATATTTTGTTTGATTCTCGACACGATAGTTACACGAGATAGTAGTTATGGATTCTTTAAATGTTATTTGTGACCAATATATGTAGAAGCATAAAAAAGAAGAGAAAGACGGTTCATGCGGCCAAAGAGCCTCATGCGGCTCAGAGGGCCCATGCGGCTCAAGAGTCCCATACGGCTCAAGCACACAGGCAGTTCGAGTAAACTCAATGCGGCTCAGAGAGAGAGGCCACGTGGCATTCAAAACAGCTGTGCCCAACGTCTGGACGCATTTAATGCTCTGACGGCTGACAGCTGACAGATGACAGACCTGACATAAAGTTGTCATAATGACTGACACGAAAAGCAGAATTTTTCTTAGGAAACAAGGAAAATCTTCACCAATACGGCGCTGTCTACCAAGCTTCGAGGCAGGTCCATGCGGCCAGACTAGACGAGTTCATGCGGCCAGTGCAAAGAAATCTATGCGGTTCAAACCATAAAGGCCCCCCATGCGGCTCAGCCATGAAGAAACCCACGCGGCTCGGCCATGAAGACTCTCGTGCGGCTCGGCCATGAAGACCCCCATGCGGCTCGGTCATGAATGTATTCATGCGGCTCGGTCATGACAACCTTCATGCGGTTCGAGTGTAGAGACTATTCATGCGGCTCGGTCATGAAATCTTCCATGCGGCTCGATCATGACGACCTTCATGCGGTCCAAATATGAACACTCCTCATGCGACTCAATAATGATGACAGGACACGTGTCCTAAAGATTATCAAATTTTGGGTTAGATCCCAATAATTTGGGACACGTGGCAAGAGGATGAATTAAATTGATTCATTTAGATTTGCAGGCATCAACAAATCATCATGATGAAGATTTATTGCAATCAGCATTTATTATTGATGGGATTTGGCATAATCCACATTAATGGTCCAGATCCTTCACACTCAAGACTAATGGCCCAGATTGATCAATCACCAGGCCGCCTCCACTTTGAGAATGGGTAATCATCCAAACCCTAATGATGCCCCCCACTATTATAAATAGCAGGGTGCCATTCCCTTGCAAGAAGAGGCACATACAGAGAGACGCTCCCCGAATAATCAGAGAGAAAAATACACAGAGATCAATCCAGAGAGAGAAGCCGGAAGAGCAATACGAGGAAAGCAAGAAGAGCATTTCTTCGTCAACGCCAAGCATCTCGCTACAGGAGCCAAGGCTACGTCCGATCGTCCAAGGAGTAAGGCAGAGCTGCCGTCGCTTTCCCGAGCCTCTACCGTCACCCCCCTGAATCAAAAATAAACAATTATACTTAGATTGCTGTACCTAGGTTTTCGTCTCCAGGCTTTCTTTGTACAAGCGAGTTTGTAACGTGAAGTAAAAGTCCAGTCCTCCCATAAAACTGTTCTGCTCTTTTATATTTCATAGCAAACACGATGGCGACTCTGTTGGGGACAAACTTCTCCACGGCTGAGGAGTTGGTGACGCAATCGGATGCAGCCAAACTTGGCTCCACTCAACAGATGTTGGTCGCCTAGTTCGACCAACAGGCGTTTGAAGAAATGCTCTTTGACAAGAGCGCTGGCCCGGTCCAGAAGCGAGCCCGTACAAAGAAGGCCCGCAAAGAGTGGAGACCCAGATAATTCGCTCCTACTGAAGCTCTTGCAGAAATACCCTCTGTTGTTCAAGACGGCGAGGAAGACTCTCCTGCGGCCCCACTTCAGACCGTAGACAACTATGCTGTCCCCAAGTCCGGTAAAAGAAAATATTATGATGCTGGACTTGCAGGGGCAAAGAGGAACTCTATACGATCTGAGCCGCATAAGGGTACTAGCCGCATGGAGAAAGCTCATGCGGCTACATCCGCCAACCGCATAAAAAAAACTCATGCGGCCACATCTGTCAGCCGCATAGCTTATGCGGCTACAGTTGCCAACCGCATGAATGAAACTTATGCGGTTACTGAAGTCAACCGCTTGCAGAAAACACATGCGGCCATAATTACCAACCGCATACGGCCAGCCTGTACGGTCATGACTCCTAGTCGCACAAGAACAAATCATCTGTCAACTAAAGATAGCCGCATGCAGACAGCCTGCACGGCTTCCAATCCTAGTCGCATAGCGTCTATTCCACGCTTCTTTCGATCGGTCTTTGACCGTCTCTCATGCGGTCTTGACCGTGATGGTTCTCTGGATGATAAGCCAGACTCTGTGGTATCCAACTTGGACTCTTCCTATTACGCACCCGTAAGTGCTAAAAGGAAGAAGTCTAGGGTAGCGCGGGCTCACCAAGCCCAGTCAGCTGCCCCAACTTCTGACTATCGGAGCGTCCCGCTGATTGTCACGCGGGCCTCTAATGGAAAGTTGTATAAAGCTACTCGTACCATGCCCCCTGCGGCCAATGGGCGGGATAGTCATCAAGCATCTCCCAATGACGAACGAAGGCAAGTATCCAAACTACCTTCGAATCAGGGAGCAAGCGGGAGGCCTACACACTCGCGTGCTCGGAATTCCTGAGCCAGTAAAACAAGTGACTTGCGTGAGGCCATCCTCCACAAACGCAAGGAAAGAGAAGATGCAGCGGGATGCAAAGAGTCCTCCCAAGGACGTCACTGCACCCAAGTCATCGTCAACTGCTACTGCAATAGCACAATGATGCAAGAAGACCGACAGTCTGTCTTTCAAAGACTGCAACAGCCATCTTCAGAAGACGAGGCACCACCCGTCGTCTCCTGCAACTTTGCTCGGAAAGTCCCTGCTGATGGAAGGAGAAAGAAGACGAATGTTCCCAGCCCGAAGATCTCAACCACTGTGACTAAAAGACTGTCGTCTAAGCGGGTGCCCACTACCGGAGTTTTCCAAGGTACTCGCTCTAAGACGAAATCTGCTACAATGGGGGATTCGTCGTCCATAACGCAGGGGGTTGCTAGGGCTGGGGGTAGCACCCCTCCGAACCTCCACAGCAACCCAATGTTCCAAGAAGACGAGCCGGAGGAGACAACTCTCCCATCGGATACAGCAAACCTCGACGTCCCCGACGGCATCCATAAGTCTCAAGACGAGGCAAACTCAGAGGCTGGGGGTACTGTTCCTTCCGAGTCTGAATCAGAAAGGAACATACCCACATACCCCGATGACTTTCCACTACAGGGGTATGATTCGGAGGGCGCTTCCTCTACTGCTCCGTCCATCTCTCCTCATGTGAAGACGGTGTTCATGACAGACAGCAGCCAAGGGGGTTCCAGTGATCGCCAACGCATCGACACTCTGGAGGCCATACTTCTTGCCTTGGTCAAGTCTGTGGACGAGATCAAAGCAGCCCTTCCCACTCTGCAAGGAGGGACGCCTGGCCAAACAAGCGCGGGTCCCGCGGTCAATGCGGACTCGAATTCGACGATACCAAACCCGGACAATAATCCTCCGGAAACAACGGCCCCCACCGCCGCGGATGAAGCCCGCGAAGCGAGAAGAGAGGTCCAGGAGCTCCGAGCCATGTTCCACGCTCGAGAGAACTCTCAAGACCTCAGAATACGGCAACCATACCCTGCTGCATGGAGGGATGTTCCATTTCCACCAAGATATAAGCCGTTCAATATCAATCCTTATGATGGCAAGACCTCAGCAAGTCGGTACATTACTTACTTCGAGGTCACCACCGACCATATGCCCCATGACGATGCCATTCTCACACGATTATTCATCGGGGCATTGGAAGGAGTCGCCTTCGATTGGTATCGCAACCTGCCAGACAACTGCATCCACTCATTCGCCGGCTTCAAGCGCATGTTCTTGGAGAGATTCTACGAGGTAGGACAAGACGTCACAATGTCTACCCTCATGGACGTTGTTCAAGGAGAGAAGGAGCTCACAAGGAATTATATTGAGCGGTTCCGCCAAACCGCAATGAAGCTGCCTTCCGACAACCCTGATTCCTCCCTAATCGAAATTTGCCAAAAGAGGTTGCTTCCCACAATCAGCCTCTGGATGGGCGAAAGTCAGTTCAGGGATTGGAAAACGTTCATCATCAGCGCCACCAGCGCCGAAGAACGACTAAAGAAGGCTCACCAACTGGGATTACACATCTCGGAAGGAGAAAACAAGGGCAAGCATCCTAATTCCAACAGCGACAATGGGGGTAGCCCCGCCAACAATCGGGACAACAGGGGCAAGCAGGCTATGGTGGCCGATGCAGCCCAAAAGCTTGAGCCAAGACCGGCAGACAAACAGTGGCCGCAAATGACCTACTCCTTCGAAGACAACCACGTCAAGCCCATCTTGGACATGCTCATACAAGAAGACAGAATTCAGCTCCCTCCACCAAGACGGGAACCTCGGCCGGCAGATATGGAGAACCCAAAGTACTGCCATTTCTACCGCTACGTCCACCATGCTACGCATGACTGCTACCAACTGAAACGATACATCCAAAATCTTATCGATTCGAACGCTCTGGCCATCGATTTCGAAGAGGTAACCGTGGCAGCCAACATGGTGTCCGTACAATTCGGCAGTTTCCCTCCAACGGAAACTCAAGACGGCGTGGTACCCATTCCTCTGGCGACGATGGAGATTGCTAATCTTCCACCCCCTCGAGATCAAGCTGCTGGTCTAGTGCCCCTCACCACATCACGGGGGGAGATCATGTGGGTCCATCCGGACCTTGTACCTGAAGTGACTTAGTCCATACCACCCTCCGTTGGTAAGAACAAGAGTGGAAAAGTCAAAACCTGCCACACAATTTTGGCAGATATCACAGCTGTCGTTAGTCGATCCGGAGCACAGTCCCAACCTGTGGCTAACAACTCAACTGAAGATCCTCAGCCAGTTACTGCTGACACTCTGGGACCGTCTCAGCCTCCGACGACCGACAAGCCTAGGCCGAAGGAAACGTGCTTCGACAAAGCTCTCCGAAAAGACGCACCTCAGGGCTGGAGAGGCCCTACAACTTCGACATCTTGGCACAATTGGCCAACACACCGGCCAAGTTGTCATTATACGAGCTTCTGAGACTCTCAAAAGATGTTCGTGCGGCGTTGAGCGATGCACTCCAAAATGTCGAGGCGTACCTTGCTCAGGTCAACCTCATGGGAGAGAACCCATCTGTGGATCTCCAGGATAGTGCCTGTACTGGCGCAATGCCAAACATCGTCTTCACTCCGCAGGACATGCTCATCAAAACTAATCTGCACGATCGCCCACTATACCACACTGGATACATCGGCGACGTAAAGGTGGATCGGATGCACATTGATCCTGGATCTTCCATAAGCATTATCCCGAAGGGTCTGCTACATCATCTTCGCATCCCGATGTATCGCCTGACGCCTACAAGCACCGCCATCAGCGGGTTCAATTCGGGCAGGAGCTACCCTATTGGGAAGATTCGTCTGAAGTGTCAAATTGGCGACCTCCAATCTGAAGTCACCTGCTATATCATCGATGCAGACACTTCTTACAACATCCTCTTGGGGCGCCCGTGGATACACGATTACATGATCGTGCCTTCCATGCAGCACCAGTGCTTCAAATATGTCGACAAACACGGCTTCGTAAGGACGAAATTTGCTGATATCGATCCCTTCAAAGGGGTCGAATCTTACTACTCGGACTCCTGCTTATACGAGAAATCGAAGAGGCACCTGGATAAAGACGAACAGGCTCAAACTGAGACGGCCTCAAGATCAGAAGAACCTTTGACAATCCACCTTCAAGCTCGCAAACCCGGCAAATTTATACCCCTTACGGTCGCTCTGCGTAAGGATGCGATCAGCCTCTCGGCACAAGAAGGGCAAATGACAATCTGGCTGCCAAGGTCCGGCCAATCATCGAGACCCACAACGGAGCCACTGACAATCAGGCTACCAAGAGTTGGCCAACCACAAGCAGGAAAGCTCAACCCCTCTGACAGGCCGATGACGATACGTCTTTCCAAGAATAATCGTCATCCCGACGCCAAAGCTGGGACTTCTAGCGAACCAACTACTCCCCGTCCGGTATCGAGTACCAAGCCGGGGGTCGCTAGTTTGCCAACAACTCCATGTTCGGAACCTATGATGATCAAGCTGCCTAGGTCATCATCCCAGTCTTCATTTATACAGGAGGTAACCGAAGAAGAACCGGAGCTGGCCAAGTATGTGGCTGCCCACACTGATGTTCCTTCTGCGGATGATGTAATCCCGCTAGAAAAGATGCCTTACTTCATCAATAAAGGACTATCTTTGAACTACCTCGAGCTTAATAAGCTTTATACAATGTACGCTATGGAACACGGTATAGGCACTCACCTACACACACAGGTGATAAATGTTTACACCGCAAATCAGCTAATCCCAGTGGAAGATGCTTACCGTATAGTCGAAAGAGGAGACCATCCAATCATCTTCGGCCGAAAAGATGATCCACAGCCCTTCATTGTAGAGAAAGTTGATCTTGAATCAGACGCCGGGAGATTGCCTCTGTATCTCTATAGTTCCCAATCCAAATACCTCATACAAAAGCAGGGATATGACATGGAAACTATACCAGGCTTAAATTATGGCATAGGTCAACGATTACCCTTCAGGCCACCAGTTCCGATTGGCAAACCATGGGACTACTACAACAAGACCCGATGTAGATTAGGGTATGTCACGTCCACGACGACCCCCGAAAGTTCAGATGAAGAATGCGACTGGCATTCTCATTCAACCGGGTCACCTACTTCGGACTCAGATACCAGCATCGGAGACGTATTCAGACAAGTCCTTTCAGCCAATATGGCGTTCGCCGACGCTTATGAAGAAGATGAGAACATTCCTGAAATCCTCGAGTTAGAGCTGTGGGCACAACAGCTAGATGAACAATGGAAGAAGTGTTTCGAGCAAAGAGAACCTCCCACTGAAGATGAGGTCATACAAGTTAATCTTGGTGATGAAGCCTCCCCGAAACCAATCTTCATCAGCCAGAGTCTGACAGATAAAGAGCGAGAGTCGCTGCTCTAACTCGTCAAGGAGTATATCGATGTGTTCGCCTGGAGCTATGAAGATATGCCAGGATTGGACCCCAAGATCGTACTCCACAAACTCAATATTCGTCCGGATGCAAAACCTGTCAAGCAACAGCAACGACGATTTCGTCCCGATGTCATGAATACTATCGAAGCCGAGGTCAACAAATTGATAGCCAGCGGTTTCATTCGCAAAGAGCAGCATCCAGACTGGGTAGCCAACATAGTACCAGTTCTCAAGAAGAACGGGAAGATCTGAATATGCATTGACTTCCGAAATCTGAATGAGGCATGCCCTAAAGATGAATTCCCTCTCCCTATCACAGATATCATGATCGACAACAACTGCGGCTTCGAACGTATGTCTTTTATGGACGGCTTCTCAGGATACAACCAGATCAAGATGTTCCCTGACGACGAGAAGCACACATCATTCCGTACACCGATTGGTACATATTGCTACACAGTTATGCCTTTCGGTTTAAGGAACGCCGACGCCACTTACCAGAGAGCTATGAGCGTCATCTTTAGAGACCACTTGCGCAAGACAGTGGAGTGCTACGTTGACGACATCGCCGTCAAAAGCTGTTCGAAGGAAGATCATCTGCAAGATCTCAGGATAGTGTTCGACCTAATACGAGCATACAACTTAAAGATGAACCCTACGAAATCATTCTTGGGTGTCTCCAGCGGAAAATTCCTGGGTTTCGTCATCACTTCTCAGGGCATTCACATCGACCCCGAGAAAACAAAGGCAATCATGGAGATGGGTCCCTCAAGAAATCTCTGCGAACTCCGAGGCCTCCAGGGCAGGCTAGCTTACATCAGGAGATTCATCTCTAATCTTTCCGGACGATGTCAACTATTCACCAATCTCATGAAGAAGGGAGTCTCTTTCGTATGGGATGAGGAATGCCAGTGCGCTTTTGACAGCATCAAAGAATATTTGTCAAACCCTCCAGTCCTGGTAGCTCCCGTTGCTGGGAAACCATTCCTGCTCTATGTGCGAGCTATAGAACATTCTCTTGGTGCCCTACTGGCACAGAACAATAATGCGGGCCACGAACAAGCTATATACTACCTCAGTTGAAAGATGATTGGGCCAGAATACCGATACACAGCCGTAGAGAAGGAATGCCTTGCTCTCGTGTTCGCCATCCAGAAGACGCGATACTACGTCACAGGATAAACCATCCACGTGATATTGCGGATCAACCCCCTCACGGTCCACATGACCAAACCTGGGGCACTCAGCTCTCGCCTTGCTACCTGGGCGATATTACTATCACCATACCACATGATCTTTGTCCCGCAAAAGGCTGTTAAAGGCCAGGCTCTGGCAGACTTTCTAGCAGCCCATCCAGGTTCGGAGACGACTAGGGTATATAAAGAGATACCGGACGAGGTCACCAGTTCAAATGCAGTCTCCCATGATGCCATCTGGCGAATATTCTTCGACGGCGCTTCAAGAACTGGACCGAAAGGCAACATCGTTGCTGGAGTTGGAGTGGTACTGATTTCTTCCTCCGGCTTGGTAATCAATCGGGCCTATTCACTCACAGAGCCCTGTTCAAATAATGTGGCCGAATACAATGCCTTGCTCATTGGCCTTCGGCTTGCGAAGGAGCTGGGGGTAGAGTATCTTGAAGCATACGACGACTCGCAGTTAATCAACAATCAGATTCGGGGGTCGTACGAGGTCCGCCACGAAGACATGATCCCGTATCATCAAATCGCAATCGACATCATCTCGTCTCTGGGAGGATTCTTCATAGAACATGTTCCCAGACTGCAGAACATTAAGGCTGATGCCCTAGCTGGTTTGGTCGCTTCCCTAGCTGTGCCAAATTATGCTCATCATCAGGTCGACGTAATAGGCCGTGAACTGGTCTGTCCTAAGGATAACGTTCGATGCGTTGAAAGTTACTACGCCCTTTCAGTCGACGAAGCACCGGACTGGAGACAGCCGTTCATCGACTTCGTAGTATACGACATCCTGCCAGAGAATCCGAAGGAAGCTACTTCTATCAGAAGACGTTCTCTCAGATTTTTCTATGATACGGAGACGAAAATGCTGTATCGCCGATCCTATAATGGGTTGCTGCTTCGGTGTCTATCAAATATGGAAGCCAAGGAGGCCTTACGCGAGGCCCATGATGGTGTCTGCGGAGCCCATCAACCTGGCCCAAAACTGCAAGACCGCCTTCGCCGAATGGGCTATTACTGGCCCACGATGGTTGCAGACGCAATAGATTATGCACGAAAGTGCAAAGCCGGCCAAATCCATGCCGACTTCATCCACCAGCCATCTGAATTCTTACATCCGACTGTGGCCTCCTGGCCATTCGAAGCATGGGGTATGGACATCGTCGGCCCAATTACTCCACCTTCGTCCAGAGGACACCGATTCATACTCGCAATCACCGATTACTTCTCTAAATAGGCAGAAGCCATCCCATTGGCAGAGGTGAAAACTTCAAACGTGATCAGCTTCCTTAAGCATCATGTCATCTACCGCTTTGGACTGCCCCGAAGGATTATTTACGACAATGGGCCACAGTTCGCAAGCCACGCATTTTATCGGTTCTGTAACAAGCACCGAATTCAGAACATTGCTTCGACACCCTACAACCCAGCAGCCAACGGGTTAGCAGAAGCATTCAACAAAACCATAATCAAGCTACTCAAGAAATTCGTGTTCTCTAACAAGCGCGACTGGAACGAGAATCTCGGCGAATGCTTATGGGCGTATCGCACCACAGTTCGAACAGCCACCGAGAATACACCATTTTCCCTGGTGTACGGGAGTGAGGCAGTTCTCCCATTAGAGACTCAAATCCCCTCACTCCGCGTCGCCCTCACACATCAGCTGACGACAGACGAAAACTACCATCGCCGACTACAGGAATTGGAGGCCCTAGACGAGAAACGCCTGTTAGCTCAACAGCGAATCGAACTATATCAGTCCAGAATCTCCGGAGCCTTCAACAAGAAGGTCAAGGTTAGAACATTCCAGGTAGGCGATCTCGTTCTGGCGGTTCGGAGGCTGATGGTTATGACGCATAAAACCGTCGGTAAATTCCAACCAAAATGGGAAGGCCCGTTCATCATCGAAGCTGTATTCTCCAACGGCGCCTACCGCCTCGCAAAACAAAATGGAGACTTGCTCATGCTGCCCATCAACGGCAAGTTCCTGAAGAAGTGTTATGTCTGAAACAAAATCCTCGAGATATCTCAGAGTGTCGAGTTATGTACCTCCCCGTACCACTGAACTTATATTCTGGTTCCATGCATAGAGTCATGTACCCGCTGGTACCTCTGAACTCATTCCTACATTCTACAATCATTCGAGTCACGTGCCCGCTGGTACCTCTGAACTCATCCTCATATTTTCCAGATCAACGAGTCACGTACCCGCTCGTACCGCTGAATTCACTCTCACCACTCCTTAGATTCCTGAGTAATGTACCCTCTCGTGCCGCTGAACTCACATCCACAACATCCAAGATTATCGAGTCATGTGCCCGCTGGTACCACTGAACTCACACTTTCACAATATCGAGTCATGTACCCGCTGGTGCCCCTGAACTCACATCCCGGTCACTCTTTCAGATAGTAAGTCATGTATGATCATACCTCTGAACTTTCTTCCTATAAGAGATCCTCCCTCATGATCCACTACCTGCACTCCCAGTGCACAAAAAAAGGGTAACGGGTCCACAAACTTCCAAAACGACCATGTCGATACTACCTCTGAGTCGTTTCACTTCCGCCAAAAACAAATCACCCCTACATAAAACTTCTATGTCCTCATTACCTCTGAGTCATTTTATGTACCCCCTCTTCATTGAGCCCACTCCTACCATGTCCTCATTACCTCTGCGTGGGAAGGCTCCGTAAAAAAAACCTTCATACTTGCCATGTCCTCATTACCTCTGAGTAAGTACGTCGGTTCCCTTTCAACCTATTATCTGTATCCACAACCGGAGTACGACAAGGATAATAGGTCCACAAATGTCCTCTGTTGACCACCAATGTCCTCTGTTGACCACAAATATCCTCTGTTGACCACAAATGTCCTCTGTTGACCACCAATGTCCTCTGTTGACCACAAATGTCCTCTGATGACCACAAATGTCCTCAGTCGACCACAGATTCTGTACTGGGTCTCCAGTACACACCCATCCCTTCCCTATAATGCCTGGGAGCCCAGTTGCTCCCTGGCATTCTCCCGAATACCAAAAACTTCTATAGCTGTCTTATCGCGAAGTTGTTCTAGGTATTCCTCTCCAAAACTTGTTACTCGTACCTAAAACCAAGGTACGCCCAGGATAACAGGTCCACAAATAATCCTCCAGCAGGTCCAATTCCACAAACACCACAAGTACAAGAAAGAGAAGATGAGTTAAAACATGCTTATTTATTCAAAATTCAAAGTGCTACATCATTTGGGATCACATCCCTTACAAAATAAAGACAAAAAGAAAAAAAAGACAACAAAAGAAAAACAGAAGACTGATTACTGCTACGGGGCACATAACGCCATGAGACGGTCCGTCAGCAAGGCAACCGATCGCTCAAGCCTCTGTTTAGCTCGACGCTCCGCTTCTTGGCTCAGCACCGCCGCATCCTCCAGATGAGCATGAGCTTGCCAGTTGTCCTCGAATTTCTTGAAAGCCCGCTCCAGGTTAACAGAAGATCGAAAAACCCTCTCGTCTCCCGAGCGATTGATTCCTGTTCCGCACGAGCAGCCCCCAGCTCTGACTCTAAGAAGGCAAACTCCCTCTGAAGTATGAGAATCCGCTCCTTTGTGTCAGCTATTCTACGAGAAGCAGACTCTTCTCGAGCCCTACAAGCTTGACTTCGACGACCCAGCCTGTCATACGAAGCGGAAAACTTGTCAAGGTCCCCCTTCACAACTGGCCCGGCAGTATCTCGAGCAAGCTTGACCCTATCCCGAGCAGCAATAAGGAAGCCCCGCTCCCGTTCAATCGCGGCAGGCAAGCCAGCCTGCCGTATCGCCAGCAATTGGGTCACGAGCTGATCAGCCTCTGCCAACTTGGGCTCCAGGAGCGCAGCTAACCCCACCCCGCCAGGAAGAGCCTTCAAAGTGTCAATCTGATCCCGAGCGCCCCACAGAGACAGAGAAAAAGGGATCCTCCGTTCTACGGCAGCATCTACGCCCCTCTTTAAGTGGCGATAGAAGCTGTCGACCACATCCTGCGTCACCTCGTCCAGAGCCTCCGAAGAAGCCGGCGTCGACGGGATTGTAGCTGGCAACACTGAAGAAGACGTAACAGAATCTGCCGCTCCTACCACAAGGGAAACAAACTCCGCACGGAAGGATGCATGAACAGCGGCCAACTCCTCTTCAGCAGCCCGCAGAACTTGAATGCTCGACAGGGTCGAGAAGTCAATCTCCGAAGCCGTATAAGCAGCAGAGGATGAGGCGGAGACCATCGCCAGCTCCATTCCCATCTGCCCGGAGCTGGCGGAAGGCCCCTCGACAGGAGACGGTGAAGGAGAGAAAACGCTCATTTCCTCCAGATCACGGCAGACCGAGCCCTCCCCAAGAATATCCGCTGTGGGAAGTAAAGGGTCAGGACCTGTAGGGCCAAGACAACCATGAATCGATTTGACCCGGAGGATATGTTGATAGAGCAAATAAGTCCCCTCACTAGTCAATATTTGGCTTATCTTACCAGCGGAAGATTGTGGAGGCTGAGGTTCGCCTACAGCCACCACAGCCTCTTCACCAGCAGCCTCCGAGTTGAATATGATGGGCTCCTCCGCCCCAGCACCCTCGGGAGGGGATGCGACGAGTTCGGCGTCGCTTTGCAGAAATTCAACAATCTCGAAGACAGGCCCGAGGAAACCTTCGTCACCCCGAACCGGGGTCTCAGCAACTTGGGAGTCCTCAACCGCAGCTGAAAGAGCCCCCGCAGAAAGGACCGCTGCACACATGCCACTAATTAAAGCAGCAAGGGCCGGATCAACTCCAGGGGCAGCAGACGGTTCATGAGAGCCTGGTTTGTCAGACGCCTACAAAAAAAAATGATTAGCTCATATCTCCAAGAGAAAGAAAACTACAACAAGGAGATGGTGCCAACATAGTCTTACCTCCGGAACATCGTCAGCATCTTCACCCTTCTCCGTAATCTGTAGTCTATGAGGTCTGACCGCAGCTCTCTTTACAGAAAAGTCTACTCCTCCACCAGTAGACTCACGCCTGCTTCGCTTACGCGAGGGACTAGGCACGACAGGCGGTGGTTCTACCCTCACCTTCTCCGATACAGGTGGCAACTGATCTACCACCTCATCTAATACAACCGACGGTTGATCCGTCATCATCTCATTTGCCATGATGGGTGGCTGATCCGCCGCTGCTTCACCATCAGAAGAGAGAGAATCCTCGTCGTCCCGCTCGTTGTTTTCCTCAACTGTGTCGAAGGACTCGGAATCGGGCGTGGGAACCCTATTCGCCCCTTTCTTCTTTGCCCTCGACACCGTAGCCTTCTCCGCCAAACGAGTGCCCACGATAAAGCTAGTCCTCGGGTCAAAATCGATGGAAGGATGGTTTGCCGTGACATGATATAAAGCTGCCATATGCAAGATTTCCCCCATCACGTTTGCTGTAGGAACTGAGAAACTAGTTCGAGTATGACAAGTGTCATAGTAGCTCCATGCCCTGATACCATCAAGAATGCTACCCTCAAATCCCAGGCAGGAACTGGGACGCCCAAGGAATAGTTGACTGTACCCAAATTGACGGGCAAACCTACTGGGCAAGTAGGGCTCCAAGTACACAGTGTTGTGATTACGATAAACTAAATGTGCCGGGCGAATGTTACGCAGCCAGAAATACATCTTCTCAGGTAAGAAATGAGGAGATCCAACGCCATCAACATGGACACTCCTCACTTCCTGATCGGTAAAACGGGGAACGGATACGAAGAAATCATATCCGTCCACCCTCGCCAGCATCCTCCGACACGCCGGTATGGTACTATATTCCCAAGGCTGATGGTGATACCTGAAAAGAAAAGCGTCGTCGTCCGTAACGCCGTCTCCCATCCCAGATCCCATCAAAGACTTGTAGAGCATCAACAACCACCCCATCAAATAGTGGAACGGTAGCTCTATGTGCTCAAAGTCTAGCATCTTCTTGCGGGCAATAACCTTGGACGAGAATGTGCGAAGACCATGGTGTATGCTACACACCATAGCCGGGAGAAGAGCCAGTCTAACTCCGAATACCAGCTTAACGGCAGGGAGAATGAAGTGGCGACTGATCCTCTCAATAAAGCCTGTCCCCCCCGAGACTACGCAATTCCGTAGCTATATATCAAAAATCTAGCCAGGAGCGCTTTTTCAGACATCTGCCTGATACCGTAGTAAAAATAGCTAAGAGAGTCAGCTTGACTCCCGAATATGTCGCTATTAGACCGCGACTTCTTGACGTTCAACATCAGGTCTTTTATCTCTCCCTGGGTTTGAGGGGTTCGAGGAATAACCTCGCCAGAAGGGTCAACTTTAAAAAGATAATTGACCCAGGATGTGGTGTAGGGAGCGTTCCCTTCTGAACTATCCTCCTTTTTTATAGCCATCTGGTGACAAGCACTATGATGGCATAGCAACTCCTGGTACACCGTAACAAAACCTGGGAGTCGTCGGTTCAGGTCCTCGAGCTTCTCGTTTGACGGGGTGTACACCTCGAAAGGCTTGTTCCCCCACGGAAGCTTGGAGACAGTATACATCTCGTGGAGAGCAAGCCCTAACTCCCCTCCGGGTGCGAAGAATATCCCCGTTCGCCGGTTATATATCTCCAGGAGCGCCACGAACAATGGCTTATTGATAGGAAGCCCGTGACAGGTGCCCCGGATGGCATGATAGAGTCCCACCTCCTGCAGGAATGTCCCGTAGGTCTGTAGAACCCAAGTGGTCAAGTGGGCCCACGTAGAAGTGGGGTTCATCTAGTTCTGTAATGCCAGTCTGCCAACGGGATAAGATTTTTTGTGAGCAAGCCGATTCAGGAATGTATCAGCTTCAGTGAATGTGAAGTTGGGACCATATACGTTCATGAAAGTACCTGGGGCCAGTCCCATCATGTACCGGAGGACGGAATCCTTACCCGCGTACGCTGACCTAATGTTTGGGTTATAATGGATGTCGCCCATCAACATCCCTGATTGGGTAGGAGTTAAGTTACACACCATCTTCCTGTCCAACAATACCATATTGAACCACGATAGAGGATAATGACGCTCCATGAGAGGAATATGGATCGCCATCCCATCCAAAGTAAAATCCCAGTTCTCAGAGATCTCTAATACTCGGAGATTTTTTATGATCAAAGCGTCTCCGAAGAGGAATGAGGGCTTCAGGTATGATCCATCCAACTTCCCAGAATTTATCATAGCACGGAGATAATGGAGGGTCTGATTCTCGATGGCGTTCAACCTTCCCGAAGGCTCATTAACAGGAAATTGATTCAGCACGTACTTAACTAAATCATCAAAATGCACGCCCAAGGCAAACTGATTTGAGCCCACCAGAAGTTCCCCTACAGGATTTACTGGCAGATTCACTGAAGATAGAAGAAAGAAATAAGATTAGAAGATAGTCAAAATCAAGAAGCATTTGAAAGATCATTAGAGTCTATGCGGCTCGGGTCGTCATAGCCTCATGCGGCTCTGAACCCAATGAGTCCATGCGGTTCTGTTCATCACGGCCTTGTGTGGCTCCGAGTCAGACGAGTCCATGCAAATCAAGTTCAGATGAGCTTATGAAGCTTCTGCGGTTTGGGTTCAGAAGGGCCTATGCAGTTCAAGGTTCATATGGACTCAACGAACAAACCTAGACGCTGATGCGGCTCAGTTTCAGGTGAGACTATGCGGTTCAAAGTCCATGCAAACTCATGCGGCCCTGAACAGATAGACTGATGCGGCTACAAGCAGATGAGCTTATGCGGTTCAAAAGTGAACTATGCTCATGCGGCCCAAACCAAAAATATATATGTGGTTCAGATCGAGTATGAGAAGCTCATGTGGCCCCCTGGGCGAAGTGCTTATGCGGTCATATCGACGAACCCTATACATACGGCTTGTGCATAAATTATGCAACAGAGCCATGGCAGTTAGGGTTCTGAGGCAACGCCCTTACCAGCAATAGGTGGGTGAACGTCGGGGTGAACAAAGGGAACAACAGCCGGCGGAGGAGCGGCCACGTTCGTCGCCGCAGTCGCCGTAGAAGCAACCGTCTTGCCTTTCGCAGCCTTCGACACAGCAGCCTTCTTGGGAGCCATAGATGCTTGAGAGAGAAAGGAAGTTAGAACAGCAAAAGATCAAAGATAAGAGAGAGAAAAGAAGACTCCCCAGAACGAAACTGTTCCTATTTATAGACAAGGAAGGAACGCCTCGATCCACGTACAATATGATGACCGACTCTTCGGTCACCGAGGTAAAAACGTCTGAATGATAGCCTGACTCTTGGGATCCTGGCCCAAAAAGCGGCTCTTAAGATCTGACAGCAAATCAAGAGCATTAAATACAGAAGATTTACAAAAGATTTGCACACGTGGCAAGAAGACGTGGCAGGGAGCTCATGCGGCTAAAACAGCCTATGCGGCTCAGAGAGTTATGCGGCTGAGGTAATCATGCGGCTGGAAAATTCTATGCGGCTAGGATAGAATATATCCATACAGCTCTCGCGTAATCATGTTTCTTATTCAAAGTATTTCAATTTTGCAAATTAAAAACTTTGAAGGGGGTCTTGTAGAAGCATGAAAAAGAAGAGAAAGACGGTTCATGCGGCCAAAGAGCCTCATGCGGCTCACAGGGCCCATGCGGCTCAAGAGTCCTATGCGGCTCAAGCACACAGGCAATTCGAGTAAACTCAATGCGGCTCAGAGAGAGAGAGGCCACGTGGCATTCAAAACAGCTGTGCCCAACGTCTGGACGCATTTAATGCTCTGACGGCTGACAGCTGACAGATGAAAGACCTGACATAAAGTTGTCATAATGACTGACACGAAAAGCAGAATTTTTCCTAGAAAATAAGGAAAATCTTCACCAATATGACACTGTCTACCAAGCTTCGAGGCAGGTCCATGCGGCCAGACTAGACGAGTTCATGTGTCCAGTGCAAAGAAATCTATGCGGTTCAAACCATGAAGGCCCCCCATGTGGCTCAGCCATGAAGAAACCTATGCGGCTCGGCCATGAAGACTCTCGTGCGGCTCGGCCATGAAGACCCCCATGCGGCTCGGTCATGAACGTATTCATGCGGCTCGGTCATGACAACCTTCATGCGGTTCGAGTGTAGAGACTATTCATACGTCTCGGTCATGAAATCTTCCATGCGGCTCGGTCATGACGACCTTCATACGGCCCAAATATGAACACTCCTCATGCGGCTCAATAATGATGACAGGACACGTGTCCTAAAGATAATCAAATTTTGGGTCAGATCTCAATAATTTGGGACACGTGGCAAGAGGATGAATTAAATTGATTCATTTAGATTTGCAGACATCAGCAAATCATCATGATGAAGATTTATTGTAATCAGCATTTATTATTGATGGGATTTGGCATAATCCATATTAATGGTCCAGATCCTTCACACTCAAGACTAATGGCCCAGATTGATCAATCACCAGGCCGCCGCCACTTTGAGAATGGGTAATCATCCAAACCCTAATGATGCCCCCCACTATTATAAATAGCAGGGTGCCATTCCCTTGCAAGAAGAGGCACATACAGAGAGACGCTCCCCCAATAATCAGAGAGAAAAATACACAGAGATCAATCCAGAGAGAGAGAGAAGCCGGAAGAGCAATACGAGGAGAGCAAGAAGAGCATTTTTTTGTCAACGCCAAGCATCTCGCTACAGGAGCTAAGGCTACGTCCGATCGTCCAAGGAGTAAAGCAGAGCTGCCGTCGCTTTCCCGAGCCTCTACCGTCACCCCTCCAGAATCAAAAATAAACAATTGTACTTAGATTGTTGTACCTAGGTTTTCGTCTCTAGGCTTTCTTTGTACAAGCGAGTTTGTAACGTGAAGTAAATGTCCAGTCCTCCCTTAAAACTGTTCTGCTCTTTTATATTTTATGGCAAACAATATATTACCGTGTTCGTGACCTGTTTGAATCTATGAGTACTAGTCGGACGAGAAAATACATTAGTAGACATGTAAATATACCAAGAAATATCTTATTTGTCTATTCGTGTCTGATAGCAGTCGCGCACACTTCATATGTGGGGTGCTGGATTTACCCTTAGCCGTTTACATGTCGAAATAGTATTTCAACTGACTAGTTAGATGCAGTCTTACTATATTACTGTTTCTGTTATAGTTGTGTATTAGTGTTACTTTCTTGTCCTTATTACCATGCTCTTTTGCTTTTACGCACATGTTCATACCATGATTTCCTGTTTATCCACCCATTGTGTATTTCGGTATTATTTACAGTTTTATAGATTTTTTCAAATTATTGAAACTGCTGTTAGAATGTACTCATTCCATTCCTTACTGTAAACTAACATTTTTTAGATAATCGCCTGCTACATTGTGTTTTGGATCATTGGGAGAGATATAGGTATATGTTGAGGTCAACAATAGAAGACTAGTTAGATATGTTGGTAGTTTTTAATATTTGTAAGAGTTTATATTTTCTTCAAATGTAAAACTTGTGAATATTATAATTTTAATTTATTTATTGTGAATGAGCAGAAAGTTTTTATTTTATATAATTTTGAGATTGTGGCTAGACAGCGTTCTACTGTCGACACTGCAACGTAGGCTGGCTTGTAGACGCAATCACATTCAGAAAAAAATGGGTGCGGGTCGTTATAAGTTTGTTTTGAAGTCCCATACAGGTCTATTTTCGTAAAAGATTGCGAACTCGTAGTAGTACTTAAGTTAGTCGTACTACTGCGAGCCTGTTACTAGGAAACGCTCATTCACAATTTGGATTGATTTGATTTTTAGGAGGATGACTAGGACTAGGAGTCCCTTCTTTAATTTGACTGTTAGGTAGCTAAGATTATTATATAGGCCATGCAATTTAGGTAAAGATTGAGTAAATTTAGATAACTCGATAGATTTTCATAGATACACTATTGCATTTTGATATGATGATAGGACCCAAGGTGGGTAGACTATCCGCCTGGTAAATTAGTCATTCCTAGGATTCAATCCAAATCTTGGTAATTTATTTTGCCTTCTTTAAGTATCATCATATTGTAAGTTCGAATTATTGCTTATTTCCTACTTTGATGATAAGGAATTATTTTTTAATAATTTTCTATTCTGTTATCCATATATGAATCTTGAGCTGGTTTTTGATTCAAGGTTTTCTCTTCAATCATTTGAGCATCCATGAAATAGAGATTAGAATGTTTTCCTCCCTAATCGATCATTTTATTTTTAAGAATCGCGACTTATATGGCAGATACTTACACTTTTCTATCTTGAACAATTGTGCAATTTTATTTTTCTGCTTTGTCTAACATCGTCATGTCATACGGTCTGTATTACTTATTTAGTTTCCATTAGCCATAATAAATTATTTTCTAAGAGTCAACATTCTATTTCACTTATTGACTTACGAGCCTAACATGATCTAATTATCCGTATATTTATAATGAGTTAATTTTGTGAAATTTACGATATATATATGTTTTCCCTCGATCCTTGAATATTAGAGAAATAGAATTGGAAATTTTTACTTCTCTTATGTTCAATTATTTTTCCAATCGATTGTTGATTTTTAAAATTTATACCTAATCGATCATTTTATTTTCAAAAAAATTGATACTTTCACTTCAAGGACAGATACTTATATTTTTCTATTATGATTGACTTGTTTGGATTTTTAGAAGTTCTTTTGATACCCTTATGGATATATTTGGAAGTATATTCGTTGACTTACGATGGCAAGACAGCAGCGCACTGCCGTCATTTATTTGAATTATCGAGACTGCGGGTTCACTGTAGCTAGCAGCGCACTGGCGTGGCATGATCCCTAAGTTGAAGTAATTTCGAGTAAGTGTAATTTATCGAACGTTATTAGAACTATGTCCTAGTTGCCCTATTAGACCTTTGAGTTATAAGTTAATATTGGTAGAGCTAATAGAATATTTGATACAATATCATATTTGAGTCATAAAACCAAGGGTTTACTGCAGCCAGATGTACACTGGCGGGACATGGATTCTCGGTGAAACGACTTCAGATATACATACGGTTTTCCAATACCATAGAGGCTATACCTTTTTATTGGCATATGACTATGGATTCTTCATGATCCACAAAATCTTGCACTCTTACTCCAAACTGATTTGATATCCTATTTCTTATTATCGTATTATAAATAAAGCTTGTAGTTCTTCCCTTTTTATCTTCTTTCTTATCTTCTATTCCTCGAGTCGTTATTTTGTTACTCCTCATTTACAGCCTATTAGTAGATTTTAATTCCATATTTCACTAGATTCATAATCACACCTAGATTATGACTCTATGATCATGCCTACATAATTGAATCATGCTAAAGATGATTTCAATTTGGATCATCCTTATGACTTTTGATCGCAACTAGACTATTTTTGGTTATATTTCGATCGAGTCAATTTGCATATTTTTCTAGATTTTGACTCTGTAATCGTGCCTAAATAATCTTGCCTAAATAGTTAATCGAGTTAGTCGTGCCAAACGAATTTGAATTTTTGATCGTTCATAAACGACTTTGCTCATGACTAAACTATTTTGACTATAGTCGTTCCTACATTTCAAACGCTATTATTAATGCATAGATTTTATTCTATTGTGATCATGACTATTTTGATCATATTCATGCTCGTGTCGACTTTTTAATTTTTATCATGCTTGGATGAATTGCATGATTAAACTTGATCGTGACTGCATCTTCGCAGTATCTAATTGATTTTAACCATGTTTAGACTTTGTCTAAATTTTGATCGTTGACCATGCCTATATAATTCCAATAGCAGTTAATCGTGCCTAATGACTTTTCCTTGTATAGCTGACCATATTTCGATTATATCCTTGACCACTATGACTAGACCCTTTTTACTATACTTAATCGAGCCACATTGTATCTTTTCTTAAGGTTCAATTCTATTCACGATCTACCTCGTTTGATCATTGATCAAATCATTCTCTTCATTATATTCTTAGTCGTACCTAATCGTGTATTTTGAAATTTCAAGGACAAAATTTTTCTAAGGAGAGTAGATTTGTAAGCCTACTTTCCGATTTACAAATGTTTATTTTGCTAACTATTTATTTTATTTGAAAATCATGATTAGAAATATTTTCTCTTAAACGATTAAAGATTTTTTGCTATTATTTTTGTATTTCAAAAACTAATTAAAATTTATTGCATTAAAATGCTATTTAATTTTTCTAAAAACATATGTTCTCGAATTTTTGGAATTATAAAATATGTTGTTCAATTTTTGGTTTCTAAAATAGTTGTAAAAGTTTTCTATTTATGTTAAATAAGATTTTGATTAGAAAAAAAGTATATATGTATATTTGAAATTATCTTGATGATATCGTTATATTCAAATTACTAGGATGACTAATTATTTAAAATATGATTTGACTTATAATAATATGCTTCAAATTATTTTGATAGAAACTAATAATGTTTAATTCTACTTTGTTATCTTCTGTTCAGTGTTTCCTACTATTTTCTTGTCTACTCTATTTAAATTTGAGAACAAATTTCTTTCTAAGGTGGGTAGATTTGTAACCACTCTTTTCAAAATTAGGAAATATATATTTTTATTATTTATTTGACTTAAATAGTGATTTATAGAATTTATAAATATTTTTGTAAAGTAATTATTACTATAGAAGGCCTTAGTCATGGTTAAGTTTTGGAGTACAAGATGATTAAGAATTTTGGCATAGATAGTGTAATCATATGCTTTGACTAGTATTTTAGCTATGGTAGGGAAGGTCGAGCCATATGTGTGTTCTAACTAGGAAAACCAGTCAAAATTGCAATTTAACTCTTATAGATGACTTAATTATTTATTATTAGATTATTTACTTTTTAGGAGACTCGATTGTACTAAACTAGTCAAACTGGATCCGAACCAAGCTAAGCCCACGTAGAGATGTTATGTGCGGAAATACACCCATGTAGACATATTTTATGTATATGCATATATTTCATATTTTCTTTTAAGGATTTACAAATATTTCCTAAATATTGGTTATACCTACAATATAGGTATTATTAACATTTATATGGTTTTTAAGAATAATTGCAAGATTTTTGGTAGATTAATTAGAGTAGAAGTATACTGTATCCCCCAATACTATACCTATATTTGGTTATTATTATTATTGATATTATAACTGGTATAAAAATATTCTTATTTTTATTTTAATCGTGTTATTAGTACATAAATATATAATTTTTTCCTATGTAAAGCTAGCAAGTGAAATATAAATTCTTAAGTATATTGCTTGCAAATTATTTTTACTAAAATACTTCTAAGCATTATTTGAGTTATCAGCATTTTAGAAATGTTTATTATGTTATTACGATAATTTTATTTTTTTAGTTTTATTTTTATATAGCTCGTATTAGTTTATGATTATTTTATCAATAATACTTATAGCAGGTAATTTCTATATTGTACATAAAGAGGTAACCATGTACCCAGAATATTTATATTTGGGAAATTGTCTTTTTCTTTTCTAAATTTTATTTAAATTAAGGGGTAAGTATATATATGTATATCTATATCTAATTAATTATATATGTACATATATTCATATAAGTAATATATAGCAGTATATATGTTACCATATCTCCTCTGCCTCGTGCGAGTTATTGGATAAACTCGTGAGATTTAAAATCTCATGAGTTGAAGAACTCGTGTTTTCCCCGATCCCCTAGCTGCGCGTATAAGGGGGTTTTGGGCGATACACTAGGGAATCCACCTCTAGTTTTGTCAAATCCAATCCCATCTCTTAAACCATTAAAATCCTAAACCTCTCCTCACTAGGATCTAACCAAATCCTCGTTTAAATCAGAGGGAACTTTGATTGGAAATCAAATTTAACCCTCGTGAATAAAACAAAACCTTTCGATCGAAACCAACACACCTCCTCCAAACGTACGACTTCCTGCCCGTGTACGCGACCCCATAACTTGCCTGCCACCCTCTATTATCGCGTGTCATCGGAACCGCTGCGACAAACCACATGCAGTCGATGAACGCGGGGCAGTCGAAGAATAGGGGAAAACCCGGTTCTGTTGGACGCATCTAGGTATGCTTGTTCATCACCTATTTTTATCATGTATACTTGATCATCTCCGACCCTGTAAAATCCTATAGAATGCCTGTATAACCATCTAGGAACCCTGCCAATTAATTTGGATTGAACTGACTCAGTTTCAATGAGAAATTGAAACAAAATCCGGAGAAAACCCAATTTCTTCGAAAAAATAGGACAACCACAAAACATCTAGTACACTATTTTTGAAGGCTAGTCCTTGTCAGTCCTTCGACAGCTTAGAAATTTTGTTTGAATAGGCTTATAGACAACCTGTAGGAGATTTAAACCCTTCTTGTAGATTTGTTTTTATCCACTGTATAGAAAGTTATACGCGTTCGAAAAATCAAGAAAAACTGTTTTAAAACTGTAGAAATTTAGAAAAACTTCCCGATATGGCGTGTGCTCCGACAAATCAGTCGACGTGGTCACAACCCATGAGAATCAAAAGACGTTTATGGATGTTGTCGACGTGTGGGATTCGACGAAACTCGATTTCTTTGTGTATGCGCGACAAAATCAAGGCGTATCAGTCGAGATATCGCGTATTGGTCCTTTTATAAACTAGTCCCTAACATTGTGCACGTTCGTCATCTCGAAACGAAACTTATGCCAACAGAACCATATTATTTTTCTGGTCTTGTGAGCCAAGTTTGGTATGATTCTGAGAAGGTCGACTGGAACGCTATTTTGGCGGGCCCGTGATCCGATCCAACGAGCAAATTTGTGCACGGCCTACCGAAATCAAACTTTGGACATATGGTTGGGTTCATATTGTCGAATTGGACAAGTAGACATATAGTTTGATGACTTTATAGACCGTAGGTACTGGCACGCTTTTTGGTACAAAGCAGGTCCAACGACAGATATTATTTTGATTCGAAATTATAATTTTGCTCCTGTGTCCAGAATTAGACTTTTGGGTATGCATTTTTAGACATTTCTTTTGATCAAACATGTTGGTGATGTTTTTTTTTCAGCATCGAAGATAATTGCGGGAGTTTGACTCTTGTAGCTCACTAAGTGGTTGGACGTTGATTGGTTTTGCATTCTACCCCTAGCCAACTGGACTATTCTGAACGCGACGGTATTATCATTTTCACCAGCAAAGGACCCCGGGCGAGTACATTTCTGATAGTTTTCATATCTGATCAATTTTATGATTCATGTATTTAGTAGTATTTTACATTAATATTCTGTTTGACTCTCGACATGATAGTTACAAGAGGTAGTAGTTATGGATTCTTTAAATGTTGTTCGTAACCAATGTATTATCTGTTCGTGACCTGTTTGAATCCATGAGTACTAGTCGGGTGGGAAAATATATTAGTAGACTTGTAAACATATCCAGAAACATCTCATTTGTCTAGTCATGTCTGATAGCAGTCGTACACTTCACGTGTGGGGTATCGAATTTATCCTTTGCCATTTACATGTCGAAATGGTATTTCAACTCACTAGTTAGATACAGTCTTGCTACATTACTATTTCTGTTACTCGTGTATTGTTGTTACTTTCTTGTCCTTATTACCATGCTCTCCTCATTTTACTCACATGTTCATAACATGATTATCTGTTTATCTATCAATGTATATTTCAGCATTATTTACTGTTTTATAGATTTTGTCAAATTATTGGAACTACTGTTAGAATGTACTCATTCCATTCCTGATTGGAAACTAACATATTTTAGATAATCGCCTGCTACATTGTGCTTTGGATCATTAGAGGAGACATGGGTATATGCTGAGGTCAACCATAGAAGACTAGTTAGATGTGTTGGTAGTTTTCAATATTTGTAAGGGTTTATATTTTCTTCAAATCTAAAACTTGTGAATATTACAATTTTAATTTAGTTATTGTGAATGAGCTGAAAGTTATTATTTTATGTGATTTTGAGCATTGTGGCTAGATAATGCTCTATTGTCGATACTACAGCGTAGGCTGGCTTACGCATGCACTTCCATCCGAAAAAAGTGGGTGCGGCCATAATAATAATTGTGAATACATATATAAATAGTAGTGTAATAGGATTTAAGGGGGGGTGCATAGGTTGCATGCTGTTAGAACAACAGGGGGTTAACTCCCTGTTACATTGAAGCAAGGCATAGGCAGGGGTTTCAGGTTTGAGAGATAGGCCAATGGATGGCCTGTATGCAAAGTAGAAGTTAGAGGAGGAAGGGTGAGCAAGGTGTAGGCTAGCAGTTACAGAGAGTACTAGTATAGGGAATAGGAAATCATGTGCAACATTGATTAGATATTAGTGTGTATGTGTCAATCCTCTTGGACCTGCCAGGTACCTGGGATGTGTAGATAATAAAGGCCAGTAGCAGAAAGAGAAGTCCCTACACTAGGCAGGGACATGGCAAGTGCAGGGAGCTTTTTAGATCATGTGACAGCAGGATAGGGGATTTTCTGCCCCTGATAATATAAGGTTAGAGTGCCTACGTCATTCCCTGTACAGGAGATTATTTGAATTTTTTTCAGTAATGTAAGGCAGTAGGGGTATATTAGATAAAAGATATGAGATAAGGGAAATTGTGTGAACCTGAGTCTCTAAGTGTGTGTGTCCATGAATGTGTCCGTATTTGACAGTGCATAGGATGTGAGTGTTTGTCTTAGGCTATGTGTTATTGTCATAAGCAAACAGTTTGCGAGAGTGTTAGTGTCCTAGTGTCTTAGGATAGTGTGTGTCCTGTGTAGTGCTTGGGAGATAGGCTTGCTGCCTATACGACAGCCCAGAGGTGGCAGTGTACAGGTGTCCTATGCGAGTGTTGAGTGTATCCCTTGTGTGTCTTCAAGTGAGAGTTTTAGCATGGCCTATATTTATCAGATAACTGATACCAAGGGGCTTGGGTTAGCCCTATACAGCAGGGATCATTGGGTGAACCAGTGTATAGGTTGGAGTTCATTGTCCATGCATGTGAGTGTTGGAAATCAGTTGTGTTACAGGGAAATACAACATGTATCAGATGCCTCATGTTCCATGGTATTATATTTGGTGGATAGAGCTGTAAGAGTGACCATATGTGTGTGTATATATATATATATATATATATATATATATATAAATATATATATATATATATATATATATATATATATATATATATATATATATATATATATATATATATATATATATATATATTTTGGAGAAGGGGAACTTTATTGAAGTATCAGGCGCAAAATGTCGATGCCTATACAAGTAAAATCGCCACGCACCCAAAAAGAAAGAAAGAACGACAACATGACGCAGTGCCACAACCCAAAAAACAGAAGGGAAATTGCTAGGTCAAGACATTCCAAAAGCAGTCCTCGGCGTGAGTGCAATACCGCCTAGCACGATAGACCTGACGGAGGACTTCTCTAAGAAGACGGTGAGGAAGGAATTGACGCCCTTCGTACCTGAACTTGTTTCGATTTTTCCATAGAACCCAGATACCGGTGGCTGCGATAATGTGACAGCCGTAGGAGCGGCCCCAGTAGGCAAGAAGATCGTTAAAGCCTCCGGGATGGTAAGTTTGCCGAAGCTTTGTGTTGAGGCTAGACCACAACTGCGATGCCAGGTCTCCGAAATGCAGGACGTGCTCCACCGACTCCTCGTGGGGGAGGAACAGCAGTGGCATCTCGATGTGAGGCTGTAGCTGAAAGAGGTGATGGAGTCGTCAGTGGGAAGTTTTCGTCTCTGAGCTCTCCAGATCAGGATCGACCATTTTTTAGGGATGCATGATTGCCTGTACAGGGAGATGAAGTGGGATGAGGTGCCGGTCCCTCTAGCAACTATCCTGGCCGATGCCAGCGAGAAAGAGCCGGTTGAATTGGGGTACCACCGCCGGGAGTCCGATTCGTTGGAGATTTATAAATTGGCGGCTGCGAGACTATCGGCCGCCTCCTGTCCTAGCCAGTCACTGACTCTGTTCCAGATCAATCCTAAAGTGTTATCCTACAGGTCTCCGATCTCCCCGTTAAGAGGGGTGTGTGCGATGAGGAACAATTCTTCTAGCCAACGCTCGTGACTCACCGAAGAGTGATCGTTGCCCAGCTGCAGTCGGATAAGGGGTTCGGCGAGCTCGCGACCTCTGGAGATACGACGCCAGGTGGCCGAGGACCTATTGTTCACTAAGGCCATCGTCGGGTGAGCAAATATGAAGTATCTGGCCTTCATGAACCTGGTCCTGAGAGAGTGGTCCGTGTGGAGCTTCCACCATAACTTCATGGAGTGAGCGTCCACTAAGTGCTCCAGTCTGCTAAATCCAAGTCTGCCCTCCTCGGTGGGTTTGGCCATGGTGACCCAACTGGCCCAGCGGTGCTTGTCCTCCCCATTAGTGTGTCCCTATAAAATCTAGCGAAGAAGGATTCGAGTGATGAGAGGACCTTCTTGAGGGGGGGCGCAGGCTGCCAGCACTACGTCAAAAACAACAATTTTTGACCCTTTATGTTCGCAATTATCGACGGACCAGAAATGTAGCTATATTTTTTACAAATTAAAACAGTCAATTTTTATTAAAAACTATCAAAATATTATAAAAGATGATTGGATGGCTCTTTTCCTTGAAACTTTTCCCGCTGGACTTTGGAGCCTAAAGTACCAAAACTTTTCCCTAAAGCTGCCAAAAACTTTTCCTATCTGCTCAAACTATTTCCTCGTTCTATTGTGACGAAGAAGCCAACCCTAAATCTTTTCTAGAGCTGTGATGGAGAAGCCCTAGGTAAGCCGACCCTAAAACTTTTCATCTATTTTTCCTAATTTTTTTCATCATCTGAGTTATAATTATTTCCCCTTTTTTCTAAAAAAATCATCCACAGAAATCATCCCTTGTTTGTGGTTCATCAAAGAAAAAAAAGGGTTTTGCACTTTGATGAACGAGGTAAGTTGTTGTTGTTGTTGTTGTTGTTGTTCTTCTCCATCATCATCATCATCATCATCATCATCATCATCAAAGAAAAAATGGGTTTTGCTCCACATAATCATCCCACCGAAATATTTAAGTCTATTTTTTAATCTGAACCTAAGTTTTGTTCATCAAACTCTGAATCTAGGTTTCAAAAAGGAAATGGGGGTTTGCTTGGAGGAGGCAAGGCTAGAGAACTAATTAAAACGTAGGTATTTTTTATTATTGTTATTTAATTTTAGAATTTTTTTTGCTTCTATTCATTTTTCGAAACATAATTTTGTTATAGCTCAGAGATCTGGTAAACTCGATTAATTTTTTTTTTTCAACTGTTACTCGTAGTGAAAAGAAAAGCCCTGTTTTCTGTTTCTTCATGGATTTAAGTTATGCAGTTATATCATATGCTTTTAGGGTAAATTTACTATCAGCAAATGATTATAAATAGTCGTGAGATATATGGCCAATTTTATTCGGAGTTAGACACTGCTTGAGAATGAAGAATGCCATTTGCTGGCTTGGAGAGGCTGCCACTACCTGTCTCCAATTGGACGGGCCCCAGTAAGTGGCAGGCCCTCCATTTATTCCGGCCAAAATATCCCCTGATCCGAGACAATCAGAACTGGAGGCCGGTGATCTCTTTGTTGAGATGGGCTTCGTCTGAGTCACTAGAACCAAAGGACCCTGAATCTCAAATTCCTTAGGGAAGTCCATCACGGAACCTTAATCTCTACAAAATTTGATAAGATTTAGTTATCCTTCATCAGTAATCTTAACTAGATATATTCCCAAAAGAAAAAAAGTACACTGGTGAATTCACAGAAAGGTGCAACATATGTCATTATAGCTTGTGGAGACTCGAATTCTTGGAGATAGCAATACTAAACAAAAATACAAAACAACAAAAATCAAGCAAATTGTCAACAAGCCCGAATCCCAAATCTATAGGGTTAGCTAAAGAATCCGAACATGGAAATCGCCAAATGAAGAATGTTCTCAGATTAAGGAGATACCTGATGACTCAACTCGGATCGAGTGTTCCGAGTTGATCGGGAATTTTGAATAGTCGATTCAACTCGATATGGTTCCTACTGCTCAAGGCAGATGACAATCGACAAGGGACACCATTGGAGTCGTCTTTGATCTCTGTAGCTGATACCTTTTGCATATGTCTCTCTCTTGAAACAAAAGGACCCATAGGCTTGTAATTCATTCCTAATTTTAAGAATGTGAATATTACGATCATCTTCCTTTAATTGACAAACAGTACCCATCTGGCATCAACTGGCCTCCTCCACGGCCACATAAAATAGTTGGAGGGAAGTAAATTTTCTCTTCCTTCTAGTCAAGATGCCATTTGATCCTGTTTAACCCCTATAGTTCAATTGACCAACCTCTGTGGCAGAGTGCCTAATATGTGAAGCCTATTTGTTTACCTTTTGCGTGCTACACTGAGTTATATAATAAATATGTCATACATACATAATGTCCTTCTACTTGCATATGTGTCTGGATCTCAGAATCAGTGGGTTGGAGATCAGTATGAGTGGTATCATACGATTATGTGACAGCTGTTATTTCTACTAGAAAATTGCTCATTCCTTCGCAATTTTACTAATTATGCATTATGTTCTCAAAAGTTCTCATTGTAGATATCCTAATATATCTCCTACTTCACTTGCAACTCATCTGCTTGAATACTTTACTGGAATCTACTTTCTTGTATGTGCCCATAATTTGGTATTTGTGAAAATATGTTTGGTGATTTATAATAAATTCCTTGCACTTTGGTCTGTCACTTACAATGAACTTTGGTTTTGTTCAAGTTGCCCTCCTTGAACTTTCTAGTCATTATGACTTTGCTACAACACCCCACCACACACACACATATGCGCACACACACACACAACTCACATGACCAATATGGGCTCTCTTATGAACTTTTTTACAGTTTCAGTATCTCACCCTTCCTTTGAGTATCGGTTGTATCGTTAGTATCAACTATTTATTATTTTATCGGAAAGCAAACAATTATTAAACTTTTAGAAAAATACTTTATACATTTAGGCATAATTTTAAGGACGCCTTATGGCTAGTTATAGCATAAGTTTACTTCAAGAATTGTGTTTAAAAGGAAAGAAAAGAGTGTGAAATATTTCAAATTAGTTTGTTGGCTCTAGGTTTTGTAATCTTAAATGAATTTGTTTTGAACTAGGGAATGCAAGTACTGTGTATTCGATATCAATGACGGTTCTTACTATTATAGCATTTTTCACATTATATAGGTTTATATTGGTGTTATAAATGCATCTGTGTGTTACAAATACACAGTAAAGGTATAACAAATCTACTTCATTGACAGAGGCATGGTAGGACTGGATGCGCGCGGGTAGCACATGAGCTGGTAATTACTTAATATATATATATATTTTGCTTTTTTCTGTTCTTACATTTTGTTGCAATATGATATTTTGTTTCTCTTTTGATATAGAAAAAGGAGGGTCCTACTGGTGAGGTCAATAGAAGCGTGTTATACGTGACCACACATATGCCCAAGAATACTAATGTCTCTACCAGCTCGAACGATTACGTTGTAAGAATAACTCTCTTTCAATTGTAATAATAATTTTGTCGATTTTGAGTTTCATTAATCATATATATATATATATATATATATGCACCGTTTTTATAACTTGTAGGAAAAAATTAGAAAGCTTGTAGAAGATGATCCGTACTTGGGGCAAAATGATTTGGACAATGATCCTATTGTAAAGGTTTGTGAGATTTTTTTATAAATAGTTTGTTTATATCTTGTAGGAAAAAATTGAAAGCTTGTGGAAGATAATCCCCTTGTTATTTATGTTGTTTAGGTACTCGGACGTGGTAGAAAGGGTCGTGTTTGTGGCATGGGTGGAGGTGTTTCAAAGACAGAGATTCGTGCTTCAACGGCAAGTAGAGAGATTGCTCGTCAATTAAAGAATAAAAATAAAGCTATGGAGACCGATCTAATCACACTTAAAGAAGAAATGGCTACAATCAAAGAAATGATAAAAAGTAACCATCCAAAAACAACACAACAGTCATCATCATCAGTTCATGGTATTTTTGAGGTATAAATACTGATCTAAACTGGTGCTTCACACTTATTAGAGTGAAATGCCATTTTTATCCCACTCTTTGGTTTAATGTTTATTAATCAGGTTTACAGCATACACATAGTTGATTGAACCTATCCATCGTTCAACTTCAGATACAATGAGAATAATACTAACAAAAAGCAAAGGGTGAGATAAGTGTTTGCCATTGATTGTAGAAGTACAGAACAATTATATAGGAGGACTGAACTTAGACTCACAATACAAACTCGCTCGTACAAAGAAAGCCTAGGGACGAAAACCTAGGTACAGTAATCTAAGTACAATTGTTTATTTTTTATTCTGGGGGCTGACGGTAGAGGCTCGGGAAAGCGATGGCAGCTCTGCCTTACTCCTTGGACGATCGGACGTAGCCTTGACTCTGATGAAGAAATGCTCTCGAAATGTGTGGGAGACTCTTCTGTGCGTGCCTTTGTCTCTCTGTGTATCCAGCCGGGGGTCTCCAAGTCTTCAGGTCTCTCTAGGTGTCCAGCTATCTTCCGGTGGTTTGCAAGGGAATGGCACCTTACTATTTATAGGAGTGAGGGTATGATTATTAGGGTTTACAATGATTCCCTCCTTAAAAAAGTCGGTGTCCAATCATCTGGACCATTAATTTTGATTGTAATGAAACTGGGCAATTAATATGGATTGCACCAAATCTTATGGGTAATTAATGTTGATTGCCATGAATTTTGATAGGCTCGGATCTCCTACCACGTGTTCGATTTGTCTGATCTGATTTGATTTGGGATAATTATGATGATTATAACAAATCTGGTTGTTGGGATCTGTTGATAAATCTTGATTGATTTAATACCACGTATCTGACCATTATTACGGGGAAACTGATCTTCTGGCACGTGTCATAACCGCGAGTCACAGTCGCATGAGGGTAGCTTCTTAGGTTTTGAACTGCATAAATGTGGCAGCCGCATAGATGTAGCCTCTGAAATCTGAGCGGCATAAGGGTGGTTTCTACTTGAGTGGCATAAGACTGCATGGGTATGGCTTCTCAGTATTTGAGCTGCATGGAGATAATCCCCATGATCTGGGCCGCATGAGGACAGCGGCCGCGTGGGGTGGCTTCTTAGGGTTTGAGCCGCATGACGATAGTCTCCACGATCCGAGTCGCATGAGAGCATCAGCCGCATGAGGGGAGTGGCGGCCGTATAAAGAGCTTTGTAGTTGGTGGATCGTGCCAGCTGTATAGGAGATTTTCTTCGTTTCCCAAAGAACACGCCATCATGTCAGAGTCCATCATTTTAGCTTTAATGTCAGAGTTATCACTTTATGTAAGAGCATTTAATAGGAGCAGTTACTTTATGGCCAGCTGTAAAAAACAAGCTGTATGGGGCCACGTGATTCTTTCCTGAGCCGCATGAGGCTATTGGAGAGTTTCTGAGCCGCATGAGGCTCCGATAGATTCCTGAGCCGCATGAGGCTCCTTCTGTTTTGAACCACATGGGCTTTTCTTGTTCTTTTCCATGCTTCTACAAGACTCCTTTCAAAGTTTTTAATTTGAAAAATTGAAATACTTTGAATAAGAAGCATGGCTATATGAGCTCCGCTGGCCGTATGGGATGTTCTGGCCGCATGGATTTCTTGGCCGTATGGCCTGTCTGGCCGCATAGACTCCCTAGCCGCATGGATCGCTTCTGGCCGCATACTGTCCTCTCTGCCACGTAGGCAGCATTAATTGCTCTTGGTTCATTATGATTTGGAGCCGTCTTTTGGGGGAATCCCAAGAGTTGATTCATTAAATATTTGGATTTTATGCCCTGGGTGAATCTCCTTTATGAGAGGGGGTGAAATATGAGGAGTCGATTTTGCCTGCAGCACACGATTCGAAGCGATTATTGGTCCGCGTGCCCTCCCATATTTTCTTATAAATAGGGGTGTTAGGTCATAGAGATTTTTTTGTTTTCTTTTACTCTTCTCTTGCCCTAAGATGCTGCTATTCCTTCTCCGACCATCATCGACAATGGCCCCCAAAGCTTCCAAAGCTCCCAAGGCCTTTGCTACGACGAAAGACAAGAAGGCGGTGGCCTCATCGCCGACTGTAGCGCCCCCTGTCCATCCTGACGTCCTCCCTGCCATCAAGGGTAAGGACTATATAGAATATCGAATACTTCAAATCCTGAAACAATGGCTCTGTTGCATGTTTTTTATGCACAAGCCTTCTTTCCCTCAGCATTCAACGCGTTCTTCATCTTTTTGAAGCCCTATATGTTGTATGGGCCGCATGAACTTCTCATATCCTAGCCACATGGGGTAAGCCCTATGTTTGAGCCGTATGAAAACGTCTGAGCCGCATAAACGCCTTTAGAACTGAACCGCATGAATCCCCTCTGAACAAAATCACATGAGCTTCTAATGGACTGAGCCGCATAGCGTTTTGACCATCTTCTAACTCTGTTTCTTTTATCTTTGATTCTTGCAGCGACCCTGCCGAAGGCTGAGATCATTTTGAAGGAAGAGTTGCTGCCTCCTTTCAAACAAGAGTCATCGTTCGTTAAGGAGGAGGTAATACCAAAAACGGAGGAACAGAAAGGAGAGCTGGCGCCTATTGAAGTTGCTGTAAAGAAGGAGCCCCAGTCTGACGGCGATAGTATTGGGAGTCCTGACCCTCCTGCTCCGGACGAGGATTTTGCTCAAGTGGATCCTTCATATGAAAAATGGTTGATGGATTGGTATATGCGCCCTCGCAATTAGGATTCGTAGGCTCTCATAAATGTCTGTCTTTTGTCTTGATATTTATGTCTATCTTTAGCTGTAGTTTGTGTTTTGCTTCTTTTGGACATCAATGTAATCTTCTTCCTTCTTGTCTGAATGAAATGATAGAGAACTTTTCTGGCTTGCTTATGAGATGTAGTCGTATGAATATAACTGATCCGACTACATTCGCTCTATTCTTTGCTTGTAGTGGTTGCCTCAACGGGAGACTTTTTGTGGACCTATTATCCTTGGCGTATCCCGGTTCATAATACGGATAATAAGACGAGAGAAAACCAACATACTTACTCAGAGGTAATGAGGACGTGGCAAGTATAGGGGTTTTACCGCGGGGTCTTCCTACTTAGAGGTAATGAGGACGTGGCAGGAGTGGACTCCACGGGGGATATTTGTGGTCAACAGTAGACATTTGTGGGCCTATCATCATTGGCGTACTCCGATTTTGGGTACGGATATTAAGTCGAAAGGGAACCAATATACTTACTCAGAGGTAATGAGGACGTGGCAAGCATGAGGGTTTCTTCGATGGAGCCTTCCTACTCAGAGGTAATGAGGACGTAGCAGGAGTGGGCTCCATGAAGGGGTACATAGAACGACTCAAAGGTAATAAGGACGTAGAAGTTCTATGTAAGGGGGTAATTTGTTTTTGGAGGAAGTGAAACAACTCAGAGGTAACATCGACGTGGTTGTTTTGGGAAATTTGTGGATCTGTTACCCTTTTTTGTGCACTGGAAGTGCGGGTAGTGGATCATGAGGAAGGAGCTTCTTTTAGGGAAAAAGTTCAGAGGTATGATCATACGTGACTTACTACCCAAAAGAGGCGATATAGATTAACCAGGATGGGAGTTCAGCGGTACCTGGGGATACATAACTCGACAATCTGGAAGATTTGGAGGCAGAATGTGAGTTCAGCGGTACCAGAGGGTACACAACTCTACAATCTAGAATATTGGTGGTATGTCATTTCAGACATAATACTTCTTCAGAAACTTGCCGTTGATGGGCAACATGAGCAAGTCTCTATTTTGCTTTGCAAGGCGGTAAGCTCCATTGGAGAATACAACATCGATGATGAACGGGCCTTCCCACTTTGGCTGAAACCTACCAGCGGTCTTGTGAGTCATGACCATCGGCCTCCGAACTGCCAAAACAAGATCTTCTACTTGAAACGTTCTAATTTTGACCTTCTTGTTGAAGGCTCCGGAGATTCGGGCTTGATACAGCTCAATTCGTTGCTGAGCTAAAAGGCGCTTCTCGTCTAGGGCCTCCAACTCTTGTAGTCGGCGATGGTGATTATCGTCTGTCATGAATCAATAAGTGAGAGCGACGCGGAGCGAGGGGATTTGGGTCTCCAAGGGGAGAACTACCTCACTTCCGTATACCAAGGAGAATGGTGTATTTTCGGTGGCCGTTCGTACTGTAGTACGGTACGCCCATAAGCATTCGCCGAGCTTCTCGTTCCAGTCGCGTTTGTTTGATGATACGAACTTATTGAGAAGCTTGATGATTGTTTTGTTAAATGCTTCAGCCAGACCATTAGCGACTGGGTTGTATGGTGTTGAAGCAATATTCTAGATTCGGTGTTTGTCGCAGAACCGATAGAAGGCATGGCTTGTGAACTACGGACCGTTGTCGTTGATGATCCTTCGGGGCAGTCCAAAGCGATAGATGACGTGATGTTTAAGGAAGCTGATCATGTTTGAAGTCTTGACTTCTGCCAACGGAATAGCCTCCGCCCATTTGGAGAAGTAATCGGTGATTGCGAGTATGAAGCGATGTCCTCTGGACGAAGGTGGAGCAATTAGACCAATGATGTCCATTCCCCATGCTTCGAATGGCCAGGATGCCACCGTCGGGTGTAGAAACTCGGATGGCTAATGGATGAAATCCGCGTAGACTTGACAGTCTTTACATTTTCATGCATAGTCTATTGCATCTGCAACCATCGTGGGCCAATAATAGCCCATTCGTCGAAGGCGATCCTGTAATTTTGGGCCAAGCTGATGGGCCCCGCAGATGCCGTCATGAGCTTCGCGCACGACTTATTTGGCTTATGTACTTGACAGACACCGAAGCAGTAATCTATCATATGATCGCCGATACAGCATTTTCGTCTCTATATCGTAGAAGAATCTGAGGGAACGTCTTCTGATAGAAGTGGCTTCCTTCGGATTCTCTGGCAGGATATCGTAGACTACGAAGTCCATGAATGATTGTCTCCAGTCTGGTGCTTCGTCGACTGCCAGCGCGGAGTAACTCTCAACATATTGAATATTATTCCTGGGACAGACCAACTCACGGCCTATTATGTCGACCAGATGATAAGCATGATTCGGAACTGCTAAGGAAGCGACGAGACCTGCTAGGGCATCGGCTTCAATGTTCTGGAGCCTGGGAACATGTTCTATGAAGAACCTTGCCAAGGATGAGATGATGTCGATCGCTATTTGGTGATAGGAGATCATATCTTCATGGCGAACCTCGTATGAACCCCGAATCTGATTGACGATTAGCTGCAAATCGCCATATGCTTCAAGGTATTCTACCCCCAGTTCTTTTACAAGTCGGAGGCCAATGACCAAAGCATTGTACTCGGCCATATTGTTTGAACAGGGCTCCGTGAGGGAATAAACCCGATTGATCACCAACCCGGAGGGAGAAATCAGCACCACTCCGACTCCAACGACGATGTTGCCCTTGGGCCCAGTTTTGGAAGCGCCGTCGAAGAACATTCGCCATATGGTATCATGAGAGGCCACATGTGAGTCGGCAACCTCATCTGTAATCTCTTAGTATATCCTGGTTGACTCCGAACCTGGATGGGCTGCTAAAAAGTCTGCCAGAGCTTGAACTTTAATAGCCTTTTGTGGGACGAAGATCATGTGGTAGGGAGACAACAATATCGCCCATGTAGCGAGGCGAGAGCTGAGTGCCCCTGGCTTGGTCATGAGGACCCTGAGGGGGTTGACTCGTGAGATCACATGTATGGTTTGTCCCGTGACATAGTGTCACGTCTTCTGAATGGCGAACACCAGGGCGAGGCATTCCTTCTCCACGGCGGTATATCGGTATTCCGGCCCCATCATCATTCGACTGAGGTAATATATAGCTTACTCATGGCCTGTATCATTGTTTTGTGCTAACAGAGCACCGAGAGAATGCTCCATAGCTCGTACATAGAGCAGGAATGGTTTTCCAGCAACCGGAGCCACCAGAACCAGAGGGTTCGTCAGATATTCTTTGATGCTGTCGAAGGCACGCTGGCATTCTTCATCCCATACGAAGGAGACTCCTTTCTTCATGAGGTGAGTAAATGGCTGACATCGCCCGAAGAGGTTAGAGATGGACCTCCTGATGTAGGCCAGCCTCCCTTGAAGGCCTCGAAGTTCACGGAGATTTCTCGGGGGACCCATCTCCATGATTGCCTTTGTCTTCTCCGGATCTATATGAATCCCCTGAGCAGTAATGATAAAACCCAGGAATTTTTCGTTGGATACGCCCAAGAAGGATTTGGTAGGATTCATCTTTAAGTTATGTGATCGCATCAGGTCGAACATCGTCCTTAGATCCCGCAGATGGTCTTTCTTATAGCGACTTTTGACAGCGATGTTGTCAACATAGCACTCCACGATCTTACATAAGTGGTCTCTGAAGATGACACTCATGGCTCTTTGATACGTGGCGCTAGCATTCTTTAAACCAAAAGGCACGACTGTGTAGCAGTATGTGCCAATCGGTGTTCGGAATAATGTGTGCTTCTCGTCGTCGGGAGACATCTTGATTTGGTTGTATCCCGAGAAACCATCCATGAATGACATGTGCTCGAAGCCGCAGGTGTTGTCAATTATGATGTCTGTGATAGGGAGGGGGAACTCATCTTTAGGACACGCCTCGTTCAGATTGCGAAAGTCGATACAGATTCGAATCTTTTCATTTTTCTTGAGGACTGGTACTATGTTGGCGACCCAGTCCGGATGTTGTTCTTCACGAATGAAACCGCTGGCTATCAGTTTGTTGACTTCGACTTCGATCGCATTCATAATATTCGGGCGGAAGCGTCGCTGTTGTTGCTTGATCGGCTTTGCATCCGGCCGAATGTTGAGTTTGTGAAGTACAATCTCGGGGTTTAGCCCTGGCATGTCTTCATAACTCCAGGCGAACACATCAATATATTCTTTGACGAGTTGTAGCAGTGATTCTTGCTCTTTGTCTGCCAGGCTTTTACTAACAAAGATTGGTTTTGGAGAAGACTCATTGCCGAGGTCAACTTGCATAACCTCATCTTCAGTAGGAGGCTCTCTTTGTTCGAACCACTTTTCCTATTGTGCATCCAGCTGTTAGGCCTACGGCTCTAATTCAAGGAGTTCAGGAATGTCTTCTTCTTCTTCGTAAGCGTCGGCAAATGCCATATTGATAGACAAGACTTGTCTGAATACATCTTCGATGCTGATATCTGAATCAGAAGTTGGTGATCCGGTTGAGTGTGAATGCCAGTCGCATTCCTCATCTGTGCTTTCAGGGGTCGTTGCAGGCGTAACGTACCCCAGTCCATATCGGGTCTTGTTGTAGTAATCCCGTAGTTTCCCGGCTGGGACTGGCAACTGTAAAGGTAACCGCCGACCAGTGCCGTAGTTCAAGCCTGGTGTAGTCTCCAGATCATACCCCTATCTTTGCATGAGGTACTTGGATTGGGAGCTATACAGATAAATGGACAGTCTCCTGGCGTCCGAGTCGAGATCAACTTCCTCTATTGCGAAGGGCTGTGGATCATTCTTCCGGCCGAAGATGATTGGATGGTCTTCTCTCTCGACTATGAAGTAGACACCTTCCACAGGAGTAAGTTGATTTGCAGTGTAAATATTTGTCACTCGTGTGTGTAGGTGAGTGCCTATACCGTGTTGCATAGCGTACATTGTACAAAGCTTATCAAGCTCGAGGTAGTTCAAAGACAACCCTTTATTGATGAAGTAAGGTATCTTTTCTAGTGGGATTACATCATCTGCGGATGGAACATTAGTATGAGCAGCCCCATATTTGGCCAATTCTGGTTCTTCGGCCATCCCCTGTATAAATGAAGGCTGAGAGGATAACTTGGGCAACTTAATCATCAAGGGTTCCGCGGGTGGGGCAGAACGTGGAGTCGTTGGCGAACTAGCGACTCCCTGTTTGGCGCTTGATGCTAAGCGGGGAGTTATTAGGTCGCTAGGAGTTTCCAACTTCACATTAGACTGATGATTCATCTTGGGAAGACGTATCGTTATTGGCTTATCAGAGGGTTTGAGCTTCTCTGTTTGTGGCTGGCCGGCTCTTGGTAGCCTGATGGTCAGTTGCTCCGTTGTGGGTTTTGGCGCTTGGCCAGACCTTGGCAGTCGAATTATCATTTGTCCCTCTTGTGCCAGGTTTGCGAGCTTGAAGGTGGATCGTCAGAGGTTCTTCTGATCCCGTTGTTGTCTCAGTTTGGGCTTGCATATCTCCTTTGACAAGGAGCCTTTTCGACTTCTCTTACAAGCAGGAGTCCGAGTAATAAGACTCGACCCCTTTGAAAGGATCGATGTCGGCAAATTCTGTTCTCACGAAGCCGTACTTGTCGACATACTTGAAGTAATGGTGTAGCGTAGAAGGCACGATCATGTAATCTTGTATCCAAGGATGCCCCAGGAGAATATTATAGGAAGTGTCCGCATCTATGACATAACAAGTCACTTCTGACTGCAGATCGTCGATTTGGCACTTCAAGCGAATCTTCCCGATCGGGTAGCTCCTGTCCAAATTAAAACCGCTGATGGCGGTCCTTGTCGGCATCAGACGATGCATAGGGATGCGAAGATGGTGCAACAGACTCTTCGGGATGATGCTTATGGAAGAACCGGGGTCAATGTGCATTCGATCCACCTTTACATCACCGATGTATCCAGTGTAATACAACGGACGATCGTGCAAGTTGGTTTTAATGAGCATATCCTGCGGAGTGAAGACGATGTTGTAATGCCTGTGGTTCGTATTACGTATTTGGAATACGTGTACGTATGTTATCTTGTATTGCATGATTTCTTGCTTAGTTTTCTTCATGGCTTGGGTTATTCATTGGTTCGGGTTGGCTTGGTTCGGGTTGGGATTTGCTTTTGGTTTATTATGAACCAAAGGGTGAACCCCCTACCTACCACCACCACTACCATTTATTAACCCCTTCTCCTTTCTCTCTCTTCATTTATCATCTTCTCCACCATTACTTCCTTACCTACCAGAGAGAGAGAGTGAGCTCTAGGCAAGTGCAACTTGCTTCATGGAGGAACTCCAATTTTATTGCTCATTCTCTTTCTTACTACATTCTAAAGCACTTTAGTACTTGACATTTTTAATTTCCATGGCTCGATTCTTGTAGATCTAAGTTTATTTTATTTTCGGATTTCTTGGGTTTTGATCTACTTAATCTTGTTATTTCCGAGTTTTGATGGTTCCATGTTATAGAGCATTTCGTTCTACCCCATTTTGACCTATGGAAGTTCAGATTTGGACTCCGGATGAAGGTTTCATGGAGCTTGGAAGCATGGATTCTTGGCGTTCTTCTTCTCGGAAGCTTGGAGAAGAAGAACAGTGCTAGACTTGACCACATGAATACTTCATGCGACAAGTGATTCCGAGCCGTATGAGCCTTCATACGACAGTTCTGGCCGTATGGGCTTGACTTGACCGCATGAACATTTCATGCGGCAAGTGTTTTCTCAGCCGCATGACTGTCTGGATCCCCAAGCCGCATAGGCCCTGATCTTCGAGCCGCATGAGAACCCCCAGACCCAGCCGCATGGACTTCTTAGTCAGGGCCGCATGACCCTGGTTAATCCCAGCCGCATATGCATCCTTTATTTCCTGAGCCGCATGGGCTTCTAGTAAGTCGCATGCGCCTGGCCCTACCCAGCCGCATGGACTTCTCTTCCGCCAGCCGCAAGAGTACCCTTGCCCTCCTGGCCGCATATGTCTTGCCCTTCTCTTGGCCGCATGAGTTCGATTTATTCCAGCCGCATGAGAATCCCTCTCCTGCGAGCCGCATGGGTCCTTAGTTCCCCCGACCCGCATGAATCTCTCTCCAGCCGCATGAACCCGACTCCTTCCCCAGCCGCATGAGATCCATCCTGGCCGCATGTGCCTTAGCCGCATGGCTCTTCTATAGCCCTGTATATTGATATTTTATTAGATATTTAATGTCCATTTTATATCCTTACGCCTTTTGTCTTGAACTTGAAAATCATGAATTCATTTGATATATTTGGAATTGATAATTGAGCATGACGTGATAGTGACCCGTAGTGGTGCACTCCTGACATAATAACCTGACATGACCTGATAGTGGCCCGTCGTGGCGCACTCCTGACTAGTACACTTGATATGATAAACCTGACATGACTTTCTCGAATAGCTGTTGCGACGGCTACCTGACATGACATGACCTGTATAATTAATCTGGACACCGTGGGCGATTGTACTTGTACGATGCATTACCTGGACGATGTACCCACCTGAATTCCACTCTAAATCTTTTAACCAGGGTAACCTGGATGGACTGCAGGGCTTGTGGCTGTGGAAGATTCTCACTGCATCTTGCTAGTAACTAGGCCTGTGATAACCCTAGTTAGTTAAAGTATCAAGCCGTAGTTCTTGTTTGGCCGTGAAATGATTGGATGGAGTCTAACCAGTCTAGTCTTGCCCTGATCCTGTTCCAGATTATTGAATGACCAGAATGTTTGTATTTATTTTACCGATAAATGGTGAGAATCCAAGTTCTGTTCAGACGAAGGGTTACAACCCCGGTCCTTGTTTGGTTTACGGGTTGTAACCTGGCTATCTGAATAGTCTTATGGTTACCTCATCATATATCACCCTGTTATGTTTTTCTTAAACTCCTGTCTTAATTATTACTTTATTGTTATTTTGTGCTAATTGCTGGTTTTAGTTCCTAAGTGAAGCTTCCTTTGTGGCACTTGCTCTTTCTGGGGTCTGACCCAGCTGGTTTTGTATGGCCAGATTTCGGAGCAGCTCCAGAGGATCTACCGACCTTCCAGCCAGATGGTGGCCACTAGACGGAACCCTGGCAACGAGTGGGTTTATTTTTGATCTCCCACTTTATTGTAAAAATATTCTTTTGAGGCGTTTAGCCGACGAGCACCTGTTTAGCTCGATTGCACTTACTTACTGTCTGCCTATGGGCTGTAACATGATTGACGGATCCTAGGGTTGATCATGTATGACTAAACTCTTGCTAGTCCTGATATTTTATAATGACTAGCTTCATGATCAGCTGAATATGTAATGTTTGGGACGCCTTACTATTGTATATTTAATGATCATACATCTTGTAACTCTTACTTACCTACTTGTGATTGAGACAATAGGCTGTTCATGACCTTAAAAGACTGCTGGCTTGTAGATAAACCCTCATGTATCCTAGACAGCCGTGACCGTATAGCGAGGTGGGTTGTACTTCAATATACGTAGCTGGCTATGTCTGCCCCCGCTCTCCAGTATTCTGGTTCTGGGGCGTGACATGGTTTAAGTGGTGGCCCATACAGGTCTTGTAAATCAAGGTATGTGAGGGTTTATCGAATAGATGTCTCAATTAGTATTCGCCCTTGATCTCTGTTCATATCCTCTGAATTCCTAGATTCTTGTCCTGATCACATGCTTGTCTCATTGATCTGTCCTGGTCCTTCCTTATTATTCCCTATGTCGTCTTCTTCAGTGGTATTGTTCGTGGTCCTACCGATCAGCAAGGCGGAGCACCTCCTGCGGACCAGCAGCAACCCGAAGATCAAGTCCAGCACTCCGGAGTAGTCACCAGAGTCAAGCCTATTGGAGAAGAGCCACCAGTCCAGCCAGTTCAACCAGTAGAACCTGATGATGGCACTTTAGTAGGGCTCGTCAGGACCTTGATAGCTTCTCAAGATCATCGAGGAGATGCCTTGCACCAGGCAGTGACGGATGCTTTGACCCGGGGCGGTCATCAGGGTAACAGTGCGGCCAACAGCTTCAAGCGCTTGAACCCACCCTTCTTTGACGGTAGTAAAGATGCTATCGCAGCAGATGCTTGGCTTCAGGACACAGAGCTGATTCTAGAAGCAGCCAGGACCCCAGAGAACGAGAAGGTGGCCGTTGTGCGCCTGCAGTTGTTAGATCTTGCCCGCAGCTGGTGGGCGGCGCAGGCCGTTGGATTAGTAGCACCCATTGCTTGGCAGTATTCAGAGAGAGATTCCAGACCAAGTATTTCGATGCCGTGGCTCGGTATGATCTGCAGACGAGGTTTACCAATCTGAAGCAAGGAGGCAGGACGGTCGACGGATATGCGGTCGAGTTTTCCAGACTCAGTCGGTTTGCTTCCACTTTGGTGGCAACCAAGTATGATAGAGCCCAGCGGTTCCAGCAGGGACTTCACCTGGAGATCTTGTTGGCAGTTGAACAGTTTGAGCATCAGACTTTTGATGCAGTCTTGAGAGCAGTCCGGAGGCATGAGTATACCTCCTAGAGGATTGTGGATAGGGCCGGAGGTCGAAAGAGATCTCACGGTCAGATGAATCAGTCTTCAGCACCAGCCCCGGCAGCCAGGGCTTTGACTATTGGAGCTCCGAGGCGAGCGGCCTCAGTAACGTCAGTTCAGCATTCCACCCCGACGTACCCTCAGCAGCAGCAGCAGAAGCAGAAGCAGTCTTCCGCCGTAGGATGTTCTCTTTGTGGGAAGCCAGGCCATGTAGTGGCAGAATGTTGCAGGGCGCAGGGATTGTGCCTGGCTTGTGGAGCACCAGACCATAGGGTTGGATCCTGCCCGAATAGGGGTGGTTCATCATCGTCCAACCTTTCTAGCTCTTCGGTGAGAGGACCAGCTCCGGTCCAGCAGCAGTATCCATTGTCGAGGCCCTTGCCGCCTCAGACCCAAGTATTCCAGCAGCAGAACTCCCAGCAGTATGCACAAGCCCAAGCCCAGAGTCAGAACAGGCAGCGAGGATTTCAGCAGAGGGGACCAGCTCCCCGAGGGCACGGTCAGGCTATGGTGATGACCGTGGAGGAAGGATTGGCACTAGGAGAGGTAGTGGCAGGTACTATTCTCGTCAACTTCTTTCCAGCTTCATCTTTATTTGATTCTGGTGCATCGTATTCATTTATGTCTGCACGATTCATGACACGGGTAGGATTGGAGCCCGAGTCATTATCAGTAAGGCTCAATATACTTACTGGTAACGGACTTGTGGGAGTAGATAGAGTATTTTCCTTGTGTCGGATCGTAGTTAGCGGTAGAGAATTTCCCGCTAGATTGATAGAGTTTCCGATGGCCGATTATGATGTGGTCTTAGGGATGGATTGGTTGAGGAACCAGTATGCTAGGATAGACTGCCACCTTGGCAGGGTTGTTTTTAGCATTCCAGGCGAGCCGGAGTTTTCCTTTTCCCGAGGTGAAGTTGAGTCTTCTCCTCCGATATTGCGGATGGCAGTAGCGACAGTTCAGTTGCCCCGGATAGTTGATGAGTTCCCAGATGTTTTCCCAGAAGAGCTCCCAGGTATGCCGCCAGTGCGGGAGATCGAGTTCACTATAGACTTGATTCCCGGGACAGCCCCAGTGTCAGAGAAAGTCTACAGGATGGCGCCGTCAGAGTTGGAGATATTGTACAAGATGATTGAAGAACTCAGAACCAAGGGATTCATTCGTGCTAGTGGATCGCCTTGGGGAGCCCCGATGCTTCTTGTGAAAAAGAAGGATGGTACATCCAGGTTATGTGTTGATTATCGTACCTTGAACTCAGTGACAATCAAGAACAGATACCCTCTTCCGAGGATAGATGACTTGTTTGATCAACTCAAGGGGGCTTCAGTATTCTCGAAGATTGATTTGCGCTTAGGTTATCATCAGATCAGAGTCAGAGAGCAGGACATCCCGAAAACAACTTTTAGATCAAGATACGGGCATTGGGAGTTCCTTGTTATGCCTTTTGGAGCAACCAATGCGCCGGCAGTATTCATGGACCTCATGAATCGTATCTTTATGCCTTACTTAGATCAGTTTGTGATCGTGTTCTTGGATGACATCCTGGTTTACAGCAAGAGTGAGGCGGAGCATGAGCAGCATCTCCGTGTGGTTCTTCAGATTCTCAGGGAACACCAGTTGTATGCCAAGTTTAGTAAATACGAGTTCTGGCTCGATCGTATTTCGTACTTGGGTCATATCATCACCAGAGGAGGAGTAGAAGTGGATCCCTAGAAGATTGTGGCTATTGAGTCATGGCCAGTGCCTAGCACCGTTGCAGAAGTTCGCAGTTTTCTTGGATTGGCCGGTTACTACCGGCGGTTCGTTTCAGACTTTGCTCGGATTTCAGCGCCATTGATCCAATTGACCCGCAAGGATGCGTAGTTTGCTTGGACAGCAGAGTGTCAGAGTTCTTTTGAGCAGTTGAAGCGAGGCATGATAACAGCTCCTATTCTCATGCTTCCAGATGGGACCGGAGGATTCTCAGTGTATTGTGATGCTTCAGGCAGAGGTTTAGGATGTGTTCTGATGCAGCATAGGAAGGTAATAGCTTATACGTCACGACAACTTCGTGATCATGAGAGGAATTACCCAACCCATGACTTGGAGCTGGCAGCAGTGGTATTTGTACTTAAGTTGTGGAGGCACTACTCGTATGGAGACAGGGTGGAGATTTTCACCGACCACAAGAGCCTGAAGTATGTTTTCACCCAGAAGGATCTTAACATTCGTCAGAGAAGGTGGCTGGAGCTTCTTGTGGATTATGATGTCAACTTGCAGTATCATCCCGGGAAGGCCAACGTCGTTGCAGATGCATTGAGCAGGAGAGCCGGAGTTTATTTCCTAACAGTGTAGCCAGAACTGTTAGCCGATCTTCAGAAGATGGGTATTGAAGTTGTTCTCCCTTCCAGTGTGGCCTTGATGGCCAGTATGCAAGTTCAGTCCACTTTAGTCGAGAGGATCCGGATGGCACAGTCGGCAGATTCCAAGCTTCAGCGACTCAGAGCAGAGTGTAAGGCAGGACGAAGACCAGAGTTATGCATTCATGAGGATGGTACACTTCGACATGGTAATCGTCTTTGTGTACCCAGTGGAGATATCAGACAGGAGATCATGTCGAAAGTGCACAGTTCTCAGTATTCCATCCATCCTGGTAGTACGAAGATGTACCGAGATATCCGGCAGCATTTCTGGTGGAATGGCATGAAGCGGGAGATAGCTCGGTTTGTCTCTCGGTGTTTGGTTTGCCAACAAGTTAAAGCCAAACATCAGAGACCGGCTGGACTTCTTCAGCCCTTACCGATTCCAGAATGGAAGTGGGAGCATGTGACCATGGATTTTATGACTGGACTACCTAGATCCCCAGTTGGTAGAGATGGCATCTGGGTTATAGTTGATCGGCTCACGAAAGTGGCTCACTTTCTTCCATTCAGAGTTGGTCAGTCGACGGCTCAGCTAGCAGAGATGTACCTCAGGCAGATTGTCAGGTTGCACGGAGTGCCAGTTAGTATCACCTCGGACCGAGATTCAAGGTTTACATCGCATTTTTGGCGTAGCCTGCAAGAGAGTTTGGGAATTCATCTCCAGTTCAGTTCAGCCTATCACCCGCAGATAGATGGTCAGTCGGAGCGTACGATCCAGACTCTTGAAGACATGTTGCGGTCTTACACACTTGACTTCGGTGGTTCATGGGAAGATCACTTGCACCTGGTGGAATTCTCGTACAATAACAGTTTCCAGGCCAGCATCCAGATGGCACCGTTCGAGGCACTGTATGGTAGGAAGTGCAGATCCCCGTTAGCCTGGGATGATGTTGGAGAGAGGCAGATGCTTGGTCCAGAAATGATTACCCAGACAGTTGAAGTGGTCAGGCGAGTCAGAGATCATCTTCGAGTTGCCTATGATCGCCAGCGCCATTGGGCTGATTCTCATCGGCGCCCTCTCGAGTTTTCGGTCGACGATCATGTATTCCTGAGGATTTTGCCTAATCGTGGCGTCATTCGTTTCGGCATACGGGGCAAGCTTAGTCCTTGGTATATAGGACCGTTTGACATTCTGGAGCGAGTAGGAGATGTATCCTATCGTCTCGCTCTTCCGCCGTCGCTAAGCGAGGTGCATAACGTGTTCCATGTATCCCAATTACGACGGTATATCCCGGACCCGAGCCATATCCTGGATCATTCGGAATTGGTTGTTGGTACCAACCTTTCATATGAGGAGAGGCCCGTGTCTATATTGGACCGGAGAGAGAAGATCCTCAAGAACAAGACTATCAAGTTAGTCCGAATTGCTTGGGGTCATCACTCTTTGGGTGAGTTAACGTGGGAGCGTAAGGATGATATCCGATCGCGATATCCCGACTTGTTTGACTCGTGAGGTATAATGTCCTTCTTATGCCTCATACCTTCGATTCCTTGCTTGCATGACTGATTGATTGCTTAGTATAGCTTGCTTGTTATTAGTATAGCTTGTCATTGCTCCTCTAGCTTCTTGATTAAATTCCGAGGACGGAATTCTTTTAAGGTGGGTAGAGTTGTAATGCCTGTGGTTCGTATTACGTATTTGGAATATGTGTACGTATTTTATCTTGTATTGCATGATTTCTTGCTTATTTTTCTTCATGGCTTGGGTTATTCATTGGTTCGGGTTGGCTTGGTTCGGGTTGGGATTTGCTTTTGGTTCATTATGAACCAAAGGGTGAACCCCCTACCTACCACCATCACTACCATTTATTAACCCCTTCTCCTTTCTCTCTCTTCATTTATCATCTTCTCCAGCATTACTTCCTTACCTACCAGAGAGAGAGAGAGTGAGCTCTAGGCAAGTGCAACTTGTTTCATGGAGGAACTCTAATTTTATGGCTCATTCTCTTCCTTACTGCATTCTAAAGCACTTTAGTACTTGACATTTTTAATTTCCATGGCTCGATTCTTGTAGATCTAAGTTAATTTTATTTTTAGATTTCTTGGATTTTGATCTACTTAATCTTGTTATTTCTGAGTTTTGATGGTTCCATATTGTAGAGCATTTCGTTCTACCCCATTTTGACCTATGGAAGTTCGGATTTGGACTCCGGATGAAGGTTTTATGGAGCTTGGAAGCATAGATTCTTGGCGTTCTTCTTCTCGAAAGCTTGGAGAAGAAGAACAGTGCTAGACTTGACCGCTTGAATACTTCATGCGGTAAGTGATTTCGAGCCGCATGAGCCTTCATACGACAGTTCTGGCCGCATGGGCTTTACATGACCGCATGAACATTTCATGCGGCAAGTGTTCTCTCAGCCGCATGACTGTCTGGATCCCCGAGCCGCATAGGCCCTGATCTTCGAGCCGCATGAGAACCCCCAGACCCAGCCGCATGGACTTCTTAGTCCGGGCCGCATGACCCTGATTAATCCCAGCCGCATATGCATCCTTTATTTCCTGAGCCGTATGGGCTTCTGGTAAGCCGCATGCGCCTGGCCCTACCCAGTCGCATGGACTTCTCTTCCGCCAGCCGCAGGAGTACCCTTGCCCTCCTGGCCGTATGTGTCTTGCCCTTCTCTTGGCCGCATGAGTTCGATTTATTCCAGCCGCATGAGAATCCCTCTCCTGCGAGACGCATGGGTCCTTAGTTCCCCCGACCCGCATGAATCTCTCCCCAGCCGCATGAACCCGACTCCTTCCCCAGCCGCATGAGATCCATCCTGGCCGCATGTGCCTTAGCCATATGGCTCTTCTATAGCCCTGTATATTGATATTTTATTAGATATTTAATGTCCATTTTATATCCTTACGTCTTTTGTCTTGAACTTGAAAATCATGAATTCATTTGATATGTTTGGAATTGATAATTGAGCATGACGTGATAGTGACCCGTAGTGGTGCACTCCTGACATAATAACCTGACATGACCTGATAGTGGCCCGTCGTGGCGCACTCCTGACTAGTACACTTGATATGATAAACCTGACATGACTTTCTCGAATAGCTATTGCGATGGCTACCTGACACGACATGACCTGTATAATTAATCTGGATACCGTGGGCGATTGTGCTTGTACAAATAATCCAGTCCTGTCTTGTATCATATCTAGGAGGGGACTCCTGAGTACCACGGTCAGGAGTACCCATTGAAATGGACTAAGGTTAATAACTAGATTAATACATTAGTCATAAAGAGATCTCCCAGCTACAGGCAATCCCGTTACCTGGGCACGCCTTGGGATCTGTAGCCTGCCGTCGAGTAGGGCACATTTCCAGCACACTGTCATGTGTTGCACCCTTTAAGCTACCTAAGGATACATGTGTTTCCTGGACGATGTACCCACCTGAATTCAACTCTAAATCTTTTAACCCGGGTAACCTGGATGGACTGCAGGGCTTGTGGCTGTGGAAGATTCTCACTGCATCTTGCTAGTAACTAGGCCTGTGATAACCCTAGTTAGTTAAAGTATCATGCCGTAGTTCTTGTTTGGCCGTGAAATGATTGGATGGAGTCTAACCAGTCTAGTCTTGCCCTGATCCTGTTTCAGATTATTGAATGACCAGAATGTTTGTATTTATTTTACCGATAAATGGTGAGAATCCAAGTTCTGTTCAGACGAAGGGTTACAACCCCGGTCCTTGTTTGGTTTACGGGTTGTAACCTGGCTATCTGAATAGTCCTATGGTTACCTCATCATATATCACCCTGTTATGTTTTTCTTAAACTCATGTCTTAATTATTACTTTATTGTTATTTTGTGCTAATTGCTGGTTTTAGTTCCTAAGTGAAGCTTCCTTTGTGGCACTTGCTCTTTTTGGGGTCTGACCCAGCTGGTTTTGTATGGCCAGATTTTGGAGCAGCTCCAGAGGATCTACCGACCTTCCAGCCAGATGGTGGCCACTAGACGGAACCCTGGCAATGAGTGGGTTTATTTTTGATCTTCCACTTTATTGTAAAAATATTCTTTTGAGGCGTTTAGCCGACGAGCACCTGTTTAGCTCGATTGCACTTACTTACTGTCTGCCTACGGGCTGTAACATGATTGACGGATCCTAGAGTTGATCATATATGACTAAACTCTTGCTAGTCCTGACATTTTGTAATGACTAGCTTCATGATCAACTGAATATGTAATGTTTGGGACACCTTACTATTGTATATTTAATGATCATACATCTTGTAACTCTTACTTACCTACTTGTGATTGAGATAATAGGCTGTTCATGACCTTAAGAGAATGCTGGCTTGTAGATAAACCCTCATGTATCCTAGACAGCCGTGACCGTATGGCGAGGTGGGTTGCACTTCAATATACGTAGCTGGCTATGTCTGCCCCCGCTCTCCAGCATTCTGGTTCTGGGGCGTGACAGATGTTGGGCATTGCACCTGTGCAAATGCTTGTCTGGAGATTTGCAGGCGGGCTTTCTCCCGTGAGGTTGACATGAGCCAGATATGCGTCGGCATTCTGGAGTGCATCGCTTAGTGCTACGCGAACATCTTTGGAGAGTCTCAAGAGCTCGTATAATGATAATTTGGCCGGTGTGTTGGCCAATTGTGCCAAGATGTTAAAGTTGTAGGGCCTCTCCAGCCCCTGAGGCACCTCTTTTCGGAGTGGCTTGTCAAAGCGAGTCTCCTTCGGCCTAGGCTTGTCGGTCGTCGAAGGCTGAAAAGGTCCTGGGGCATCAGCAGCTGTCGGTTGATGATCTTTAACCAAGTTACCCAGTAGAGGTTGGGTTTATGCGCCGGATCGGGTAACAACAGCAGTAGCTTCTTTGACCTCTATCGAGATTGTGCGGCATGATTTAACTTTCCCACTCTTCTTCTTACTGGTGGAGGGTGGTACAGACTGAGTCACTTTAGGTACCAGATCCAGATGGATCCACATGACCTCCCCTCGTGATGTGGTAAGGGGCACTAGACCAGCAGCCTGGTCTCGGGGAGGTGGAAGGTTAGCGACTTCCATCCTTGCTCTGGGGATGGGTACTACGTCGTCTTGAGTCGCTGTCAGAGGAAAGCTGCCGAACTGTACCGACACCAAGTTGGCTGCCACGGTTACCTCCTCAAAATCGATGGCCAGAGCCTTCGAATCGATGAGATGCTGAATATATCACTTTAATTGGATGCAGTCCTGCGTGGCGTGGTGGACGTAACGATGGTAATGGCAGTACTTGGGGCTATCCATCTCGGCCGGCCGAGGTTCCCGTCTAGGTGGAGGGAACTGGATTCTACCTCCTTGTATGAGTATGTCCAAGATGGACTTGACATGACCGTCTTCGAAGGAGTAAGTCACCTGCGGCCACTGCTTTTCAGCTAGCTTCGATTCAGGCTTCTTGGTCGCGTCGGCCACCATAGCCTGTTTGCCCTTGTTGTCTCAGTTATTGGAGGAATTACCTCCGTTGTTAGTGCTAGCATTAGGGCGTTTGTCCTTGTCCTCTCCCTCCGAGATGTGTAATCCCAGTTGGCGAGCATTCTTCAACTTATCTTCGACGCTAGTGGCACTGATGATGAACGTCTTCCAGTCCTTAAATTGACTTTCACCCATCCAGAGGCTGATTGTTGGGAGCAGTCTCTTTTGGCAAATTTCAATTAAGGAGGAATCCGGATTTCCAGACGGCAACTTCATTACGGTTTGGCGAAACCGCTCAATATAGTTCCTTGTCAGTTCCTTCTCCTCTTGAACAACATCCATGAGGGTGGACATCGTCACGTCTTGTCCTACTTCGTAGAACCTCTCCAAGAACATACGCTTAAAGCTGGCAAAGGAATGGATGCAGTTGTCTGACAGGTTGCGGTACCAGTCGAAGGCGACCCCTTCCAATGCCCCGATAAATAATCATGTAAGGATGGCATCGTCATGGGGCAGATGGTCGGTTGTGACCTCGAAGTAAGTAATGTACCGATTTGCGGAAGTTTTGCCATCATAGGGATTGATGTTGAACGGCTTATATCTTGGTGGGAAAGGGACATCCCTCCATGCAGCAGGGTACGGTTGCCATATTATGAGGTCTTAGGAGGTTTCCCGGGCGTGAAACATGGCCCGGAGCTCCTGGACTTCTCTTCTTGCCTCCTTGGCCTCATCCGCAGTGGTGGGAGCCGATATTTCAGGAGGATTGTCGCCCGGGTTTGGTGCCGCTGAGTTCGAGTCCGCATTGAACGCGGGACCCAAGCTTGTTTGGCCAGGCGTCCTTCCTTGCAGAGTTGGAAGCGCCGCTTTGATTTCGTCCACGGATTTGACCAAGGTACGCAGTATGGCCTCCAGAGTGTCGATGCGTTGGCGATCTCTAGGACCGTCTTGATCGTCGTTTGTCATGAATGCCGTCCTCACACGAGCCAAAGTAGAAGGGACGGTAGACGACGTGCCCTCTGAATCATACCCCTGCACAGAGAAGTCGTCGGGGTATGTGGAAATGTTTTCCTCTGGTTCGGACTCAGAAGGAATAGTATCCCCAGCTTCAGAGCTTGTCTCGTCTTAAGAGTCGCGAACATCCTCGGGGACGTCGGAACCTGTTGTATCTGTTGGGAGAGTCGTTTCCCCGGGCTCATCTCCTTGGAATACCGGATTGTCATGGATGTTCGGAGGAATGCTACCCCCGGTTCCAGCGACACCCAGTGATGTGGATGATGAATCTCCCGATGTAGTAGATTTCGTCTTCGAACGGGTACCTTAGAAAACTTCGGTGGTAGGCAACCGCTTAGATGATAGTTTCTTGGTCACAGTGGTTGAAATCTTCGGGCTGGAGATATTTGTTTTCTTCCCTCTCCCGCTGGCGGGGATTCTCTGAGCAGAGTTGCAGGAGACGATAGGAAGCGCCTCATCCTCTGAACTTGGTTGTTACAGTCTTTAGAAGACGGACTTCCGATCTTCTCGTACTACCGCGTTGTTGCAGTAGCAGTTGACAATGACTTGGGTGCAGTGATGTCCGTGGGAGGACTCTTTGCACACTGAGTCCCCTTCTCTTTTCTTGCGTTTATGAAGGATCACGTCACGCAAGTCAGATGGGTCTCGAGCAACCTGAGAAACCCGAGTATCCGAGTGTATTGGTACCATGTTTGCTCCCTGATGGTTGGGAGACTTTTGGGAACCACTCTGTCCGTTTACCACCGGGGGCTGGACTCGAGTGGTTCGGTACAACTTTCCATCGGAGGCCCGCATAACAGTAAGTAGAGCGCTCGGATGGTCAGAGGTTGGGACAGCTGACTGAGCTCGTCGAGCCCGCGCTGTCCTGAACTTCTTCACTCCAGCACCCGAGGGTGCATAGTAGGAAGAGTCCAAACGATGTCGCAGAGAGTTTGGCACATGTTCTTGGGAGCGTGAGAGATCAGGGCCATGGGAGAGGCGGTCGAAGACGAAGCCTGAGCCGCGTGGAGTGGACAATATGCGGATAGAATCAGCAGTCTTCATGAGGCGGGTAGTCGCGGTCGCATATGCCTTCTTCATGCGGCTGGAAGTCTCGACCACATGAGTCTCTTTCATGCGGCTGGAAGTCTTGTCCGCATGGGCATTCTGCACGCGGTTGGCAATCTTGGCCGCATGAGCATCATGCATGCGACTGGCAATATTGGCCGCATGAGCATCATGCATGCCGCTGGTGCCTTTATTCAGCTTCTTCCTGGACCACATAGAGTCCCTCTTTGTCCCTGTAAGTCCAGCATCGTAGTATTTTCCTCTGTCGGACTTGGGGACAGCAGAGTCCTCTATGGCCTGAAGTGGAGCCATATGAGAGTCTTTTTCACCGTCTTGTGCAGCAGAGAGTACTTCGTCCAGGGCTTGGGAAGAAGAAAATAACTTGGGCCTCCACTCCCTGCGAGCCTTCTTCGTGCGGGCTCGCCGCTAGACCGGGCCAGCGCTCCCGTCGGAGAGTATTTCTTCAAACACCTGCTGGTCGAACCGGGCGACCAGTATTTGTTGAGTGGAGCCAAGTTTGGCTGCGTCTGATTGCGTCACCAACTCCTCAGCCGTGGAGAAGTTTTTCTCCAGCAGAGTTGCCATCGTGTTTGCCATTGATTGTAGAAGTACAGAACAGTTATAAAGGAGGACTGAACTTAGACTCACAATACAAACTCGCTCGTACAAAGAAAGCCTAGGGACAAAAACCTAGATACAGCAATCTAAGTACAATTGTTTATTTTTAATTCTGGGGGTGACGGTAGAGGCTCGGGAAAGTGACGACAGCTCTGCCTTACTCCTTGGACGATCGGACGTAGCCTTGACTCTGATGAAGAAATGCTCGCGGAATGTGTGGGAGACTCTTCTGCGCGTGCCTTTGTCTCTCTGTGTATCCAGCCGGGGGTCTCCAAGTTTTCAAGTCTCTCCAGGTGTCCAGCTATCTTTCGGTGGTTTGCAAGGGAATGGCACCTTGCTATTTATAGGAGTGGGGGTATGATTATTAGGGTTTACAATGATTCCCTCCTTAAAAAAGTCGGCGGCCAATCATCTGGACCATTAATTTTGATTGTAATGAATCTGGGCAATTAATGTGGATTGTACCAAATCTTATAGGCTATTAATGTTGATTGCCATGAATTTTGATAGGCTCGGATCTCCTGCCACGTGTTTGATTTGTCTGATCTGATTTGATTTGGGATAATTATGATGATTGTAACAAATCTAGTTGTTGGGATCTGTTGATAAATCTTGATTAATTTAATGCCACGTATCTAACCATCATTACGGAGAAACTGTTCTTCTGCCATGTGTCATAACCGCGAGCCATAGCCGCATGAGGGTAGCTTCTTAGTTTTTGAACCGCATGAATGTGGCAGCCGCATAGATGTAGCCTCTCAAATCTGAGCCGTATAAGGGTGGTTTCTACTTGAGTCGCGTAAGACTGCATGGGTATGGCTTTTCAGTATTTGAGCCACATGGAGATAATCCCCATCATCTGGGCTGCATGAGGACAGCGGCCGCATGGGGTGGCTTCTTAGGGTTTGAGCCGCAAGACGATAGTCTCCACGATCCGAGCCGCATGAGAGCATCAGCCGCATGAGGGGAGTGGCGGCAGCATAGAGCGCTTTGAAGTTGGTGGATCGTGCCAGCTGTATAGGAGATTTTCTTCGTTTTCCAAAGGACACGTCGTCATGTCAGAGTCCATCATTTTAGCTTTAATGTCAGAGTTATCACTTTATGTCAGAGCATTTAATGGGAGCAGTCACTTTATGGCCAGCTGTAAAAAGCAAGCTGCATGGGGCCACGTGTTCTTTCCTGAGCGGCATAAGGCTATTGGAGAGTTTCAGAGCCGCATGGACTTTTCTTGTTCTTTTCCATGCTTCTACAATAAGGAAACACAATCTTTGATTCCCTTTCCATGAGGCTGAAAAGAAGGTCAGGTTCAATGAATGTTAGCTTTACACTCTCAGTCCAGCCATTACCACAACAAAAGGTCATCTTCAAGTGTACTTGGTCCTAGAACCAACATGCATTTGGTTGGGTACAAATACATGGTTGCAGTAGGCTATTCTATTCCTTCACACAAACAAAATCAAAACCAATCAGCGCAATGCTTGAAAACTAGTTGGCTCCATGAGTTCCTCCCAACTACTTCAGTAGCCTAGGACACTACATTGTGGCTCCTACTGAAGTGTTTGGAGGAACTCTTGGGATTATCCAGTATCTATCTGCTCATTTTTGGAAGTTTCAAGCAGGGACGGAGCCGAAACATGGCCTGAGAGGGTTGTGTCCTCCTGCAACTTGAAAACTAATTCGCTTCTGGACATCCTGTCAACCACTTCAGTAGATTTAATTAGCACACTACAACATGGCTCCTACGAAGTGTTTGGGGAGCTCTTGGGGTCATCCAGTATCTATATGCTCATTTCTGGGGTACATGCTTGTGTTAGCTTTGATGAGAGTTTAGATATCATCATAAATGTTCTTATAATAAAATATAAGAAGCTACCTACGTCACAACATGCTTGTGTCAGTGTGATTGCTGCTGAAGAGTAGCTTGCAATGCCCCATTCATCATGCAAGGAATGTTTTGTTTGATTGAATCTTTTTAATGTGAATAATCTCAAGAACTAGATGAGGCAGAACATCAGTCTCTCATTTTTTTAATCATTTAAAAATTGTTTGTAGTCCTAGTTCTTTTATAAGATGAGTCTATTTATAAAATTGAGAGCCATTTAGTGTTTTATGACAATTAGAACATGGCCCTCAGTTTTGTCACCTCTTGTGATAATACTTGTTTGGGTTAGATTAGATGTAGCATTAGTGAACCATATTACAAAGAGGGTTCACCAAAAGAATCATGTTAGAATTCCATGATACTTATATAGTTCAAATCAGAATGCTTGGTTCTCAGTTTTGTCACTCTTTGTGATATTGGGAAATTCAAATTATAATACAATGAGAGCATATATACACTATACTACTGCAAATGCCTTTACCTGGAAAATTTGTAAAAGAAACAAGGCCACTAGGTTTCAAACTCGTGTCCTTTACACAGAGGGGCAAGTGAAAACAACTTTATCAATTGAGTCATTCTTTTATGTTGCATGAGCACTATAATTTAAAATAGACAACATCAAACCTGATAAGGTAATGTTTATTCCTAATATTTAGCGTTGCTACACTTATTACTATTTGAGATGAAGGAATAAAAAATTGTATCTTTCTATGTAAATTCCAGTAGTCAATTTTGTATCTTCGTGTTTCAATGGTTGTAGGTACCAGAACAATCTGACTTGCCAAAGACATGTTTTCTAAAGGACTTCAAAAGAAAACATATTGCTTTTGGACGCTTAAATTCTGATACACCGCCAAAGAAAGATGTTTATAGTATCATTGTCAATGAAATCTTTGACTGTAGTGCATATTTGTTTGAAAGGGATGAAAAGTTTGAAGACATTATGCTTAGTGATTTGATCAATTGGCCAAAAGAGTCCATTCAATTTATTAGGATTTGAATATTAGCATTTAGTTTTGTTTGTAGTGAACTTTTGATGTATTCTGAAATACTACTACTTTTCAGTTTGGATGTTATGTGTGAGAACAATTGCAACTATTTGGATGCTACAAAAACAATGTTTACTTACTGATATTCAATATCAATTGAGATCTTGAATCAATTGGCGGTTATGTTCATTTTGATTGAATGTATTCATTTTCAATTGTGATTCTTGAATGGTTCGTGATATATTCATTTTGAATTGAGTCTTTTGATTTATATTCAGATTCAATATTTGCGTACTGGTTTACAGGAAAAAAAGGTTTAATTAATTAAAAATAATTCTGGTGAATATTTTATAGAATTTCGACGGATATCACTTGTCAAAAATAGGCAGGTATGTCGAATTGTGTTAAGCGGGATAATTGACGGATGAAGTCCGCCATTTATTATATGACAGACGAAATCCGTCATTTTCTCCACCTACTTATCGACGTTAGAAAACCGTCATTTATAGTAAACTACAGTTTATTTTTGACGGACCACGTGACGGCCTGAAACCGTCAATAAAGACAGTTTTTGACGATTTTAGTTTGTCAAAAAATACGAATTCTGACGTAGTGCAGGATATGGATTGGGATGGAGGAGAGAACATGCTTGATCAGAATCATCTTTCCGCAGGGAAAAGGGTCACGTTGTGCCAGCCCGCGATCTTCTTCCTGATAGAGCTCACGAGGGACTCGAAGATTCTGGAGTTGGACTTGCCGTACACTAACGAGCAGCCTAAGTAGAAGAACGGAGGGTATGGGTGGCGAAGGAAGTCAAATTAAAGATCCTTGTGGAGTGATTCATGTCCGCTTTGTGGTGGGTATAGATGACGCTTTTGTTGTTATTAACACGCTGACCTGAGCATTTGGCGTATTTCTCCAACATTTTGTGGACTACCCCAACTGATCCGTTGTTGCCTGAGGAAAAAATGAGAACATCATCGGCGTAAGCGAGGTGAGTGATGATGGGACAACCTATGGTGGTGTAGAAGTGGTGGAATTGAGGGTTGTTGATCATGCTTTTGAGATTTCTGCTGAGGGCTTCAGCAGCAATGATGAAGGTAGTGGCAGACAGGGGGTCTCCCCGGCGAACGCCATGGCTGAAAGGGAAAAAAATCTTCCGCTTGGCCGTTGATGACAGTGAAAAACCAGGAGTTGCTGACAAATCGGAAGATGATGTCAATCCAAGGTTCGGAGAAGCCAAAAGCTCTGAGCACCCAGATTAAGAATTACCAGTCCAGGCGATCGTAAGCTTTCCCCATATCTAGTTTGATGGCGACGTTGCCACCTCTGGCAGGGAATTTCATGCAGGTAACTATTTCATAAGCTAGGAGGATGTTGTCGATGATGTTCCGTCCTTTGACAAAGCCGCTCTGCTCTTCAGAGATGAACTTGGGCAGGAGATCGGACATTCGATTGGCGATGATCTTTGAGATGATCTTGTTGGTGAAGTTGCATAAGCTAATGGGCTGGAAGCCTCTAAAGGTCTTCGGATTTTCTTTTTTGGGAATGAGGATGAGGTTTTTCCTGTATATGGATTTCGGGTATGTCACCCCTTGAAGGAAAGCTGTGGTGGCTTCAAGCAGGTCTGGAGCGATGATGTCCCAGCAAGTTCTGAAGAATTCCCCAGAGAACCCGTCCGACCCGGGAGCACTGTGAACGTCAAGAGCCCACACCATTGACTTGACTTCTTCCGCCGAAGGAGTGGCTAGAAGCTGATCATTCTCCCTTTCGGTGATGATATTGGGGAACTCGGAGAGAAACTCTTCGTCCCTGACAATCGCCTCTTTAGCAAAAAGAGATGAGTAGAATTGAGTGGCAGCCTCCTGGATGCTCTTCTGGTCTAGAAGCTGGGTGCCGCTGTCGTCCGAGATGCGGTGAAGGTTGAGCTGTTGTCTACGCCCCTTGACACAAGCGTGGAAAAAACCTGAGTTACGGTCTCCCTCTAGCTCCCAGGCTAATCTAGCTTTTTGCTTCTAGAATTTGGTCTCGACCTTGAGTTGAGATTTGAGAATGGCTCTTGCGAGATTGAGCGAAGCCCTCGCCTCCGGAGTGCTGTCCGAGGCGACCCGTATTTTTGCTCTGGTCACGTCATCCTTCGCGGTTCTGATCGCCTAGAAGATGTTGCCATAGGCGGCCTTGCTCCAAGCAGATAGAGCCGTACTGGTAGCTCTAAGTTTGGCCACAACTCTAGTCAGGGGGTCGAGATCATCTACGGAGCTCCAAGCAGCGGTCACAACTAATTTTAATTGGGGATGATGTCTCCCGAAGTCCAGAAATCGGAATGGTTTTTTGATGCACTGGGATAACTTCTGATCTCGATTAGGAGAGGGAAGTGGTCCGATTCTGTGGAGTTAAGGTGAGAAGGGTTGGAAACGAGACCCATATCGGACCAAAGGCCGTTGATAAGAGCTCGGTCCAGATGGGAATATTGTCGCTGAGCTCCTTCCTGCATGTTGCACCAGGTAAAAGAGTTGCCAGAGAAGGGAAGGGGGTTGAGTTGGGCGTTGAACATAAAGTTGTTGAAGTCTTCCATTGCCGGGAGCGGAGGCGGGCGGCCTCCAGACTTCTCTAAACTGCAGGAAATCCTGTTGAAGTCGCCGATGCATATCTACGGGAGGTTGCTGTAGGGGAGGTGAGTGGCAAAAAGGTGAGCCCAGAGGAACCTGCACTCGATTATGTCGCAACTGCCGTGGACAGCTGATAGTAGAGAACGGGACCGAAGCTCCGGGTGTTCCACCCAGAAAAAAAGAGCCTGACTCGAGTCCTGTACCAGACCGAACTTGATACCAGCTACGAAGAAAATCCAGATGTTGTTGCATCCGACAACAGCGGCCTGGAATCCGAGTTTGAGCTGGATGCCTTTTATTCTTTTCTGTAGGATTTTGGGTTCGTTGACAACTAAGATGTCGATTTGGTAGGTTTTCTTGAGGCTGTTGATTCTATTCAGCATCGGTTTATTAGCTAGCCCTCTCACGTTTCATGAAAGGATGTTAAGCACTAGGGATGGGGAGGGGATCGAGGTTATGGAGCTTCGTGGCTAACCTTGTGGTCCTTGCCGAGTGCTGTTCTTGGTTGTTCTTTTTCTTCTTCTTGTGAGTTTTATTAGAGGAGTTGTTGCTATCACCGGAGGGGTCTAGCGCTATCCCTGGGGGGATATAGTGACTGGTCCCAATGTCTTCTGTCTGGTCGGAGGTGACAACGTCTTCGGATTCTTCGGGTTCTGCTAGAGCGCACATGGGGTTGGTGGGATCTAGGAATCCGGCTTCCTCGACGAGTCTCAGCCTTTTCGTGACCTCTTTGTCTAAGGGTGGCTGAAATGCTCTGCTGGGGTCTGCAGGGTTCCACGAGGAGGGGATTTCGATCTCATGTGCTGTAGAAAGCGTTTCTTTGGTTTCCCCCTGAGGACTGTGGGCCTTGGTGGTTGATGTTTGAGCGGAAGTTTATGGTGATTTGCAGGATGCTGTGATACTCTTCTCTGTGCCATTGTCTGGGTAGTTGGGCACTTGTGTGGTGACGATGGGAGGTGGAATCTCAAGTGCCTCTCCTTCATTAATAATGTCTTCCAAATTCAGAGCTTCGAACCTGTTTGTGGTTGATATCGAACTGGGTTTTGGAGAGGTAGGATTGCTTTGTTTGGGGGGAGGGGAAGTGATAACCTGGATCTTGTCAGGGCTATTATCGAATCTGAGGTGTGAGTTTGTGGTGGGTTGGGTATGTTGCGACTCCTCCCGTTGCTTCTGCGGGGGGAGCTTCTTGGTTGCCAGTTGTTTCTTTTGTTTCAGCGCCGGGTGAGCTTTGTAGCAGAACTCCATGAGGTGTCCTCTGATGTGATAGAGGTTGCAGAAGGGAACATTGTTGTCGTAGATGAGAGGTTGGATATGGGTTTGGTTCCCTGACTCAATATTAATAGATTTGGGAAGATCTTTGGAGATATCAAGTTCCATGCAGACATTAGCATAGTTGGCTCTGGTGAGATTCCTGGTTTCCTCCGCCGTTACCACAAAGGTGCCAAATGAGTTAGCAATTCTTTTGAGAGCCGCTGGGATGAAGCAGATCAGCGACGGGTTGGGGAGTATGACCCAGGCTGCCACGATGGGCGAGTCCTCTCTCGGGTTGAGGGTCTGAGACCATCTGACCACTGTGATGGTTTTGGAGTCCACCTTGCTGGTGCCATGGGTCAAGGCGATCCTTTAGTCTTCTACCGAGGAGAGATGGAGTAAAATGTTTTTGGGGTATAGGGGCGCAACTCTATATGCCGACTGGAAGTGCCATTTAGCAATGGCTTCTTGAACTCTGGTAAGCTTGGGGTACCCCGCTGACAATTGGAGCACAAAGGTGAATGAGAACCGCTGGTGTACGGAGAACAGATCAGCTTCGGAGAAGGGGATCGATAAAGGCTCTCCCGCTAGAGGGGAAGGATATTCTATCTCTGGGAGCGGGACGTTGGGGAGGATCCGGGTTTGCCGGGCAACACAATCGGGCCTTACCAGATCTACAAATGAGACGACTAGCGAGGATCCTGGAGGAGCAGGAGTACTCGAGCGGTGGATGGAGGGGGGATGCCAAAAATGGGGGGTCCTGACGACGCCAAGGGACCGGGGCGGAAGCCCTGGACCTCCGAGATCTGCAGTGCTGGAGGAGGATCTGCGAAGAATGGACGGGCCTGGAGAGGAAGACGGAATGCCTCCGGGCACATACCCGACTGAGGTGAGGGGGGCGACCACGCCTGGGAAGGCTGTCCCCTGCACATGAGGGGCACAAGAGGCAGATGAGAGAGCATGGGAGACAAGCGCATGGGCGCATGAGGCAGGGATGAGGATGGGGGGGGCGCCGACGGGGGGCGAGTCCTGCAACCATCGCTAACTCCCCGGGGGGGCCTGACTCACGGCGACGGAGGAGCAGAGGGAGAGAGGCTCCTCAGGGGACCTGCGAGAGGAAAGAGAGGAGCGCCTGGCGCATAGGCTGCCCCGCTCTCGAGGGGCACCTTCTGTCCTGCATGAGGGGCGGGCACATATAGCGGAAGCGCAGGCACATAGGCAGCCCCTAGCGGTTCATAGCTCGGATGCGAAGCCAGCGCGAGGGGGAGGCGTCACTGGGCCCACTCGAGAAGCAGACGGGCAGCGCATAGCTCGAACGCAAATCTAGCGCGAGGGTGAGGCGTCGCTGGGCCCACTCGTGAAGCAGACGAAGAAAGGTAGGGGGGTTGGCGCATAGGCCGCCCCAGATGGCGCATGACCCAGCGCCAGAGCCGGCACATGGGGGGTCTGGCACCGCTAGGTGCCCTATGGGCGCATGTCCCTCACAGCGGGCACATGCCCCGGTGAAAAGGGGGAGTGGGCGCATGGCCTAGGAGATGAGGGGACGCATAGCCCAGGCGCGACTGAGCCCGATAGCGGGAATGACGGATTCGAAATTCGAACCACATATGATGGCGAGCAGGAAGGATCTGGCCCTTCGTCCGGACAAACGAGAGGGGGTCGTGCGTCTCCGGTATGGGGCAGCTGCACTGACGAGACCAGGGGAGCTGGGCCTGAGGTCTCTGCGGGACTGACGCCAGAGGATGAGGGAGCCACCGCTGCTAGGCTGCGTCCTACGAACGACTTTTACGCAGAGGTCCAGGCGAGAGGGTGGGGCTCCGAGGACTGACGGGGGGCCTGCGCCGGTGCAGGACCTGTAGAGGGGGTCTTGTGGCCCTCCGGGAGGCTGAGGAGGAGGGGGGCAGCGGGAGGCATGCCGATGTCGACGGGGAGGGAAGCGATGAGAGCGCATGGCTGCCACGAGCCTGCGGCTGAGGCTCTCCTCGGCGGAGAGGCCGAGGGGGCGGGCCGGAGAGTGACGGGGGGGAGGCATGGTCGGGGGGGGGGGGGGGGGAGGGAGAAAGGAGGGGCTCCCGTACCACTAACGGCGGCAAGGAGGAAACCATGAAGGGGGGGGAGGGAGGGAGAGGGGAGGGCTGGGAAGATCGGGAGCAAGGAGGAAGCCATATTTTAAGATTATATAAAAATCTATATATATATATATATATATATATATATATATATATATATATATATATATATATATATATATGTATATATATATTATATTATATTATATTATATTATATTGTATATATATATATGTATATTTTATATATATATATATATATATTATATTATATTATATATATATATATATATATATATATATATATATATATATATATATATATATATATATATATATATATATAAAATATATATATATATTTATATATATATATATAGAGAGAGAGGATGAGGGAGGTGAGGTGCCACCCTTTGGAGGGTGGCTACATGTCACCTCCCCATTCTATCATCATGCACCCATGTGCATGATGATAGCATGACATGGTGCCACCCTACGGTAGGGTGGCACCTCACCTCCCTTATTCTCTATATATATATATATATATATATATATATATATATATATATATATATATATATATATATATATATATATATATATATATTATAGTATATATATATTATATTTTATATATATATATTTTTTGTTTATATTATTATATATATATATATATATATATATATATATATATATATATATATATATATATATATATATATATATATATATATATATATATATATATATATATATAGACATTACATAGATAGATAATTGTATTGATAGGTATTAGATAGAGAGATGGAGAGAGCATTAGATGTATCAGGGAAAGGAGGATTTGTTGTACCTTTGAAGGAGAGTTGGCCCAGTCCTTAGGCAATAAGGCAACTGCCACTGGTTCAGTCAGTGAGGACTGAACCAGTGAGGCACAATCGGACAGTTTGGAGGTTTGGTGTTAGTAGGAAATAAGAGAGTATTAGTCAGGAATTTGAATAAGGAAGAGAAGTTAGGTAGCAGGAAATATAGGGGAGATCACCCTATTTTATATCAGATTAAGAGAAATTGGGGGAGTTATCTTGGACAATTAACTTCATATGGACAGTGCACAGGTTATATATATATATATATATATATATATATATATATATAGTTAGATGGATAATCATTATATAGTTAGATAATTGTACTGATAGGTATTAGATAGAGAGATGGAGAGGGCATTAGATGTATCAGAGAAATAAGGATTTGTTGTACCTTTGAAGGAGAGTTGGCCCAGTCCTTAGGAAACACGGCAACTGCCACTGGTTCAGTCAGTGAGGACTGAACCAGTGAGGCACAACAGGACAGTTTGGAGATTTGGTGTTAGTAGGAACTAAGAGAGTATCAGTCAGGAATTTGAATAAGGAAGAGAAGTTAGGTAGCAGAAAATATATGAGAGATCACCCTATTTTATATCAGATTAAGAAAAATTGGGGGAGTTATCTTGGACAATTAACTTCATGTGGACAGTGCACAGGTAATGAAGGGTAGGGGAAACTCTAGACTAGTGGCCAGTAGCACACACACACATGTGTGTGAGCAAGGTGTAAGGGTAATAAGGGTCAGACCTATCCAGGTATTGAGGAAGTTTGGCAGCAGGGACAATTTGGCACTGCAGAGGCTACTTGGCCTTGGCTTGTACGGAAAAGAGGGTGTGTCTTGTTACCCTTGTATTGTGGGTATGAATTTCATATGTTAAGGTGTATGATAGAATGATATGTAATGTGAGGATATATCAAATTACCTAAGTACATAATTAGATAAATTAATAGTATATATAGATAACTATATATAGGTTAGGAACATGGGGGTTTCCAGAAATTGAGTGTGTAGTAAGAATGTAAGTGTGGGGCCACGATTAGTATATGAATACTAGAGTACGTATATACCTAGGGGTAACATAGGAAATAGATTAGGGTGAAGGCTAGATAGTTTCATTAGAGATGTAAAACTAGGAAGTAGATTGGGGTATACGGATATTTACATATAGAATATGTAATATGATAGGATAATGGCTTAGGGTAAGTAAGGATAGAAATGGCTAATTTAACCAAGTCGGACTAGTTTGACCTAGATTTGACTAGTTTGACCCAAAGGTCAACCTTAAGTCAAATTGAACTAGTTTAACTAGATTTGACCCAGTTTAACTTCCATGACCTAGAAAAGGCCTCGAAGCATATAATTAATGCATTTAAATATTTGTTTACTCTAGAACACTTAGTAACTCTGTATATCTCAAATATAGGTTTGTGTGACATCAGTTTGGACCTCGATCCTCATTTATTGCTCAGGACTGCAGGCGAGTACATTCTCTGATAGTTTTTATTATCTGATAATTATTATGTTTCAGCTTCTAGTATAGTATTATCCATGACACAGATTGGTATTTCTGGATTCATTCACTTGCGACACATACATATTACCAATCGGGCCTCTACTTCTGGAATCACCTACTAGAACCACCTACTGGAAACACCACATTCCTAATCATGCTGGAATCATCCCCACTAGTCTAATCTGGAAAGATAGCGATCACATGCTTATCAAGTGTGCGATGTGCCGTATTTAGTACTGTTTTAATTTGGAAAGTTATCCGTCGCATGCTTGTCAAGTGTGCGATGTGCCGTATTTACTACTGGTCTAATCTGGAAGGATAACCGTTGCACGCTTGTCAAGTGTGCAAAGTACCGCATTACTACTAGTCTAAATGAAAAAGGTAGCCGTTGTACACTTGGCAAGTGTGCGATGTGCTATATTTACGCCCTAATTATTTACACGTCGAAAGAGGAATTTCATAATACACTAGTTTAGTGCTTTCTATTGGATTCACATTATATTTATTAGACTCATATTATACTGGATGGACTCATATCACATCTGTTCTAGTTTAGTTATCTTTATTTACAGTCTTTATTGTCATGTTCTTCTGGCTCATCATATTTACTTTCCTTGTACTTTAGCTAGCTGTTATTCTATTTCACTTCTTAACTCATTCTTCTCATATTCATCTAGTATTACTTGCTATAACTGTTTTATAGTCTTTGTTATTTAATTGGCATTGCTAGAAGAGATGTGCTCATTCCATCCTGAGTGGATCTATTTTTTAGATAACCGCCTAGGGGACTTATGTCCCACATTCTACGGATCTAAGAAGGGGATAGCAACCATGGGACCTGATACTTAGGAGTGATTATCGAGGAGCTTAGTACTATATTAGTTTTGTGATAGATTCACTGTTAGAACTCTTGGCATGTATATATAGAGGCAATTTTGTTATTATATTTGAGACTTGGATTTCGATATTGTATTAGAAGTTGTTGAAGTTTTAGACTTTGTAGTTTAGTAGACTTCTTTGATACCTTATCGTGCTTTTGATTATGATTGAGTATTCAGTGTTATTATTTATACTTGTCCTCTGTTTGGAGTCAAGATCTATGACAGGTATACTATATCATTATGTGAGATAGATAGTTAGTGATCTAGACAGCGTTCTACCGTCGATCCTATTGCGTAGGCTGGGCGTTGTTCACTACTTGTGCCCCTATACTGGGTGCGGATCGTGACACAATTTTAGTGGTGGCCCATGCAGTTAGAGATTCGCATTGGGGCGATATCATGGTAATGCAACGGTTTAGTTGCACTATTGCGAGCCTACGATAGGAAATAGGGAATAGGATCTAGGATGAGAGGATACTCAATCATATTTAGGATTCCTTGAAAGATTCCTATTATGACCCCTAAGAATCTTACTGTAAACTCTATCTCAGAGTCTGTTTCCACTTGTCTCTATCTACTCTCCCTTGTTCGTTGTTGAATTTGACCCTTAGTGTTCCTTCTTGACTTTAATTTTGTACCAAGATAAATTTTATGGACAAAGTTGCCTCGGTTATGGAATCTAGTGTATACAATAGCCATATTAGGTGGTGTGGCGAAGATATTGGGTCCGATTTTGGATATTATTCTCTCGGTTATAAAATTTAGAGTTTTTGCAGCCAAGCATGCGGCAGGGTAAATTTTTTAGATACCATGATACTACGGGTATGTACCTTAGTTATGGATCGTATAGTTTATCACAGCCATACTTACTTGCGTGACAAAGATTCTGGGTAATATGATTCTGGATAGACATGTATGGTTATCAGATTATAGAATAGATACCCTATAGATAGTACCCTAGTATAATGAAACGAAGTATCAGTGTGGATGTTTCTTGAGTATCATGAAGTAGCGGTTCAGCTAGGCCACCTATGGCGTGGCATCATGCCCCGCACCATCAGAAGGATATCCCCTAGAGGGGCAGAGCTTTTTGCATTGACGGCCGAGGAGGCCGATGCTACGGGTGACAGATTAGCACTATCTTTTCTGTTCTTCTTCCTATCCTTTTCTATCTTGTTGTGTGATATCATTAGTACCTGCTAGAATGTTTTATGCTGTGGTAGATAGTACAGTGACCCCGATTAAGACTATAAAATTATGACTAGTAGGACCATGATCTTATATGTTCTTAGTAGTATTTTTTGACCTTGATTGTTCGGGGTTTGACCTAGAAGGAGTACGACCAACTTCAAATTTCGAGGGCAAAATTTTTCTAAGAGGGTAGAATTATAACTACCACTTCCAGAAGTGGGATATTTTTGACTTTTTTTTTTCCTAATTCTTGTTATTATTGTGATTTTAAATTATATTTTCAATGATAAATTTATTTTACAAAACTAGCGATTATATTCTTGGATTAATTAATTAATATAGTGTATATGCTATATTATTGAATGTGATTAGTGGTTAGCCATTAGTTAGAATAGTTGTTACTGACCCTAGAGGACCTAAACCGACATGACATGACCAACAAATTAAATGATTATGACTAGCCTATTTGAACTTTAGTTAGCCTCTAGTTAGACTAGCAAGATTAATTAGGAAGTTTGACTAAACACCTAATTAGGAAGGAAGGCTTGTTCCCTAAACTTGTCATGACATAAGAGAGGGGCTTAGTAGACAACTTACGTTAGCCAAAACCCTAAACTAAATCTCATATGGCTGCCTACTTTCTATATATAGCCTCACTTCATCTTCTTCCTCCTCCTTTCATTCAAAACCCTAACCCTAATTGGAAGCTTTTTCCCAAATTGTTCCTACCACAAAATCTTATCTAAATTACCCCAAATTAATTTTATTCTCCTTCCCATGGAGAGAAGAAGACTCTAGAAGCAAGATATGGGAGGTTGGAGCACTTGGAGCTTGGAAATTTCTAGATCTTGGAGCCATTTTCATTGGAAATCCATCTTCCAATAGATATATGTATTCTAAACCCTCTAAATTGTGTTAATTAGTGTAAAAACATCAAATATGAACCCCCATGTATTAGGAATACCCAGATGAGGAGTTTTGACTCTTCTTTATCTATTTGGAGACTTACTTTTTTGTATTTTGACCCAATTTAGGAAAAATCCGAGAATAGCATTTGTAGGGTTTGTGAATAGGTTAGTTAGGTCCTAATTGTGATTTAGAACATGTGGGTATACTAAGGGTCAAATTTGGATCTATTTGGAGTGTGTATCATGGACGTGTCATAACGTATTCCGATACGCACGCCAAATGTTTGACAAAATGACCATGTAGACACCGATGTTGTAATTTCAGTTTTAGACACTTGTTCCTAGATATATATTAATATAGATTACTTTTTGTATATATATATTTAGTTATTATATATGGATATTATAGGATTTCCATAGAATGAGAGATGTGGATTGATATTGCATATGTCGGTGTGTCCCTATATATGTATTCTGTGTATGTGAAACTGTTATATTAAGTGTGTGTCATATAATATATATATTGTGTGTGTATATGTTTAAATGCATATAGGTATAGGTATAGTACAGTGGGAAGAAAGGTACTATCCACATGACAGTAGATTTTTAGTGTGTGCTTCCATTTGGGATGATAGTGGTATAGAAGAAATGAGTGTGGGTGTGGTATGGGGCAATTAAGACATATAAGTATACATGTGCATAAGTATGAACACATATATAAATATGAGTGTAATAGGATTTAAGGAGGGGTGCACAGGCTACATGCTGTTAGAACAACAGGGGTTAACTCCTTGTTACATCGAAGCAGGGCATAGGCAGGGGTTCCAGGTTTGAGAGATAGGCCAATGGATGGCCTGTACAAAAGAGAAGATGCAGGAGGAAGGGTGAGCAAGGTGTAGGCTAGCAGTTGCAGAGAGTATCAGTAGAGGGAATAGAAAATCAGGTGCAGCAGTAATTAGGTGTTGCTTGTATATGTCAGTCCTCTTAGACTTGCCAGGTACTGGGATGTGCAGATATTAGAGGCTAGTAGCAGAAAGAGAAGTCCCTACACTAGGTAGGGACATGGCAAGTGCAGGGGGCTTTGTTGATCATGTGACAGCAGGATAGGGGATTTTCTACCCTTGATAAGACAGGGTTAGAGTGCCTATGTCATTCCTTGTACAGGGGATTAATTGAATTCGTTTCAGTAATGTAAGGCAGTAGGGGTATACCAGATAAAAGATGTGAGATGAGGTAAATTGTGTGAACCTGTGTCTCTAAGTGTGTGTGTGTCCATGAATGTGTCCCTACGTGATAGTGCATAGGATGTGAGTGTTTGTCCTAGGCTACGTGTTAGTGTCATAAGCAAACAGTTTACAAGAGTGTCAATATCCTAGGGTCTTAGGATAGTGTGTGTGTCCTATGTAGTGCTAGGGAGATAGGCTTGTTGCCTATGTGATAGCCCACAAGTGGCAGTGTACAGGTGTCCTATGAGAGTGTTGAGTGTGTCCCTTTGTGTGTCTTCAAGTAAGAGTTTTAGCATGGCCTATATGTATCAGATAACTGATACCTAGGGGGCTTGGGTTAGCCCTATACAGCACGTGCATAAACAGCAGGGATCATTGGATGAAAAAGTATATAGGTTGGGGGGTTTATTGTCCATGTATGTGACTATTGAAAATCAGTTGTGCTACAGGGAAATGCAACATGTATCAGATGCCTAATGTTCTAAGGTATTATATTTGGGGGATAGAGCAGTAAGAGTGACCATATATATATATATTCAGCGAAAGGACTTTGTGATGTATCAGGCACAAAATGTCGAAGCCTATACAAGTAAGTGCGCCAAGCGTGAAGAAACAACAAAAATAAAAGGCCTTAGCCGAACACCGGAGGATAGTAAGTTCCCGCGGCTAGAGCAGAGCCTGCCAAAATCGTTCCGGAGAGTGGGTACAGCGACTCCTGAGTTTAAGAATTTGTTGGAGGACTTCTCGGACCAGTTGTAATGGGTTGTATTGGCGGCCTTCATACCTGAATTTAGTCTGGTTCTTCCAGAGTACCCAAATTCCAGCGGCTACGACGATCTGATGGCCACGGGAGCCGCCCCAGCTGGACAAGAGATCGTTGAAGCCCCCGGGTCGATGCCTCTTCCCACAACGACGAGATAGGTCACTCCAAATCTGAGTAGCTAGATCTCTGGAGAGCAGATTATGCTCAGTCATTTCTGAATTGTGTGAGGTATAGCAGTGGCAGCTAAACGCGAGGCTGAAGCCGATGGATGTGAGGGAATCGTCGGTAGGAAGCTTCCTATGCTGGGCTCTCCAAATTAGAAAAGAACACTTGTTGGGGATACAGGACTGCCAAAACGGAGCGATCAACGGAGACGACATGCCGGCGCCCCCTACCTCGTGCCTGGCAGAGGCCATCGTGAACGAACCTCGGATTGTAGGGGCCCAAATCAAGACGTCTGGGAGATCATTGAGTTGTACGTCCACGGCGGCAAGCTCAGTCGACATGTCCGGTCCTAGCCAATCTCTGATCCGCTTTCACCTCTAACCCGAGGCGGGGTCCCAAAGATTACAGATCGTGCAGTTAGGGGGGCCGTTCGGTAAAACTTGCCGGACCGCATTGCCGATCCAGTATTCGTAGCAAGGCGACGAGTAGCCGTTTCCATGCCGCAAGTGGATAAGGGGTTCAGTTAGGTGACGGCCGTGAAGAATACGATGCCAGGATGAAGAGGATCGATTGTTGGCCACGGCCGTCACGGGGTAAGAACGTTGGAAGTATCTAGCTTTCATGAACCGCGTCCAGATAGAGTTTTTAGATCTCAGCTTCCACCATAATTTCATGGAGCAGGCATCCACGATGTGCAATAATTTGATGAAGCTGAGACCCCCTCGTCGGTAGGTTTGGCCATCGTGTCCTAGCTGGCCCAGTGGTGCTTATCCTTGCCATCAAGATGTCCCCAGAAAAAGTTGGCGAAGAAGGCCTATAAGGAGGATAGAACCTTCGAGGGGGGAGCAAACGACCAGGGTGTAGATGGGAATGAAGGATAGTACCTATTTGATGAGGATCATCTTTCTGCCTGGAGAGAGGGTCGTATTGTGCCATCCCTCGATCTTCTTCCTTCCTTGTTTACTAGCCCATCGAAGATGCCCGAATTAGATCTGCCGTAAACCAGAGGACAACCTTGGTAGGTGAACGGTGGGTATGCGGTGGAGAATCTATATATATATATATATTTATATATATATCTATGTGTGTGTGTGTGTATGTGTGTGTGAATGCACATTATATAGATAGATAATTGTATTTATAGTGTTAGATAGGGAGATGGAGAGAGGATTAGATGTATCAGGGAAAGAACGATTTATTGTACCTTTAAAGGAGAGTTGGCCCAGTCCTTAGGCAATAAGGCAACCGCCATTGGTTCAGTCAATGAGGACTGAACCAGTGAGGCACAAAAGGACAATATGGAGGTTTGGTGTTAATAAGAAATAAGCGAGTATCAATCATGAATTCGAATAGGGAAGAAAAGTTAGGTAGCAGGAAATATAGGGTAGATCACCCTATTTTATAACAGATTAAGAACAATTGGGGGAGTTATCTTGGACAATTAACTTCATGTGGACAGTACACAGGTAATGAAGGGTAGGGGAAACTCGAGACTAGTGGCCAGTGGCACACACACGTGTGTGTGAATGTGTGTGAGCAAGGTGTAAGGGTAATAAGGGTCAGACCTATCCTGCTATTGAGGAAGTTTGGTAGCAGGGCCAATCTGGCACTGCAAGCGGCTACTTGGCCTTGGCCGGTGCAGGAAAGAGGGTGTTTCTTATTACCCATGAATTGTGGGTATGAATTTCATATGTTAAGGTATATGATAGAGTGATAAGTAATGTGAGGATATATTAAATTACCTAGGTACATAATTAGATAAATGGATAATATATAGATAACTATAGATAGGTTAGGAACTTGGAGGTTTCATGAAACTTAATGTGTATAGTGAGAATATGAGTGTGGGGCCACGATTAGCATATAAATACTAGATTATGTATATATCTAAGGGTAACATAGGAAATAGATTAGGGTGAAGGCTAGATAGTTTGATTAGAGAGGTAAACCTAGGAAGTAGATTGGGATATATGGGTATTTACATCTGGAATATGGAATATGATAGGATAATGGATTTGGGTAAGTAAGGGTACATAATGTATAGACCTAGTATCCTAAAATTGGACGCAAACAACTTAGAAATGGCTAATTTAACCAACTCGAACTAGTTTGACCTAGATTTGACCAGTTTGACCCAAAGGTCAACTTAAGTCAAATTGAACTAGTTTGACTAGCTTTGGCCTAGTTTGACTTCCATGGCCTAGAAGCATATAATTTATGCATTTAAATATATTGTTTACTCTAGAACACCAAGTAACTATGTATATCTCAAATATAGGTTTGTGTGACATTAGTTTGGACCTCGATCCACATTTACTGCTCAAGACCGCAGGCGAGTATATTTTTTGATAGTTTTCATTATCTGATAATTATTATGGTTCAGCTTCTAGTACAGTATTATCTTATTCTCTGACATGATACATATTGATATTTCTGGATTCATTCACTTGCGACACATGCATCTTACTATCTGGCCTTTATTTCTAGAATCACCAAGTGGAACCACCTATTGGAAATACCACATTCCTAATCATGTTGGAATCACCCGCACTGGTCTAATTTGAAAAAATAGCCGTCGTACGTTTGTCAAGTATGCGACGTATCGTATTGACTAATGATCTAATCTGGAAAGATAGCCGTCGCACGCTTGTCTAGTGTGCGATGTGCCGTATTTACTACTGGTCTGATCTAAATAGATAGCCATTGTACGCTTGTCAAGTGTGCGATGTGCATTATTTACTACTGGTCTAATATGAAAAGGTAGCCTTCGCATACTTGCCAAGTGTACGATGTGTCGTATTTACCTCTAGCAGTTTATATATCAAAAAAAGTATTTTAAAACACACTGGTTTAGCGCTTTCTACTAGATTTACATTATATTTATTGGACTCACATTATACTGGAAGTACTCACATTACATCTGTTCTAGTTTAATTATCTTTATTTACAACCTTTATTGCCATGTTCTTTTGGCTCATCATATTTATTTTCATTGTACTTAGTTAGCTGCTGTTCTATTTCATTTTCTGACTTATTTTTTCTTATGTTCATCAAGTATTATTTACTATAACTGTTTTAGTCTTTGTGATTTAGTTGGAATTGCTAGAGGCGATGTGTTCGTTCCATCCTGATTGGATAAATTTTTCAGATAACCGCTTAGGGGACTTGTGTCCCACATTCTATGGATCCGAGAAGAGAATAGCAACCATGGGACCTGATACTCAAGAGTGATTACCGAGGAGCTTAGTTACTATATTAGCTTTGTGATAGATTCACTATTAGAACTCTTGGCATGTATATATAGAGGCAATTTTGTTATTATATTTGAGACTTGGATTTTAATATTATATTAGAAGTTGTTGAAGTTTTATACTTTGTAGTTTATTAGACTTCTTTGATATCTTATCATGTTTTAGATTGTGATTTAGTATTCAGTATTATTAATTATACTTATCCTCCATTTGGAGTCGAGATCTATGACAGGTACACTATATCATTGTGTGAGATAGATAGTTAGTGATCTAGACAGCATTCTACCATCGATGCTGCGGCATAGGCTGGACGTTGTCCACTACACATGCCCCTATACCGGGTGCGGGTCATGACATCTAGTACCAACTCATTCTATAATGGGGGACACTCCACAAACAGACCTCCTCTATTTAATGTAACCAACTATAATTATTGGAAAATTTGGATGGGTATTTTCTTGAAATCCCTAGATTTCATTTTATGGGATTGTATTGTAAATGGCATCCCTAAATCTTCCATAGTTATTGAAGAAGTAGTTTCATAAACTTTTAGAGATAAACTTTCCCAAAATGACAAAAACGTCACAAGTCGGGAAGCAAAGGCTATGAACGCACTCTATTGTACTCTTGATAGCAGTGAATTCAATAGAATCTCTACTTACAAAACTTCCAACAAAATATGAAAACTTTTGGAAGTCACACAAGAGGGAACATCACAAGTAAAGGAATAAAAAATTAGTAGACTCACTCAAGAGTATTAATCTTTCAAAATGAAACACGATGAGTCTACTATTGTTATGTTTACTAGATTATTTGATATCATTAACCGTCTCTCTACTCTTGGCACGATATATTCCACTCACGAAAAGATTCAAAAGATTCTCAGAGGATTAACCAAGGGATGGAACCCCGAAGCTACCGCCATCATCGAAGGGTATGACCTAATGACAATGAACCTTGAGACGCTCATGGAAAAACTGATAACCCACAAGCTAGACATGAAGGATCAAGAGGAAGCCTCCATACAAGAAAAGAAGAAAGAGAAGACAAAGGAAAAAAAAAGAAAAATCCCTTGCTCTAAAGGCCATTAAGTTCTCCCTAAAAGATGACTCCGATGATGATGATTCAGATGACGAAGAAATTGCTCTCGCCTCCAAACACTTCTGAAAGTTTCTTAAATTTAACAAAGCAAATCGTTCAAGGCAGGACACGGACGAAGAAACTTTTTGCTACAATTGCAAGAAGATCGGACACATCAAAAGAGATTGTCCTATGGAAAGAAAAGAATCCGACAAATACGAGAGGCCAAGCAAATGAAGCTCATCCTCAAGAAAGTACGCCAACACTAGCATCTGGTGCGAAAGTGATGCTAGTGACTCGAAGAACGACAAAGAATGCAAACACAATGCAAATGCTTATCTCATGGATACAAAATCAAATCAAGTACTCAATGACTTTTCTATGAATGCTCTCTTTTACAATGAATTAGAAAATGTTATTTTGAATTATACGATGAACACAAGGTTATAAGAAGTAAATATAAAAAATCTCCCAAAGAGATTGACACACTCAAGCAAGAAATAGAAAGACTTTCTAATATCATCCTTGATATTAAAGGAAAGTCTCCTACTTCTGACACAGATGAGATTGAGTCTCTTCAACTAAAGCTCCAAGAATCCCAAGACGTCATCCAGAAAATGGACGTTGAATTTCAATCACTCAAAGAAGGATATGAACTTGCTATGCATAAGACACTTGCCGCTAACCAAAAAGAATATACAACCTCTATAAAATACAACGACCTTCTTACAAATTGCAAGAAACAAGTTGATAGAGACATGGCTCACACAAATGCACAACATCATAATCAAAAATACATCAACACACATCACAACACTAGCCACAAGAATCACACTCATAAGAACACAACACATAGGTCCTATCCTAAATAAATGCACACACGAAGAGGACCTTTTGAAAAGAAAAACACAATCACATCGCAACATGCTTTCTACTATCATCACCATAACACTTATGCTAGAAATCCTCATACCCATAACACTCACTCACCTACCTCTAGACCTATGCCACCCATGATGTACCACTATTGTGGTTTACTTGGAAACACATCTCATTACTGTCAAATGAGAAAGCATGTTGACATGAAAATGCTTAAATGGGTTCCTAAAACTAACAGTCAAAGACCCAAAGATTTTTGGGTACCAAAGTATTCATCTTCAACTTGTGTTGTAGGTGAACTCTTCATCGCATGCTGGAAGCAAGTGGATCCTCGATAGCGGTTGCTCACGACATATGACCGGTGATGCTTCACGTTTTACAACGCTATCGATAAAGAAGGAATGATACATATCCTTCGGTAACAATCTAAAAGGGTACATCATTGAACATGGTAAAATCGTCTCCCCTCTCTATCCTTCCATTAAGAATATTTGCCTTATTACAAATCTTAAGCACAACCTTCTTAGGATTAGCTATCTCACGGATAATGGTTATGATATTAACTTTGTTAAACACAAGTGCTTTACTCTGATAGCACAAATGGTTCTACTGTTTATGAAGGTATTAGCGAAAATAACATTTATGTTCTTTATCTTGTTGAAAGCATTAATTTTATTTGACAAGTGCTTAGTAGCAAAGAATGATGGGAGTTGGCTTTGGCATATGAGACTTGGACACGCCAACATGGACACCATCTTCCGACTGGCCACTAAGAAGCTGGTTAGAGGACTCCCAAGCATTCAATTCAAGAAAGACATGGTATATGAAGAATACGAGAAGAGTAAGTTAACAAAATTCTTTTCAAATCCATCAACTCGGTGAGCGCTACTAGATCTCTCCAACTTATTCATATGGACTTATTCGGTCATAGTAGAGTAGCTAGTCTTAGTGGAAAACTCTATGCTTTTGTTTTAGTTGATGATTTATCGAGATTTACTTGGGTTATTTTTTTGCAAATAAAAGTAATAATTTTCGTGAATTTCTCTCTTTTTGTAAACATGTTCAAAATGAGAAAGATATTATGATCAATAAAATTAGAAGTGATCATTGAAGAGAATTTGACAATGTCGAATTTAAAAGGTTTTACGATAAAAATACTTTTGGTCATGATTTTGCTTGTCCTAGAAATCCACAATAAAATGGTGTTGTGGAAAGAAAGAATACAACCCTCGGTGATATGGCAATGGTCATGTTAAAACAATACAAGCTCCCCTAATACTTTTGGCGAAAGCCATTAATACGGCATATTATGTTATAAATAGAGTCTTGATTATACCTATTTGTAAGAAAACTTCATATGAGCTTTGGTTTGACAAAATTTTCTCTATTGAATATTGTAAAGGTTTTTGGAAACAGATGTTTTATTTTGAATACAAAGATAACCTAGGCAAATTTGAAGAAAAAGCCTATGAAGGTATCTTTCTTGGTAATTCTATGCATAGTAAAGGTTTTCGTGTATTTAACAAAAGAAGTCTTGTAGTCGAAGAGTCAATTAATATCTCCTTTGATGAACTTAACACTTCCACATCTAGCTCCTCTGATGATATCTCTTTCGGTTTGGAAAACTCTTCTCTTGGAGATGCTAGTGCTCCTTCATCTAGTAATGAAGTTGAGACTACTCCACCCGAAGATACTCCACCAATAGAGCCTCTTGAAGGGGATCTCTCCATAGAATGGAGATTTGTTCCCCATAATCCTAATGAGCTTATCATGAGTGATTTCTCCTCACGGGTTAGCACTAGATTATCTATAAGTAATCACTGCATAAATGTGATTTTATTTCATAAATAGAGCCTAAAAATATTAATGAGGCTTTAATGAATTTTGGATAATGGCGATGCAAGAAGAGCTTAATCAATTTGAGCAAAACAATGTTTCAGAATTCATTTCTAAGCCCCACAAACTATCCAATTATTGGGACAAAGTGGGTGTTTCAAAATAAATGAGGATGGTATCGTCACTCGTAACAAAGCATAATTGGTTGCTCAAGGCTATAACCAAGAGGAAGGTATTGACTACAAAGAAACCTATGCTCTTCTTGTTCGTCTTGAATCTATTTGAATGCATTGTGCTTTTGCTTGTTTTAAATTTTTTAAACTTTTTCAAATGGATGTCAAAAGTGACCTTTTAAATGGAGTTATTAAAGAAAATGTGTATGTCAAGCAACCTCCTAACTTTGAAGGTTTTTAATTTCCTGATCATGTTTTCAAACTTCATAAAGTACTCTATCCTCAAGCAAGCTCCTCATGCTTGGTATGAGCGCCTTAGCTCCTTTCTTATTTCTCACAACTTCTCCAAGGGCAAAGTTGACATCACACTCTTTATTAAAACTCACGATGGCACACTTCTATTAGTTCAAATTTACGTTGATAACATCATGTTTGGTTTTACTAATAAATCATTATGTATAGAATTTGCGAAAGTTATGCAAGACGAATTTGAAATGAGGATGATGGGAGAACTATCATTCTTTCTTGGTCTACAAATCAAGCACGGACCTCAGGACACGTTCATCAATCAAGCAAAATATACAAAGTATCTTCTTAAACGCTTTGGACTATACTTATCTAATTAAATGAGAACTCCTATGGCCACAACGACCAAGCTTGATCAAGATGAAATTGGTGTTTCGGTCGACATTCGTAAGTATCGAGGTATGATCGATAGCTTGCATTACTTAACTGCTGGTCGTCCTGAAATTACATTTTATGTTCATTTATGTGCATGATACCAAGAAAATCCTAAAGAATCATATTTATGTGCCGTTATGTGCATTTTTTGGTATCTCAAAGGCACCATTAAAATGGAACTTTGGTATCCAAAATTTTCATCCTTTTAGCTTATTGGCTACTCAGATGCAGTTTTTGTCAGATACAAGATTGACCGAAAAAGCACTAGCGGTACATGCCAATTCCTAGAAAAATCTTTTATTTCATGGTTTAGTAAGAAACAAAACTCAGTTGCTCTTTCGACAACTGAGGCCTAATATATAGCGACTGGATGTTGTTGTGCACAAATCCTTTGGATGAAACAAACACTTGTAGGCTATAGTATTTCTTCAAATGGTATCTCTATCAAATGTGAGAACATTAACTCTATTAATCTCACTAAAAACTTGATTTGTCACTCACGCACAAAACACTTTGAGATTCGACACCACTTTTTGCGAGATCATCAACTCAAAGGAGACATTCGTCTTGAATTCATTGACACCGACCATCAACTTGCTGATATCTTCATAAATCCTTTTGTCAGAGATCGGTTCTCCTTTATTTGTCGCAAAATCAGCCTCCTTGAGAAATCTTTTTAAAACTCTGTTTTTCAACCTTTCGGATTATTCGAAGGATTTTTGCAGAAATTCGACGGATAATTCGAACTCATTCCAGCAGCATTTTATTCTATTGTATCAAATTTTCTGTCAGATATTCGAAGTCATCCGTCATATTTTCCGATATTAACTTTGGCATAGACTGCCAATCGTTGACTACTCAAATTCCAAAATTGACTTGACTGTTCACCTATTGTAATAAATTCATACCTATCCTCAACCGAATTTTTCGTCGGTAATCAGCGAAGATCCTTAGTATTTTTTGCTTTCATGTAACAGGCACAATAACCGAACGGCTACCGCCTCTTCATTTCTTTTGAAATCTATTTCTTACATTTATTCATCCTTTTTAATTGGCGTAATCTTTTACCTTCCCCCCACCCATCCATTCCTTCCTATTTAAATCCCCTCTTCCTTCTTATTTCCCCTACTCCATCTCAACCATCTCAAAAAACAAGAAAAAACTCCTCTCAAACTTCTCCCTCTTCCTTCCATTGCCTTCCACAGCAAGCGTTCCCGCCTTGAACTCTTCCTCCTCCACCACTCTGCCTTCCTCTACCCTCTTTTCTCTTGTACCAACACAAGGTTACAATCCCACAATCTTCAAGTCGGCCCAGCATTCACGAGAGTGGTTCTCTTTCTACCAAAAATCCCCCATCTGCCTAGGAAGACTATCTCTTGGCTCACCTTCCCTTCCCATCATGAATATTTTGAGTTTTTTGGGATTGACGAGCTTCTGGAATAGCAAGTGGACATCTACCCAAATGTTATCAAGATGTTCTATTGCAACTTGGTTTCTGCCAAGAGCGATCCAGAGTTTGAAACTAAAGTTAGAAGGGTGAAGATCACTGTCACTACCTCCTCTCTGGTCAGCATTCTTGTTCTGTAAGAACGAAAAGCCTACCGCTACGAGGAATTCCTCTTCAATATCTGCGGTCACCCTGCTGTCCAAAGATCGAAGGACAAGGACCTGAATCCCTTCTTAATGACTTCCATTGTATCCTTTGTCATACTCTCACTCCAAAATCTAGGAAAATGGATAGTCTCACCATTGAGGAGATGATTACTACGTGCTATCTTGTCTCCAAGCAACTTTTTCCCTGCCAAGACCATTATTTTCACTATGATCCTTATCCGGGAATTCCTTCATCGCTCTTTTTTTGTATGTATATCATCATGATCCTCGAAGCTAATGGGGTTGACCTAACTAACTGCCCCATTGGTGATCGGCCCACTCTTCTTGCCAAATCCAAGACCCATAGCCACTCTACGCAGGCGACTGTTGCTGACCCTGCTAACCTTGCTACGATCCTCACTCCCGAGGTTCGCCCCTACATCGATCGAATGTTAGACTCTTTTTTTGTCTCCACCATGGAGCGCATTCAGACGGTTACTCAAAGACTTGTCACCCTTATTCACCATGGCTTCATGGATCAAGCCCACTATTTCCAGCGCATGCTAGAGGAGTGAAACTTGTATGTCAACCCCAGTGCTCCTCATCCTAAATTCCCTGGCCCATTCTTTACTAATCTAAATGTCTATAGCTTCATGTACACAGGAGGCATTGACCCATATGGTGCTTTTCCTTCTGCTCTAGGTGGTGATGAGGATCAGTAGGTAGGACTATCAGGTGCTCCTGACAGTTAATGAATCACGGCTTCTAGTGGGGTGGTATCTCATTTTGCTTAGTTTCTTTTTGTGTAATCCTTCATGGACTTTAACATGGTTATTGTCTTGTATGGTCCTTCGGAGACTAGTCTTATGTTTCTTTTGTCGTATGTCTTGTATAGTCCTTCATGGACCAATATGATCTAGTATTGTTTTAAGTCTAACAAAGTTTTAATCAAATCAGTATTATTATCATTGATGTGTCTCCTTTTGCCTTTTTATTCTAAATTGCTTATTTTTTTTCCCGCCTTTATTTTGTATAAATGACAAATAAGAAGAAATTGTATTGAGGGGGTGTTATTACATTACGGGAGAGCTATCTCCTAAATCCATACATTTTGTCAATTATCATAATAGGAGAGAATGTGGCATATTGATTTTGATATATTGACTATAATTAACCTATGTACTATTTTAGCCCTATTACTACACAGGAACATACAAAGTCAGTCAAAACATAGAAGGAAAGACGACTCCAACATCTATAAGAAGAAACATGTCATACGGAGCAAGAAGAAAAGATGATTCTAAACACTTACAGCAGCAGACCCTACAAGCGGTCAAGAAGATTATGACAAGTAGAAGAATTCCTGATCTAAAGCTCCTATGTCTCTCTAAGAGTCTGTACTGTCTAGGAAACCTGGTACGCACTTTAAAAAAGATGACAAACTAAAATGGTATATTATTTGAATTAGTTTTTAAGAAGAGCCGAATAATCTACTAGATCTCCGCGGAAGTCCGTTGGATAATTCGATCAGAACAGCAAGTATTTTTGGCAAAGTTCGGATAACCCGCCGGAGTTTCGCAATAATCCGTCGGATAATCCGAACTTGACACAACAAGTATTTTTGGCAAAGTTCGGATAATTTGCCGAATTTTCATAGAAATTCGACGAATAATCCGAAAGTGAAACAACAAGTATTTTGGGTTAAGTTCGGATCATCCGTTGGACTTCCACATTAATCCGATGGATAATTCTGGTTGACTTGCTGGCCTTATTCGAATTCAAATCCAATGGCATCTGACAGTCACATTAAATGCATCTAACGGCTCTTTTTCTAGCCGTTACTGTTGGCCGGATAATCCAAAGAATTTCTACAAAAATTCGTCGGATAATTTGGCCGTCGGTTGAATGTTCTTTATGACTTGATTTGTATTAATAGGCATCCTCTCTCTTCATAAAGACTTATCCATTGAGCCTTAATTTTCTCAACTACCAAAGCGTTCCACCATTACTCTACAAAGATTTAATTTGTCATCTAACCAAAAGTGCTAGAGTATTCAAGAGTTGTAATTTTAGATCTTCAAAGTGTTCAAGAAGATCAAAATCTTTCTTTCTCTCAATGTCACGACCCGGTCCCAAATTGTTGGGTCGAATCGGATCATGCCCAGCCTGCACTGTTGTGAGACGGCGGCAGTAAGCTGTATCCACTTGCAGGTAATCTCAACAACACGATATATTTGTCACAACTTCTAAAATTATGAATATTAAAAACTTTGTCCAACAGAAAGATATATCTGATAATATAAAACTGAAATAAACTGTCTTAAATTCAAACATAATAACTAGAAATGAAATGTCATCATCTAGAAAGTTGGCTCATCAGCCCCGAGATCAATATCCTCTGATTGGAACTCTGGCAGCACAGCTGGGTAAAGCTCAGAATCGTAATAGCTATTAATCAATAGCTCAGCTTCATCAATGAGACCTATTGGGGGTGGGGGATCCAGTCAGAATAGGAGCAATGTACAATTATGAATATCTAACAATTCAACTAATAATTAGAAATTTGCAATTTTAAACAGTTTGAAATACTTGAACAATATTTTCCAGCAATTTTCCAACAATTGAAAACAATGTGATTTGAATAGGTAATGTATATGACCGGCTTGGGTTGTACAATAGTATCTTAGCGATACGATACGGCTTATCCCCGTGTGTAAGAGGGGTAAGCTCGCACAATTATGAAATATGAAGGTATTGGTCATAAAACACTACACTACTCCTCCAATATCCCACAATCAATAATAATAAATACTCTAGAAGAGAGTTCCGTGTAGCAATGTGGTTTAAGCTTGTAATATTACAATTATTAATTAAATTGAAAAAATAAACACAACCGTACTTGCCTCGGTTTATGACTGGATTGGAAGTCGGTACCGGAAAAGTCAAACTTGTCCTCGAAAACCTACAGTTGAAAAGTTCTGACTTAGAACCATCATCATTGAACCATATCTAGGTGTGCTAGTTACAATCTCTAAAATTGATCCTAGTCAAGTTTTATGTTATTCTATTATAACACGTTTATCGATGCGATTTAAAATAATTAATTTAACGAAATAAAAGTCAAGTTAACATTTATTGGGAAAATTCACATTTTCTGATTATTTGGCAAAACTTTGTATTTTGTAATATATCAAAAACTAGATTTTTCTTTAAATGAGAAAAACGTAAATTTGTTTAAATAATACAAACTTATATTTTATTATTAACTAAATGTGGGAAAATTTATTTAATTTTCTATATAAAATAAATATTTAATTTATTATTCTACGCGTTAATCGATAACTAACGAAACCAGAAAAATCAAAAGAAACCAAAACTATACTACATAATTACAAAAACACAGAGAAAGAAATAAAGATTGGGCTTATGTCCTTACAACACTTTACATAAATTAAATGAATTAAAGTAATTAAATTGCTGGTGATCTCTGAACGCTGGGAAGCGGTCCATTCAGCAGGCCGAGGCCCTGCACTAAAAATACTATTGGCCAGTAACACGTTCTAAAATAATAATTTAATTTAAAATATAAAAATATGGTAAGTCTCAGACTTGGTCTAAAGTGTCATGTTGCATTCTAGCTTATGCCTGAACGTCCGAAAATTTTGATTTCGTTTGCATTTTCTAGGGCCCATGGACCGATATGGTCGTCACCCGAAAAGATAATTGAAAACCAAACAATAAAACCGATTGGTAATCCTTTTAATAATTTTTTTGCAAAGGCCGGTTTTGAAATAATATTTTAAAATCATTAAAGGAAAATTGGGCAGCATCTCCTCTGTAACTGGGATAACCCAAAAATGGAAAGATAACAACCAAAATATTCCAAACCAGGAATAACACCAAACCAAACCACACAAAATAATCCCAAATCAGAGATACCAAATATCCAATCTAAATGTAGATTTTTATTCCAAAACAAAAGTCATTAATCACAGCACACAGAACCCTTTCCGAAGATAAAATTCGGAAAACCAAAAACACAACCATTCTAAGAAGAATGGTCACAGAATGATTCCGAAAAGTGTTCGGGAAAATCCGAAACCACAATCGCAACGAATAGATCCGATTCCTATAGCGGGATCGGGGACCATGTCATCATTGACTCTACGGGAGGGACGAACTACTCTGATTAACAAAAATTGCCCAATATCCGTTGGTCGGGGAGCCGCGGGATAATCTCGGGAACGGAAACGAAAAGCGCTGGACAGTGGGATCAGCCACGGAAAACCAAAACAGTGGCTTCGAAACAACAAGCCGAACATGGGGAGGTGCTGGACCGGGCACGGACGGCCGGATCGGGGCTCGGGGTCGAACGGCGAGCGGCGCACGGGGCGCGCGGGACAGCGGCAGCGGGGGTCGCTGCTCGGGTCGGGATCGGCGGCGGGAGGCACGCCGGAGGGACCGAGGGGGCGCGGTCGGGTTTGGGTGGAGCCAGCGGCTAGGGCACGAATTTTGGGGAAAGGGAAGAGGAATGATGGGGAATGGATGAGAAGAAAGATGGTTTATATAGGAAAAAAGATTGGGATTACAAAAACGAAAAGGACAGTCGTTCGGGAAGGCCGAGGGTCGCCGACCGTTCTGGAAGTAGAACCGAGGGGCTCGGCTTGGGTCGTCGCGAGAGAGAGAGAGTATTAACAGAAAGAAAAAGAATTAAAGGATAGGAAAAGGAATTCTTTTCCTTTAAAAAGGAAAAACAAACATATATATATATATATATATATATTTTATTATATATATATATATATATATATATATATATATATATATATATATATAAATAATATACTATAATACCTTTAAGAATGATTCTGAAAATTGAGATTGGCTCGGATTCGAACACGGGTTCAGGATGGTCAAGCCAACAATAAAAAATTCACTGAATAATAATTTTTTTAAAAAAATAATTTTCCTAAATTAACAATTTAATAATAATAAAAATAATAATTTAGCAAACATAAAATCCAATTAATTAAAAATAATGAAACCAAAAATTACGGGTTTCACAACCTTTCCTTCTTAGAAAATTTCGTCCTCAAAATTAAAGGATAGGGTTAGGAAATACCTCAAGTCTTAAACAGATACGGATACTGCTCCCGCTTCTCATCTTCTCGCTCCCAGGTAGACTCGCCTAGGGAATTGTGCCGCCATATGACTCTGACTATGGGCGTCACAGAGTTCCTGGTTTTCTTCTCACCTCTGTCTAAAATTGCCACTGGCTTCTCTAGTACTATGTCCAATCTCCAGCCCTGAATGGTCCAAGATGTGGCTCGGATCCGGGATGTAGCGTCTGAGCTATAAAATGTGGAAGACGTTCTGCACGTCCTCAAGATTAGCTGGTAGAGCTAATCGGTACGCTACTTCTCCGACTCAGCTCAAAACTTCGAATGGGCCGATGTACCTGGGACTCAGCTTTCCTGCTCAATCAAACCTGATAGTTCCTCTGGTAGGGGAAATCTTGACAAAGACACTATCTCATGTTTCGAACTCCAGTGGTCGACGACTGCTATCAGCCCAATGCTTATGTCTGTCCTGAGCAATCCTGAGTTTGTCTCTGATCATCTTACCTTCTCTGCTGCATCGATCACCATCTCAGGTCCAAGCAATACTCTTTCTCCTACGTCGTCCCAAGCAAGTGGATTGCGGCAACGACGTCCATAAAGTGCCTCGAACGGAGTCATACCGATGCTAGCTTGGTAGTTGTTGTTGTAGGAGAATTCTACCAAGTGCAAGTGGTCTTCCTAAGACCCTCCAAATTTTAAGACGTAAGATCTCAGCATGTCCTCTAGCGTCTAGATTGTTCTCTTCGATTGTCCGTCAGTCTGGAGATGGTAGGCGGTGCTGAACTTCAATTGTGTTTCCAAACTGTCGTACAAGCTCTTCCAGAAGTAAAAGGTGAATCTTATATCCCTGTCAGATACGATACTTATCGGAACTCCATGAATCCGGTAGATATGCTGCATGTACAGTGCTGCCAACTTCTCGGTGGATAGACCAACCTTGAAGGAAATAAAGTGAGCTGACTTCGTCAGTCGGTCCACAATAACCAAAATGACATCCTTTCCTCCTTGGGATCGAGGTAATCCTGACACGAAGTCCATCGTTATGTATTTCTATTTCCACTCCGAGATGTCTAGCGGCTACAACAGTCCTGCTGGTCTCTGTCTGCTAGCTTTCACTTGTTGACAAATTAAGCATCTAGCCACAAATCTGGATACGTCCTTCTTCATTCCGTATCACCACACTACAGTACGCATATCCCGATACATTTTATTAGCTCCTGGATATATGGAATACTGTAAATGGTGCGTTTCTTGTATCAGCTCATTCCTCAGTTCGCCAGTTGGTACGTAAAGCCTCGTACCATGCCTCAATGCTCCGTCGTTGGCGATTGAAAATCCTTAAAGTGTTCCTGCCAGTACTTGATCTCTGAGTTTGCAAAGCGTCTTATCTTGGAATTGTGTCTCCTTGACTCTGTCCATCAGACTTGAACGCACTTGCAACTACATTATTGATAAATCATCTCCAGGTACAATGACTTCTCGTCCCAGTTTCTTCATTTCTTCTTCAGGCAGTACAATCTCCAATCCAAGCTTTTCTATGTCTTCCAACAAATGCCGCTCCTTGGTCAAAAATATTGCCATCGGGTATCGACTAAGTGCATCCGCAACAATACTAGCCTTATCCGGATGATACTGCAGGTCGATGTCAAAATCTTTCATCAGCTCCAGTCATTGCCTCTATCGCATGTTCAGCTCCTTCTGAGTGAAAACATATTTAAGACTTTTGTGGTCTATAAATATTTCCACTCTCTCTCCATAGAGGTAATGCTTCCACAGCTTCAGTGCAAATATAACTGCTGCAAGCTCCAAATCATGCGTGGGATAGTTCTTCTCATGAGTCCGTAATTGCCTAGATGCGTAAGAAATTACTTTCTCATGTTGTTGAAGAACATAACCCAATCCTTTACCAGAGGCATCACTGTAAATTTAGAAACTGCCGGTACCTGCAGGTAGCACAAGTATTGGTGCCGTTGTAAGTCTCTTCTTCAGTTCCTCAAATGCTGACTGGCAAGCTTCAGTCCACACAAATTCTTCGTTCATCCTTGATAGCTTCGTCATTGGCTCAGCAATCCTGGCGAAGTCCTTCACAAATTTTTGGTAGTAGCCAGCTAAGCCCAAGAAACTTCTGATTTCAACAACTGAACTTGGTGTACTCCACTTCTCAATAGCAGCTATCTTCTTTGGATCCACCGAAATTCCTTCTCCTGTGACAACATGGCCTAGAAAATCTACCTTGTCTAAGAAGAATTCACATTTAGATAGCTTACAATAGAGCTTCTTCTTCCTTAAGGTTCCCAGAACTTTTCTCAGGTGCTCTTCATGCTCTTCTTCGGTCTTCAAGTAGATCAGAATGTCATCGATAAAGACAATGACAAACTGATCCAGGTATTCATGGAAGACCTTGTTCATGAGGTTCATGAATACTATAGGGGCATTCGTCAGTCCAAACGGCGTGACCAAAAATTTATACTGTCCATATTTGGTGTTGAACGCCGTCTTTGGAATATCCTCCTTCCTGACCTTGATTTGATGATAGCTGGATCTGAGATCTATCTTCGAAAATACTTTAGCTCCACTTAGTTGATCAAACAGGTCATCGATCCGGGGCAGAGGGTACTTGTTCTTGATGGTGATGTTGTTCAGCGCCCGGTAGCTAATGCACATCCGTACAGTCCCATCTTTCTTGGGCTCGAACAAGACAGGTGCTCCCCAGGGTGAGGCTCCATCTTTGATGAATCCAAGGGCCTTCAGCTCATTGATCTGGTCCTTCATTTCCTTGGCCTCCTTAGGGTTGACTCTATAGCATCCTCGAGAAATAGGGAAAGAGCCGGGAACTAGGTCGATGGTGAATTACACATCTCGATCCGAGGGTAATCCTGGAAGACTATTAGGGAAGACGTCCATGAATTCTGCTATGATAGGATGAGGAGGTCCGGGTTCTTCGGTGATAGAGGAGTAGGTAATACCCTCCATATCTTTCGGAGCTCGAGAGATTTCAAACTCCGGCTCTCCAGGTGGGCTGAAGACTACACATCCTCTGTGACAATCTATCAGCGTATGCTGCTTACTTAGCCAGTCCATTCCTAGGACTACATCATAGTTAGGTAAGGGCATCACAAGTAAGGATGCTAAGAATTTGTGTCCTGAGATAGTTATAGGACAGTTACAGGTCTCAGTGATGGCCAGTCATAACTCTACATATCTTCTTGCTAAATCCCGTAAGTAGGTGGTGTGCAGAGATGAATTTTGTTGCTATAAAACTGTGTGATGCACCCGAATCAAATAATGCTAAAATAGAATACGAATGCACATAAATGGAACCTGTGATGACATCAGCGGTGGGTTCCTGCTCTGGCTCTTGCTCATCTGCTGTTAGGACAAAAGCTCGCCCAGTCTTCTGTTGAGGTTGTCCAAACTGTTGTTGCTGAGTGGGTAGGGGAGCCTTCTGCTATGTTGTTTCGGTCTGGTTGAATGCCGTGGGGCAGTCCCTCACTTGGTGGGTGGTAGACCCATAAACTAGGCAGTATCCTAGCCTTTTCCTGCAGATGTTTACCTGATGTCCTAGCCTCTTGCAGAAATCGCACACAGAAATCTGCTTTTGAGGTGCTCTGTCATTGGTCCTCGCCTGATGGTGGTGGTGGGGGTAGTGAGAAGGCCTGTTATTATTATTATGGTTGGGCCTCTTCTGGTTACTCTGGAAGTTGCTAGTTCCAGAATACTCCCTCTTTGAACGAGCAGGCTGACTCTTCTCTATATCCTGAGCTTGGATTAGGATCCTCTCGTACGTCTTGGCGCCGCCTGCGATCACAGGGGTGCGAATCTCTTCCCTCAGTCTATACCTGAATCATTCAGCACGATCGACGGGGTAAGCAACCAAGTTCTTGGCAAAGCGACTAAGTTGACCAAACCCTGCCGCATATTCACCAACCGTCATGTTCCTTTGCTTCAAATTCTGAAATTGTCTTTCCATCTCCCGTAACTCTGATGTTGGGAAGAACTTTTTGCGGAACAACCTCTTGAAGGTGTTCCAGTCAAGCTGCCTGTCCTGGAGTCGGGGTTCATTCCAATACCAGGTGCTTGCTACATCTAGTAGTTGGAGTCCTACAGCTTCAACTTGGAGGTCATCTGGAAGTCGAGCGACACTGAGAAGACGCTCCATGCTGTCAAGCCATTCGTCAGCATAGATAATTTCTTCGGTTCCCTTGAAGGGTCGAGGGCCCAACTTCTTGAATGTTTCAATATCTCCGACTATAGCAGGCCTTGGTTCCGATTGCGCTGCTTCTCCTCTCTCGAGGGTAGCCATAGCCACGTTGTGGGCATTCTCCATGCCTTCTCTCATAATCGCAGTCTGTTCGTGATGAGGTTCAGCTTGGACTCTCTGGGCCTCAAGCACTCCTCGTAACAGGCTTTCGAGGTCGGTAGGGTCTACGGGCACTGGTGGGGCAGCTGGATCGGGCACTACCGCAGGGGCTTACTGTTCAGTCCGGGAAGATATAGGATCTGTCACTTGAGTTGTAGTAGTGTAAAATCCTCGGAGTGCTGGTATATTATGGGGATGATTGGTCAGCTGCCGAGGTGTAGGATCCAGACTTGATTGAGGAGGTGGGGTGTGATCGGGTCATGACAACCCATCTCCAGCAGTGTTGGTCTTGTCTGTGGCCAAAAATATTTATTTATATTATATTTCGGTCCTATGTTGTGACAAATTAATGTTCTAGTATTCTAATTGTTTCGAGATATGTTTACCTAAGTTGTTGATCAGACCTGTATGGGCCACTACTAAAAATACGTCATGACCCGGTCCCAAATTGTTGGGTCGAATCGGATCATGCCCAGCCTGTACCGTTGTGAGACGGCGGCAGTAAGCTGTATCCACTTGCAGGTAATCTCAACAACACGATATATTTGTCACAACTTCTAAAATTACGAATATTAAAAACTTTGTCCAACAGAAAGATACATCTGATAATATAAAACTGAAATAAACTGTCTTAAATTCAAACATAATAACTAGAAAGAAAATGTCATCATCTAGAAAGTTGGCTCATCAGCCCTGAGATCAATATCCTCCGATTGGAACTCTGGCAGCACAGCTGGGTAAAGCTCAGGATCGTAATAGCTATTAATTAATAGCGCAGCTTCATCAATGGGACCTATTGGGGGTGGGGGATCCAGTCAGGAAAGGAGCAAAGTACAATTATGAATATCTAACAATTCAACTAATAATTAGAAATTTGCAATTTTAAACAGTTTGAAATACTTGAACAATATTTTTTAGCAATTTTCCAACAATTGAAAACAATGTGATTTGAATAGGTAATGTATATGACCGGCTTGGGTTGTACAATAGTATCCTAGCAATACGATACGGCTTATCCCCGTGTGTAAGAGGGGTAAGCTCGCACAATCATGCAATATAAAGGTATTGGTCATAAAACACTACACTACTCCCCCAATATCCCACAATCAATAACAATCAATACTCTAGAAGAGAGTTCCGTATAGCAATGTGGTTTAAGCTTGCAAAATTACAATTACAAATTAAATTGAAAAAATAAACACAACCGTACTTGCCTTGGTTTATGACTGGATTGGAAGTCGGTACCGGAAAACTCAAACTTGTCCTCGAAATCCTACAGTTGAGAAGTTCTGACTTAGAACCATCATCATTGAACCATATCTAGGTGTGCTAGTTACAATCTCTAAAATTGATCCTAGTCAAGTTTTATGTTATTCTATTATAACATGTTTATCGTTGCGATTTAAAATCTTTAATTTAATGAAATAAAAGTCAAGTTAACATTTATTGGGAAAATTCACATTTTCTGATTATTTGGCAAAACTTTGTATTTTGTAATATATCTAAAACTAGATTTTTCTTTAAATAAGAAAAACGTGAATTTGTTTAAATAATATAAACTTATATATTATTATTAACCAAATATGGGAAAATTTATTTAATTTTCTATATAAAATAAATATTCAATTTATTATTCTACGCGTTTATTGATAACTAACGAAACCAAAAAAAGTAAAAGAAACCAAAACTATACTACACAATTACAAAACCACAGAGAAAGAAATAAAGACTGGGCTTATGCCCTTACAACACTTTACATAAATTAAATGAATTAAAGTAATTAAATTGCTGGTGAACTCTGAACGCCGGGAAGCGGTCCATTCAGCAGGCCGAGGCCTTGCACTCAAAATACTATTGGCCAGTAACACGTTTAAAAATAATAATATAATTTAAAATATAAAAATATGGTAAGTCTCAGACTTGGTCCAAAGTGTCATGTTGCATTCTAGCTTATGCCTCAACGTCCGGAAATTCCAGTTTTGTTTGCATTTTGCTAGGGCCCATAGACCGATATGGTCGTCACCCGAAAAGATAATTGAAAACCAAACAACAAAACCGATTGGAAATTCTTTTAATAAATCTTTTGCAAAGGTCGATTTTGAAATAATATTTTAAAATCATTAAAGTAAAATTGGACAGCATCTCCTCTGTAACTGGGATAACCCAATAATGGGAAGATAACAACCAAAATATTCCAAACCAGAAATAACACCAAACCAAACCACACAAAATAATCCCAAATTAGAGATACCAAATATCCAATCCAAATGTAGATTTTTATTCCAAAACCAAAATCAATAATCACAGCACACAGAACCCTTTTCGAAAATAAAATTCGGAAAACCAAAAACACAGAACCATTCTAAGAAGAATGGTCGCAGAATGATTCCGAAAAGTGTTTGGGAAAATTCGAAACCACAATCGCAACGAATCGATCCGATTCCCATAGCGGGATCGGGGACCATGTCATCATTGACTCTACGGGAGGGACGAACTACTCTGATTAACAGAAATTACCCAATATCCGTTGGCCGGGGAGCCGCGGGATAATCTCGGAAACGGAAACGGAAAGCGCTGGACAGCGGGATCGGCCACGGAAAACTGAAACAGCGGCTTCGAAACAGCAAGCCGAACACGGAGAGGTGCTGGACCGGGCACGGACGGCCGGATCGGGGCTCGGGGTCGAACGGCGAGCGACGCACGGGGCGTGCGGGACAGCGGCAGCGGGGTCGCTGCTCGGGTTGGGATCGGCGACGGGAGGCGCGTCGGAGGGACCGAGGGGGCGCGGTCGGGTTCGGGTGGAGCCGGCGGCTAGGGCATGAATTTTGGGGAAAGGAAAGAGGAATGATGGAGAATGGATGAGGAGAAAGAAGGTTTATATAGGGAAAAAGATTGGGATTACGGAAACGAAAAGGGCAGCCGTTCGGGAAGGCCGAGGGTCGCCGGCCATTCTAGAAGTAGAACCGAGGGGCTCGGCTTGGTCGTCGCGATAGAGAGAGAGAGAGAGAGAGAGAGAGAGAGAGAGGGAGAGAGAGAGTATTAACAGAAAGAAAAAGAATTAAAGGAAAGGGAAAGGAATTCTTTTCCTTTAAAAAGGAAAAACAAACATATATATATATATATAATATATACTACAATACCTTTAAGAATGATTCCAAAAACTGAGATTGGCTCGGATTTGAACACGGGTTCAGGATGGTCAAGCCAACAATCAAAAATTCACTGAATAATAATTTTTTTAAAAAATAATTTTCCTAAATTAATAATTTAATAATAATAAAAATAATAATTTAGCAAACATAAAATCCAATTAATTAAAAATAATGAAACCAAAAATTACGGGTTTCACACTCAAGTTGAACTTAATGAGACTTCGAAAGAAAAGTCGTGTGTGTGAAGTTGATGAGTATTCGGAGGAAAACTCGTGTGTAAGAAGTTGATGAGCTCTTCGGATCCAACTCATATCAGAAGTTGCCGAGTTCTTCGGATCCAAACTCGTGTTGTAACTATTTACTCAAATAGTAGATTAAAGCCGGAGAGAGTTCCGGGACTGGAGTGCCCCTTGGGAGGATAGCATAATACATCGAGTGTTTGATTCTCTCTTCCTTTATTATCCACTAAATTGATTATTATTGTTGATAATACTTTTATTACCCCCATTCACCCCCTCTAGGGTTCTACACTCTGCCATGCGCCGAGACGGATAGAACACCTCTGCTAATTGGACCATTCTGTCCTCAATAGTACTGTCTGTTCCATCATTAGAGGCCATCCTGTATAGCTTTGACATCTAAGACTATCCTTTGCCAACATGATCAAGTCACAAGTCAATTTTAATTTAACTTGAGCCAAGTACACTATTGTTTTATGTTCTTATTATATTATAATGCTATTCTTTATTGTGTTTCATTGAGTATCTAGTTGAGACACGATTGTGACATGATATGTTTGTTGCATTATTGCTCGTTTATTGATTGTTTAGTGAGTCCGAAGGAAAAATTCTCAGTAGGTATGTGAATAAATCCTAATGACTGTTATTGTGGATAGCTAAGTCATACATCTCATTTATCGATTAGCCGTACCTTTTTATTCTGGATAGCCATCTATGATGTGTCATATTAGCCCAAGTCGTTCACATGTCAAAAGGTATTTCAAATCCACTGTATGTAAATGTTCATTGTTGCTAGCTGTCTTATTCATACATGTTCTTGCCAGTAGTTCTTGTACATGTTTATTGTTTTCAGTTTATATACATGTTTCCTTTGTTCTCTACTGCATCTCTACTTGTCTAGCTTATTTTGTATTAAGTTATATTATTACAATAGGATTGTACTTTGCTTCTTTCATGACTGGTTCGTTACAGGTGACTTGCAATACTTGTTGTCTTATGCACTTTGGACCTTTCTGGGGAGGTAGAGCATCTTGGAGGCCGACCTTAGATTCTAGATAGATTAGGTAGTTCTTTTATTTAAACATTTAGCGTTTGTCCAGGAATATAATTTTGATGTATTATTAGAATTGTAAATAAAATAGTTATTATGAATAAGCAAATAGATATAATTTTGTTGTTTTGATATTGAGGTCTCGACAGCGTACTACCGCCGATGCTGTGGCGTAGGTTGGACTTGGCTACGTACTCGTATTCGAAAAATGGGTACAGATCGGGACAAATTTTTATGGTGTTCCATATAGGTCTTATTTTGCAAAATTGTGCGAACTCATGGTAGTACCTATACTAGTCGTACTATTGCGGGCCTGCGACTAGGAAGTGCTCATTCATAATTAGGATTAATTTAATTTTAGGAGAATGTCTAGGACTAGGTGTACCGTAGGGAAACCCTTATTCAATTTGACTGCTTGGATAGTTAAGGTTGCTACATAGGCTAAGTGGTTAAGATAATAAACCTTGAATTTTTAGATGAATTTGATAAATTTTCCCAGGAGAATAGGTTATTTTATTTTGATTAGATAGTAGGATCCAAGGTGGGTAGACTATTCACTTGGTAAATTAGGCCTTCCTAAAATTCAAGCCTTATTTGTTCAAATTTATTTTATGCCTTCCCTAATCATCATATCGTAAGTTCGTATTGTTTAATTATTTATTTTTCTTTTTGGACATAAGGAATTATTTTTCAAAATAATTTTAGATTCAATCATCCATATAATAATTGTAAGTCATCTTCATTCATTTTTTGATCGTTTTATTTTCAAAATTGATACTTTCACTTCAAGGAATGATACTACACTTTTCCTATCTTGATTAATTTGTTTGAACTTTTAGAAGCTCCTTTGAAAATTTTATGGATATAGTTGAAAGAATATTCGTTGACTTACAATGGCAAGGCAGGTGCGTACTGTCGTCATTTATTTTAATTATCGAAACTTTGGGTTCATTGCCACCAGCAGCATACTGGCAAGGCATGACCCCTAAGTTAAAGCAATTTCTGGTAATCGTAGGTTATCGGATATTATTAAACTTTGCCCTAGCTGCCCTATTAGATCTTTGAGTTATTATGTCAATATTGGATAAAGTTATTAGAATATTCGATACCATATCATATTTGAGTCGTAAAATCAAGGTTTTGCTGCAGCCAGATGTACATTACCGAGGCATAGATTCTCGGAGAAATGACTTCAGATATGCATACAGTTTTTGGATACCATAGAGGCTATATCTTTTATTGGCATATGACTACTAATTTTTCATAATCCGCAATTTCTAGACTACTCTTCTTTATTTCTTATCTTTCATAATATGTAATTTCTAAACTACTCTTCTAAATTTTTCATAATCTATAATTTGTAGACTACTCTACTTTTCATAATCCATAATTTCTATACAGCGTCGTGGATACCGTTTCGAAAAAAACCAAACTTGTGCACAAGTTGGCCATGACCATGCCAATGCGTGAACAGTTTAATATATGAAACATGTTGCATAGCATGGACGGTATTAAGCAGCATTATCATTTTGACTCATGCGAGAGATCATTTCCTCAAAGCCGTTTGTTCTGATTTGGCGTCCCATAGGTACCAAATTTTTCGAGGCACCATATGCCGCAACAGACATTTCATTATATTTTGTAGCACATGAAATAGTTTCTCTCTTTTCTAGAAACTTAACTTTTTAATTTTTGGTGCATAACTTGAATTTTTAGAGTAAGTTTCTCTAAATCGATACAGTTATCCCGAGTTCTTTATCATAGTGATTTGACATGCATTTAAGTTGTCATCGTCGATTTGAATAAGTTCAAGGCAACAAGAACTTTATTTGTGAGAAGGAGTAGAAAAGAAGGGGCCGAACCACCCATAAAGTATTCGATCGTACCGAAAGTCAGTGCGCTTCATAACGTTTAAGCTTCAGTTACGTGAGCTCCTGTAATGGCACAAACATTTTATCAGAATCCCTTCTTTAAATCCTTCATTTTAAAGTTCTTAGAATGAATGTCGAAATCGACGCAAAAACGCATTCATCAAAACCAAGCAACAAAAACTTCAAGAAAACCATACATCAGCCCGGTCCCATCGAAGGGACTCTTGTACAGAGCTCACTCGCTGAGACGTTGTCTATCATATCTTGGACTTATTCCAACAGAAGCCAGTTCTATTCGTTGGATCGATTCTCACAATATTCGTCTAATTCGATTTATTTGATGCCACAAAGTGTTGTCATATACCAAGCTCTGCGACCGAGTTAGACTAGCCATCTATGTGTTCGACCGAGTGTGACTTGCCATAAGCATATTACATAATACGCTAGGCACTACACCTAGACCCTTTCTCTGTCGAGTTCGTAGCCATCACCTCGTCACACCGTATTCGAACCTTGCCATCCACCTCAGATAACATGGACGGTAAGGCTGCCCACCTCCGCTTGGTGCTCCACGGCGACCGTAGCGGTCAAACCAGCTCCACCATCATAACCCACCACCACAGTAAATTGTCACTTAACTCGATCAAGTGCCACCATGGCAAGCCCTTCGGACGCAGGCACTCTGCCGTCCCAGTAACCACCTTGCTTGCTACCTAGACTCGTAGCTGCTCCACCGCCTTCCATAAACCTCTCAAGATCCGTCATGATGCTTGTCTGTAATCGGATCAGTCGTTGGATCCCAATTGTTCGTGGGCTCGAGCCTCCAATGTCGGCTATCTCATCTGCACGACCCCAGCCGATCTCCTCGCCATCTTGCCGTGGTCGATGGTGCCTCGTCCACTGTTACCGTGCCTCGACTACCATTCGACTGCATGCCACCTCGTCGAGAGGGATGGAGAACCCCTCTGCTAATTGGACCATTCTGGACTCAATTGCACGGACTGTTCCATTATTTGAGGCCATCTTGCATAGTTTTGACATATTACACTATCCTGTGCTAACATGATCAAGTCATAAGTCAACTACAATTTAATTTGAGGCAAGTACACTATTGCTTTATGTTCTTATTATATTATAATGCTATTCTTTATTGTGTCATTGAGTATCCAGTTGAGACACGATTGTGACACGATAGGCTTGTTGCATTATTACTCATTTCTTGATTGTTTAGTGAGTCAGGAGGGAAAATGCTTAGTAGGTATTTGAGCAAACCCTAATGATTGTTATTATTGATAGCTAAGTCATACACCTCACGGAGGGTTATCCATACCTTTTTATTGTGGATAGCCATCTATGATGTGCCGTATTATCCCAAGCCGTTTATATGTCGAAAGTTATTTCAAACATACTGTCTGTACATGTTCATTGCTAGTTGTCTTATTCATACATGTTCTTTCTAGTAGTTCTTGTACATGTTTATTGTTTCCACTTTTTATACATGTTTTCTTACTGTAGATCTACTTGTCTAGCTTATTTTGTATCAAGTTACATAATTGTAATAGGATTGTACTTTGCTCATTTCTTGACTCGATCGTTGCAGTTGACTTGCCATGCTTGCAACGTTATACACTTCAGACCTTCCTGGGGAGGTAGAGCATCTTGGAGGCAACCTTAGATTCTGGATAGATTAGATAGTTCTTTTTTTTAAAATTTAGCGAGTTTGTTCTCGAATATCATTTTTGATGTAGCATTGAACTTGTAAATAAAATACATATTGTGAATAGGAAAATAGATATAATTTTATTGTAATTGATATTGAGGTCTTGACAACTTACTACTGCCGATGCTGTGGCGTAGGCTGGACTTGGAATTATACTCGTATTCGAAAAGGAGGTGTGGGTCGTGACACAACCTCCCTACCAAAATTAATTTGTAGCCAAACTCAGTACACGTCGCACACCCTTGAGAACGAGTTTCTTACCGAGCTTCATTGTTAAGTACACATTATCGATGCCTACAACTGCAGCCGTCCCCTTGTCGCCCATCTTCACATGTCCAAACTTGTCGTCACGGTATGACATGAAGATCCTCCTATGTGGAGTGGCATGATACGATGCCCCTGTGTCCACGACCCAGTCACCATCATGACACATACCACAAAGTTCCTATGTATTGATCGTTGCGATAATGTTATCCCAAACGTCATGAGATCCTCCTGATCATCTTTGCCTTTTGCCTTCTCAACTTCAAGCTTTATACAGTTCCTCTTGATAGGACCCCTTTCGCCACAGTGATAGCAGTCCTCCTTGCAGTCCATATTTGCAAGATTATGAGAAGTCCCCTCTGTCCTCGCTTGTGACTTCAGTCTTTTCTTTCCATAGGAAGCCACCAGAGTGTTCTCATGCGACGATTCAACTTGCTTATGTTAGACCTCTTCATTCAACAAGCTACTTTTGACTGCCTTCGTCATGACAACTTCATCCGGTATGGAGTTGCTCACCAATACCAATAACGCCTTCCAGCTTTTTGGCATAACTAAAAAGTAGTGGGGCCTGAAGCTCGTCATCAATCACCATCGTCATCGCAGATAGTTTATTGATGATACCCTGAACCTCGTTCATATGGTGTGCCAACGAGGCACCTTTGTGTACATCAAGTTGATGAGTTATCGAATAAGATGTGCTTTCTTGTCAGTCATCTTTCTTTCGTACTGCGAATGCAGCTTCTCCCGCAATGCTTTTGCCGAACTCTCCATGGATACGTGTTAAAACACCGCATCGTCTACCCATTGGTGGATGAATCCAACGGCCTTCCGATCCAGTCGTTTCTAGTCTTCAGTAGCTTCGTCCGATGGTTTTGCATTGTCGCCCTCCAATGGACTATGTATGTCCTTGCACCAAAGTAGATCCTCTATCCTTGGCTTTCAAATTGCCTAGTTCCCTCATATGAGGGTGATTATACAAGTGTTCATCTGCTCCATAGAATGGTTGCCAGAACCCCCAAAGCTTTGATACCAATTGTTGGGTGCGCATAAGCATTTGCCAACCTACCTAATCAAACCAACCCCCGTCTAACGGACACCAAGCACAAATAAAGACAAATAAGTGGCGGTGGCTACATCACCTGGACAAATCCTAACCTTTATAACTCATATGAGAATTACATGATTGACAAAAATTAATGTTAAACCCTTTTCCCTAATAGGTTTAACCCCCTCACCACTCTCAAGAAGAAAAATAGAAGATTACAATTGAGATCACTCACCAACCCGTAGCAATCTTCCTAACCAAAGTTGACGACTCCTTGATTAGATCTCCTTCCTCCATTTGTCTTGGACGACGAAGTCCCAAGAGTGAAGCAAGGACTTTCTCTTAGATTTTCTTGTAGACGAGCACCCCGAATCATTACTTTGTGCCTCCACCTCATCCCATATATATAGGATGAGAAAAACATATTCTAGTCATAATAGGAATAAGAAATCCTATTATGATCTAAAATTGGGTGTTGATGGAATATTCTAATCATAATAGGATTTCTTAAATAGGAATAAACTATGAATGATATTATGCCTAAAATATTCCATCAACATCCTATTTTAGATCATAATAGGATTTTCTAAAATAAGAATCCTATTATATCTAAAATAACACAAAACCAATTATGGACAACCAAATCTAATCAAATCAAATATTTAACTAAATTTGGATTCAAAAAATATATTGTTACCAAATCCAGACACTACTCTAACATACTCCACCTACTTGTAGACCAATTATTTTTGCCTGAGAACACCATATGAGACTAGTAGTCGCACATTGGAAGTACAAATATGGGATAGACTCATTGCCCTATCTACATAAAGAACAAGTATGGTCATCTATATGAACTCAGAACTTGTGCAATCAATCGTTCGTTAGTGGTTTCCCCATCACTAACTTGTAGAAACACAATTACATTTTTTGCGGGATCTCTTTCATCCATATGATATCAACATGTACTATGTTTCATGAACCTCTCGAATCACTCATAAGCTATGTGACCACGAAGTCCCCAACATTCGAATCCTTCCAAACCCATCTATTAGCTGGTTATCAACCTTGCATCCCCAAATTAGAATGGCAATTCCACGCACCTGCGGGATAAGTTCTAGCCTCCAACCTCTATTCACCAGCACCCGACTCACCCTATCCCGCCCAATCACCTGAATCGATCTAGAAGGCCCAACCCGATGGATCAAAGTCTGATGTTGGATCTACAGGTCCAACCAGAGGTCTGTATCCTCGTCATCCTGGAAAACTTTCGAGATAGGAGGTTGTACATCCCTTCTATGTTGGAGAGTTTGCTTGAATGACACCGATTCATTGTTGCTAGATCTGTATGCCCAAAACTTCTTCCTTTGCAAGTACCTATTACGCATCCATACCGCCCACAAGGACTCCCCACTAAGCAACGACCAAGTAAGCTTTATTCTCTCAACTTTTCTGATCATACACAGCTGCCTCAAGCCAACTCCTCCTTCATTCTGTAGTCGACATAACCTCTCCCATGCAATGGAAAGTATCCCTCCCTGCCAAATAAATTTTGTACATAATTTTTTCCAACATCTCACCATAGCCCTGTGCAATAGAATGTATTGTAGCAAGAATGCGGTGATAGCCGTTACCACAGACCTTACTAGTTTAATTATTCTCCTAAATTATAGGTACTGTGCTTGCCACCCCTCTATTTTATGCTGCACATACTCCACCAAACTACGACAATCCACATCCCGCGCATAGTTAACTGTCAAATGGATCCCTAGCTACTTACCGGTATTTCTCCCATGGAAACCTCTAGTAAGGCAGCCATGCCCTCCTTATTTGGACATGGAGAACTAAATTAAACTTAGCTCTTATCCCTATTTAGACTAATTCCTGTAAGATTAAAAAATGTATCCATAACGTCCGGCACCACCCTCAGTCCCTCCATTATTGTCTCCAAGAACACAAGCAGGTCATCTATACCGATCAAATATGACACATGAGGTTGAACCTTCCTATATAAAGGCTTAATTTTCTTCCAGTAAACCGCCGCATCTAGCTTACAAGTGAATGACAAGCGTGAACATATAAGGAGATAGAGGATCTCATTGTTGCAAACCATAACTGCTATGGATAAAACCATAATGTTGGCCTTTAATCAGCACTGAGAATGTCGTCGACAAGATACATTCCCAAACTTTAGCCAGCCACAATTCTGAGAATTCTTAGCCAACATGATTACACAAACAAAGTCCCTATTCACCATATCATAGTCCTTCTTCAGGTCTAACTTGATACATGCTATCTTCCACCAGGCTTGTTGAACTGGCAGACCAATTCATGTGCAAGTATAACTATTTTTCGCAAAGGAGCGACCCTTTATAAAAGCTGCCTGATTTTGAGACACTAATGCCTTCAGAGGATCCTTCATAAGCTGACACATGAGACTCATGATTAACTTGTATATGAAGCTGCAACATGCAATAGGTTATTAATCTACTTGCCTAGCGGCTCCCTCTTTCTTTGACACCAGTATAATGCCCAGTCCATATATACGTAGGACTAGGAACATAAATATGCCAATCATATAATAAATATACGTAAGCTGTAAATGTCGTATATAGACAGTCATGGCTCACTAAATCTCATCCATATATAATAAAAAATAAAGATTTTATTAAATCAATTATGCAAGTCATTAAATAAGCTGCTGGGTGGAGCAAATCCACTACCAAGCGATTAAACGAGAAGACATAAATAACAATTAAAATAATTTGGCAGTCATAGCAGAGGATGATCGCAAGGGCACGCCATATTCGATAGAAAAAAAAGGTAAAGATAATGTCTGGTACTCCTGTGAAAAGTAATGAATACCTACACCTGGAGAGATCTCCAGATCCTCAAAGAGACGTAATAAGATACAAAAAATATGCCATATGACTGAATATAAATTCCTCAATAATAATATGGATCAGGAATACAGTCCAATATTTTTTTATCGAAATAGTAAACCACCCCACAACCAAACAAGGACAAGGGGTAGCATACTATTCTACGACAAAATATTGTTCCATGTCCTGATCAGGCATAGGTACATAAATCATATAGAAAAGTATGTATATCTTACTCGATAAAGGTCACCTAACCACTCTAGGTGTAATGCAATCAAGAATAGTGCTTGGTGATCGCATGAACTCCAAGTCAAGTTGACATAAATAGTACCTAAATAGCGAGTCTAAATACTACATACCATTCCTCAGCATCAAGCGAGTCTATAGCATATAGTCTACCTATCGTTCCTCAGTAGCGAGTCTACGAAAGATAGGAGGGTGGTCAGCGTCCAATTATATTCCTCCTATCCATTGTCCTAACTCTAATAACTAGTAGTCTTCCAGCATGCAATCCTATTAGTAGTTATAACTTAACACTCGTCCTTTATATACCAATGATCAGTCGATATGCAAGTTCGAATTCTATATGCAACTTGTGACTCATGGCATACATGTGTCGGGGCTAATAAATATCGCACAAACAAAGGTGGTCTCTTAATTCTAGGTCAATGTGCATATATAAAACAAAAGAAATAAAAATATGACTAAGCAGTTACTTGTAACAAAATATGACTAAAAAGTATAATTTTATATCACAAAAAATAATAATAAGTAAATACGTGCAATATGGTGAGCTAAAGTAAATAAATAGCATATGGCAAGGTATCTTACCTGAGGGTGGTGCGACGATTTGATACATCCTGAATTGTCCCGTAGCCATGATCGAGTTAAATAGGCCTGAATCCGCGAGGAAATAGGAATGCACGAGTAGTTTATGATGAAGATTTGATAACCAAAGAATTTATGAAACTAAATACATATACTATTTTTAGAAAATAATTATCATAAATGAAAACTAGATTTTTTTTTTGGTAAATATTTGAAAATCCGTAAAATATTATTTTAAGGCTAAAAACTATATTTTGAAAAATACCACAATAATATATTTAAGGGTTCTACACCTAACTTGAAAAATACTTGTAGGGCCAAGCCCAATAGAATATTTTTTACAACTAAATTTGGAGGATACTAATTATAGATATAAAAATAAGATTACTATTAATTACTCATAATATATAAAACATATATAATTATATATATATGCTGTTTATATTAGTAATAATAATTAATAATAATTATAAAAAAACATCAAAAATTTCTTTTCCTATAATATCTAAGAGAGAATGAGAAGCAGAGAAATAAATAAGAGATTAAGAAGAAGAAGTCGATAAAGAAGGAAAAGAGAAGGAGATCGAGGGAAAGAGATAAGCGAATCATTCAACTTGGCGCTGCTCCAGAGGAGAGAAGACGTACACACACGGCACATGACTCCCATCGGCATGGAAAGGGAGGCGAATATGGAGATGGGGTTCGTTGGCGACTACGGTGGCCTATGGCATAGACAACACTGGACTGATGGCCAGAGTTGGTATGCTGGAGATGTAGTAGCTGGAAGTCTTGCGGCCGCGAGAGGTATCTGGCCAGGAATGCTTGAGCAGATGTAGGTGATGGTGGTGATTCTGACAAAGTGTGGAGGATTGGTCAGTGAAGGGATGGAGGAGGTTGGTCGACTATGGTAGTGGTGTGGCCTAGAAAGAGCAGGGTTGGGGAGGCCAATTGTTGGTATGGAAGCCCATGTCGAGACGGCGTGACAGGGACGATAGTGCTGACGGAGCACGATAGAGGGGACGATGATGGAGAGGTGGTTGTGGGTGTTTGGGCGAGAAGGCCGGAGGAGGCTGGGATTTAGGAGGTGGAGATGTCGGTAGATATATGTTCTGTTGGTGGTTGGGCATGTCAGAAAGATGGGGTCGTTGGTAGTGGTGGTGGTGTAGCTAACGGTGGTCAAAGTTGGTCGAAGCCTGGTGGAAGGCTGGTCGAGGGAGCCATAGGTGACGTCCAGGAGGCAGCGATGGCTTTGACCAGATTAGGGTTAGGGTTAGGGATTTTGTTTTCTGGTTGATGCTGATTGTGTTAGTAGTTTTGTGGTGTCGACGTGTCCTACATGACATGGACAACCAGGACACGAGGAATTGTTAGTGTACAGGGATGTCGAATATGGTGATGGGGATGTATAATGTATTGGTATTGGATATAGTGAAAGGACACCCAGGTCGGACCCAAGGCCAACATAGGCTGACATGGAGAAATGGACAGGGACACGGTACACAAGTAATAATAGCTCTTTGAGGGTTTTGATAGTTTATTTAAAATTTAGGGAAAAACAAAGGAATGGCTCCCCTTAAATAGATGGAGAAATTCTCGGTTAGATAAGGATTAGGACTACTTTAAACCTCACACGTTTAATTTAAATCTATTTAAAAAATCTAATTTGGTAAAATCTAAATCACATTTTAAATCACCATAAATATATAAAAAATAATATATAATTAACTTAAAATAACATTTTATAAATTAAAAATAATTTCAAATAAATTTTCTAAAATCTAATTTTACATATATACATGAATTTATTTCTATGTATATACATCGAATGCAAAATTGTATGTATTATTTACATAAAGTATTATTTTATAATGTAATATTGTATATGCATAACAAATAAAATATCATATATATAATAACGTTTCATAAAATATTGTGTGACATATTTTATACACTTTAACAAATAAATTATATTTACCTTATACTATAATAAAATAAAATATTTATTCTCTATATTATTAAATACTTATAATGAAACTTTTATATACATAAATAATTAAATACTTTTTATATACGTATTCGTACTCGAGATATAAATACCTTAACAAAATAAATAAATAATCTAAAGTGAAATTTTAGGGGGTATACAACCAGGGTGAGAACGTCCAATGCTTAACATCATCTCCTAGAACGTCAGAGGGCTTGGGAACAAACCGACGCTGAATAGAATCCTCAGCCTCAAGAAAACCAACCGTATTGACCTCTTAATCATCATTCAACCTAAAATCCCCCAAAGAAAAATTAAAGCCACTCAACTCAAGCTTGGATTCACACACGCCATCTCCGGATGCAATGATATCTGGATAATCGCGTCGGAATTCAGATTTGGCATAAGAAAGATTCGCCTCAGGCATTATCTTGTTGGGTCGAGCAACCGACCCTTAAGTCCCGCTCCATCCTATCCGTAGTCCATGGTAGTTGTGACATCTCCGCTCGTAGCTTCTTTGGGATGACCTGTTGGAAGCCTCCTTACCCATCAGGGTCTCCGTGGCTCTACCTCGAAGATTCAACACGGTGTCCTACAGAGAGAAGAAATCCGAGGGCCGTCCATCTCTCCAGCCGGCGATGGATGATTTCAACACTTCATCTTCCACGGAAACCTAACCCTCATCCCCTTCCACGGAAGTGCATTTACCTGGTACAACATGCAGGAGGGACATCGTCGACAATACTCCCGGTTGGATCGTGCGTTGGTCAATGACGGTTGGTCGGACATGGGCCTCATATCTACACTCTCATTTAAATTCCACAAAATAAGACCACTCCCCCCTGCTCATCAGAATCAGTAATAAGAACCTGTTGGAGCCTCCTTACCCGATCAGGGTCTTCCGTGGCTGTCTCGAAGATTTCAATACGGTGTCCTGCAGAGAGGAGAAATCCGGGGACCGACCGCCTCTCCAGCCGGCGATGGATGATTTAACAACTTCATCTTCCACGGAAACCTAACCCTCATCTCCTTCCACGGAAGTGCATTTACCTGGTGTGCAACATGCAGGAGGGACATCGCCGTCAATACTCCCGGTTGGATCGTGCGTTTGTCAACGCACGCGTTCGGACATGGGCCTCATATCTCAACACTCTCATTTAAATTCTACGAAATAAGACCACTCCCCCTGCTCAAGAAAACAATAACCACACCAGCACTAAAAAAACCTTCCGCTTCCTCGACTTCTGGTGGCATCATCCTCAATTCCAGAACATCTAATGACGCTTGGACTCTGTTTCCATCCTTGGTCCTTTGGTGCTGATGGCTGGTCAAATTCAAAAGCCACTCGTAAGGCCTTAGCGTCTTGGAGCCGACTAGCCTTTGGAGACATCTTCCAGGCTATCAAGGAGGCGGAGGACGATGTCACTCGCGCCGAGCAAGAGTTCGCTATTCACAGTTTCCTGACTGCCCGTGCCTCGCTCAACCTTGCCAGAGCTCTCCTCAAATCCAGGCTTAAAGTGGAAACAAAATTCTGGAGACAAAAGGCCAGGTTGAACTGGGAACCGATGGAGACCGAAATACCAGTTTTTTTTATGCTTGTGTAAAGCCGCAGAAATAAATTAAAATTTCACCGGATATACGATGAATGGCGCCCTTCTGGAGGACCAAGACAGCATCCAGGAGGCTGCAGAAAACTTCTACCATAACCTCTTCACCAAAGAGCCGGTCGTGAAAGACGACGCGCTCCTGTCCGAGATCCCCTCCCTTATCAGCGAGAGCGAGAATGAGAACCTGTTGGCTACTCCTTCAGAAGAGGATGTCAAGGAAGTGGTTTGGCCCATTAATGAACACAGTGCTCCAGGGCCAGATGGTTTTCAACGGCGTTTCTTTAGAAGCTGTTGGGACATCTTAAAAGTAGACCTACTGGAGGCCACCGTAGCCCTTCTCCAAGGGCTAGATATACCATTTCCATCTCTTGCGCCAACATCATCCTTATTCCCAAAAAAGACAACCCGGAAACCTTCAAAGACTTCCGCCCTATAAGCTTATGAACATTCACCAACAAGATCATATCGAAAATCGTGCCAACCAGATATCCAATCTCCTCCCCAATATCATTTTCAATGAGCAAAGTGGGTTTGTTAAAGGTCGCAACATCAACGACAACATCCTACTCGCACAAGAAATGATCACATGTATGATTTCTCGTCCAAGGGGGAATGTTAACATCAAACTGGATATGGAGAAGGCTTACGACTATCTGGACTGGCAATTCATGATCTGGATCCTCAGGGCGTTCGATTCTCCGAATCCTGGATTGAGAACATTTTCAGATCCGTCAACAATGCTTGTTTCTCCACCGTCATCAATGGCCAGGCTTCAGGATTCTTCCGTTCCACCCGCGGGGTTAGACGGGGGGACCCCCCTCTCTTCCACCATTTTTATTATTGCGACAGAAGCTCTTAGCAGAATCCTCATACGTCTACGATGTGGACTAGCCTACTGAATCCTAGACCCCCTTCTGCTGTGGGTTTGGCCATGGTATCCCAACTGGCCCAGTGGTGTTTGTCCTTTCCGTCGCTATGACCCCAGAAGAACTTGGCGAATAGGGATTCGAGAGAGTAGAGGACCTCTTGGGCGGGGAGCTGACGGCAAGGGTGCATAGCGGGATGGAAGAAAGAAGTGTTTGATTAGGATCCTCTTCCCCCAGAGAAGAGTGGCGTTGTGCCATCCCGCAATCATTTTACGAATCTTGTCTACAAGGTATTTAAATATGCCCGAATTTACTTTCCCGTACACCAGCGGGCAGCCCAATATAGGAACGACGGGTAGGCCATGGTGAATAAGGTCATGTTAGAGATGACGCTCTTGTTGTTATTGACGTGCTGTCTGGAGCATCTGGTATATCGATCGAGCATTCGAAGAACCACCTCGATCGATCCGAGGTCTCCAGAGGAGAAGATAAGGACGTCATTCGGTACGCCAGGTGAGTGATAAGCGGGCAACCTGTGGTGGTATGGAAGTGATAGAAACCGGGCAATCTGGGCATGCTGCCATGCTAAATAATACAGGTTCTTGAGCTTATCTTGGCAAAATCCATAAAATGTTTTAAATTAACTTTTTGTAAAATACAAGAGAAGAGGTCAATTAATATGCAAATGATGTTGTTCAAGTAGAATTCGAGAAACATTTGTAACCATGATTTTGTCATCTGAAATTTGCCCTGCTAGTATTTCTCTGGCTGCAAAAACTTCTAATTTATGATACATAGATAAAATATAATTTCTTAAATTTTTTGGGACCAATCCATAAGGCATTTCCAACAATTTTAGCAAAATATATGAGAGGAGTCCATCAAGAAGTCAATTGAGAAATGTATAGTCAAATCATAGGAAAGGAAGAACATGAAAGCAATCACGTTACGAAAGAAGTCAACCTAAAAGCAATCGTGCTAAAGAGTCCTAGAGAAGCCTATGATCCTAGTTGTGGGATTCTCAAATCAATACCTAAATTAGTTACAGGCTGGAAGTAGTACGACTACTAGGTACCACCATGACTTTGCATACTTTGCGAAGATTTGACCTGCATAGGCCACCACAAAAATATGTAACACCCCAGTCCCAAAATACATAGGACTGAGATACGTAAACATTCCAGCTACACAGTTAACCAGACTTTAATTTGACTCAATACGTATAAGCCATATAAATTAGAACAAGTATTCATGTAATCATAATAATATCATCCACAACACTAACTATACTATGAACTAAGAAAGGAAATAATGAGGAAGAATAGAATATAAGGCATCAACTAATGATATTGAAGATCCAGAAGACGTAGCTCCCACAATGCCTATATCAGATTTCAATAATAACTAAAGAGATTACCAGATCCTCCAAAGGGAAGTCCAAGATACATAATATACATGCCAGAATGTAACAGTAAAATCTGTAGAAAAAATAAAAAATAGTCATGAAAGAATTAACTAAGACACAAGGACTAGACACAAGGAAACTAAGACATAAGAAAACTAAGACAGTGGCATTCCATACTAGACGTGGCTAAGAATAAGTAAGGTAAAACATATAAATTATTGTCAAGGCAAGCACTCCCAATCTATAGAATCTTAGTTGTAGTCAAGATAAGCACTCCTAATCGAGATGGTCAAGTAGCCAATTCTAGTATCAATGTCAAGTCATTCCTATAGACTAGGGGTGAGTATTCGGTTATTTTGGTTTTCAACCGAACCGAATTTTAAAGAACCGAAAAAACCAAATTCAAATCTATTCCAACCAAAATCGAAACGAAAATACCTAAAACTGATATAAGCCGAACTAAAATAATTTGTTTGGTTATTTGGTTTAGCCAAAAACGGACGTTTGTCGGTGACAAAACACCACGAAATAACAAAAAAAAAATTTACACAAAATCCCTCCATAAATTGAATGTGCAAAACCAACAAAATCTCAATTTTTAAGAAAATTCATGCTAAACCAATGCCTTTTTTTATTCAAAACCTAGTTAAGAAATAACAAAAGTCCCTGAAGGTTAAAAACATTTGAAAAGTCACAAGTCAACAATTTTGGCTAACGAACAATACTTCTAAAGAAAATCAAAATCTAAAAAAAAATCTGGAATTTGATTGCTATTTACACAACCCCTCCAAAAAAATAACAAATAGACAACAACAATTCCCTAAAAAGACCAAAAAATTTGACCTTGTCAGCCAAGTCCAGGTACTCGATCACCGTCATCTTCCTTGCGAGCGCCTTGACCCTCTGTGTCACACCACACGAACGACGATGCCAGCACGAGGTCGAGGAATAGCTTCACCAGCTTTCAATTTGTTGGGAGTAAAGACAAAAAGAGGAAGAGTTTATTGGGAGTAAGAAAGTATATCTAGAGAAGAGTGTTTTTTTTTTTCCAGTTGTGATATCTCATTTCTCATTCTCTCTTCTAAAAGCCTCTTCGACTCTTGGAAGTTTCAGAGGCGACGATTGTAAGGAGAAAGTGGGGAGAGAGAATGGTGAGTGGAATAATAGATCTAGGGTTTGCAAAAAAAATTATGTAGGCTACTTAAAATGAAAGGTAATAAGTAAATTAACATTCCATAATAGGCTTCGGTTTTTGACCGAAACCACAACCCGTAACCGAACCTGAACCCGAACCCAAAAACCGAATAATAGGTTTTTAAGAACCGAAATCGGCCAGAATGTTTTCAAACCAGAACCGAATCCGTATTCGGGTCGGGTCGATTTTTGGTTCAAACCCGATTAATGCCCAACCCTCCTATAGACTGTAGTCGATGTAAGCACTCTCAATCTATAGAATATCTCAAGTCAAGTCTAGGGAATAGTGGTGTAGGACAAGGCAACTCTATCACGAGACACATATGAACATAAAGACAAATATAACAGGTAATAAATATAATAGAATCAGGTACGTGCATGTAAGCTAAAAAAAATATAAAGTAAAATTAGAATATGGCAAGCAGCATGAATACAAAAGTTAAGAAAAAAAAGAAATAACAAGAAAGTAGAGAACATGCATATAAATTATGCTGTACAAGTTGGCAAGGTATGCTTGACTGGAGTTTGTCCAATCCGTGCTGATTCTACCAAGACCAAAATTCGTATCCAAACATCAGCATAAACTATAGTTGCTACAGTCCTCAAGATATATCAGAGCCCAAGGCACACAACCAAAAAATCATATACCACACATGCATCTCATCAAGTCTTATCAAGATTTATTTATGAAAATAGTTTCCCGTACAATCGATATACAGAAGGTTTTGTTTTCAAAAATAATAATATAGATACGAGATAAGTTAAGAGATAATATTTAGAAATTTATTAAAGGTTTGTTTTCAAAACAGTTTTATTTAGAAAATTAATATCTTTGATAATATTTATATCCCAAAATAGATATTTTAACTTACTAGATTTAGACTAAAATTCATATATACATAATCATGTACGTAAATGTACTCTATAATTATACAAGACATATATACAGAAGCTCATTTAAAAGTTTATCTTAAAATATTCCTATAAATATTTAATTAACTACTTTTACTATTTAACCAAGAAATTATAATATGACTAAATTTATTACTAACCATAAATAATCATGTCCAAATACCTCATGTAACCATTAAATTCAATACAATAATACACATGTTTCCATGAGATACCGGGATCTAGTTTTACGGTTTTCTAAAATCAAATAATGATCTAAATATAATTTACCTTGGATTAACCTTTTTCCATATTTTATAATTTTAAGGAAAATTTATTGCTAGTTGACTTCTATGTCAGCTATTGTACCCGAAACTTGTCCAAAACATCCCCAAACATCTAATACAACTTAAATAAATAAAATGATATTTTAAAACATAATTAATGATTATTATTTTACAGAAAATAAATTTGGATTCAATGGCCAAATTAATTAGTAGTTTTAATTATTCTATGTCAGCAACTTATCCAAAAAGCTAAATTTGGATACCTATTTTTTCGATCCGATCTAAGATGATAGAATCATAAAAATATGTTTAAAAAACATATTCATAGTAATAAACCTACATTAAATTTCAATTTCAAAAAAAATCTAACAATTTCTAAGTTTCGCACAAATGGTGCTCAAAACTAGCTCTATCGTAATCCGATTTTTCAATAATACAACATGCAATTTTTAGAGATAAAATATAGGATAAAACATCAAAATATATTTTATGACACTAAAATCATTTTATATAGAATTATAAGAGTAGAATTGAGATGGAAAAAGATGTAATCTTTAATGAAATCCTTTGCTTGAAGGGTTGTGGGTACTTCTCCTAGTCCATGATCTAACTTTCTTGTTTGCTTGCTTGCTAACCCTTCTTGATAGATTTTAAGGTATTGACAATGGCACTTGAAGGTTGGATGGTAAGGTGGAGCTTTTCGAGGTTTAATGGAGTTTTGGTGGAGAGATGAGTTAAATGAGAGACTTTAGTTCGTGTAGATGGATGACAAGTTGTTGTGGACGGGCTGGAAAGAGAATGAAAGACTGCTATTTTTGAATTTATAGGGAAGGGCTGTACGGCCTAGGGGGAGAGAAGAAAATATGATTTTAGTGCTAAGGTTTGGGTTATACATATACATGATCCAACTTTCTTGTTTTGCTTGCTTGCTAACCCTTCTTGATAGATTTTAAGGTATTGACAATGGCACTGAAGGTTTGGATGGTAAGGTGGAGCTTTTCGGAGGTTTAATGGAGTTTTGGTGGAGAGAGAGTTAAATGAGAGACTTTTAGTCGTGTAGATGTGATGGGACAAGTTGTGTGGAAGCTGGCTGGAAAGAGAATGAGAGACTGCTATTTTTGAAA